>JASAOG010000227.1:600000-1072514 GCA_030265305.1 Biomphalaria pfeifferi | reverse complement strand
AGATGGCATTTTCAATCTGGTAGAGTTCTGCATAGTGCTCTACCCATCGCTCTATTTGCAGTGCACGATCACTGATAATTGAGACATATTTTCAATTGAGGGGGCACACTTGCTAGCGTGAGGTCCAAAGGCTTTTTATGCCCTCGTACAATCCTCTGATGTTACCACAGTCGGCACAAGATTGAATGTTTTCACATAGGCCCTGCCAGTATTTGTTAGCGCACATCCTTGTTAATCTATAGGCATTTTTTTGTGTACATCTGAGAGCTTAAAAGTTGCTTGAAGTGGGCTCCTTCTTGTAGTTTATCATTGCTACTCTCTTGTTTCTACTAGTTTCTAGTAGTAGTTTCCATTTTTGGCAGACCTACTTCAAACCAGTGTTCATTTTTCTTTGTTTTGTTCCAAAAGACCAGTAATGATGTGTGGTACACAGCAACTCGTATAAACGTCCACTGAGAAGATGAGGTTAATACTATTTCATTAAAATACTATTATGTATTTAAGTTTAATCATACTATACTAGATCTTTATGTATTTGTATTTGTTATAATAAATCAGTTCATTGTATAAATATCATTAAATTAAATTCATAATTTTATTTAAATCATCATACACCTCGTTTATTAGTTTATGCACAACTGGGTGTATATGGTGTGACTGTCAGGCTGAACTTGGTCCTAAAAATATTACAAGTTTTAAAGTAATTATAACAAACACACATTGAAGTAATATTACTGTTAAGAACCAGACACATTAAGACATTAATATTCAAAAATAAAATTTTAAGTCCTGACAATTATGTTTAGTAGCCTTTCCGAATCACATTCTGGAGGTGCTATTGTGGGAAGTACTCTGTTCTTGACAGCAAAGCCTACACCATGCGTTCGCGTCTCATCCTGTACTTTTGCTTTCCAAAAGAAGGTGTAATCACCCTCACGGAGCATGCCGTCTTCGGCTAGTCGGATTACTTGGAGAGCTGCAATGTCGATGCGTAGTCTTTTCTGCTCGTTGTTTATGACTGCCGTTTTCCTTGCATTGTCAAACTGCCGTGAGTTATCTTTGAAACCTGGACACGTTGTCCTGACATTCCATGTAGCGATTCCCCATTCAGACCTAGTGGTCTATAGGACAGATGATGTAAAGGTCATCTGATTCTGTGGTCTACGGTTAATGGGGGTGTCATGTGACCAGCACAACGACCAACCGCCTTTACTTTTCCCAAATGTCAGGTACCCATTAGAGCTGGGTGGACTCAGATGCGACCGAAGATCCCGAAATTAAAAATCCCATTCTTCACCAATATTCGAACCCGGAACCCTGATTCGGAAGTCCAGCGCTCTACAACCGCACCTCACGTGGCCATTTGTATGATTGGATATTTCTTTTTCATTTTTATTATTTTTCGTTTGTTGCTTGATTCAAGTTTTCACTTATTTGTTTTAAACTAAGCTCTAAGCACCTATCAGAGCAGGCAGACTGTGGCGGATTAGCACAAAACTCTCTTGGGGCTGCCCAGGCTGAGGTCGGTGGTAGCTGATCAGTGAGGCACGAAGACCTCTCCTACCATTCAGAGACAACCCGTGGCGTCCGATCATTAGGCCAATCAAGTTGGACTAATAACTCGTAACTATTGTTTCTCGTGTCGTTTAGCCACATTGCAGCAGCATCAGAGTTTCCTCTCCGGCGCGCATTCCTGGGCCTTACATAAAAGGGTCATGGGTAGCCCATGCGTCATGATCCCTCTCTCGACTTTGCTGGTGTGATCTAAAGAAACGCAGTTGCAAAAGTTGCCCGAGGAAATTTCATAGTTATTACTCCCAACGATGATTTTTTTTTAAGTTGTCTCAGCGGGGGGTTTGAAGTAAGAGTACTCCTCTTGTTTAATGGCGCCACTTCACCCCTTCACCTGTTAGTAAGAGCAGTTTCGCTTGGCTTAGTATCTAAGCCACACGAGAAGGCCAGGCGCTGGACTTAGTTGGCAGAGGCTATCTGAGACGCATGCCTTTAAAAGTCTTTTATAGACAATGGGAGCTTATCACCATTGAAATTTTGACACATACATTTTGAATTATTCTATACTTACATATTGAGACTTTCTCGAAACATTTTCTACATTATTTGTACATATTATACTATTGGTGTCAAAAAAGACTTTAAACATTTCTAGATTATCGGTACATATTATATTGTCAAAGATATTTTTGTTCATAAATAGATTTTGTGAATAAAATGTGTTATATTTATTTTCCACATTGTGACATAGAAGATTGTTATATAAATTTTTGTCACACTTTGCACATATTACTATAATAAATATCTCTAAATATTGAATATATTTAAACATCAATGTATAAATTATATACTACAAGTAAAGAATTATTTGAATTGCTCTACATGAATATAGTATTTGAGAATTTTGCCCATGTATGATTTTTTTGGTATAACAAATACTTTGTGTAACATTTTGTCATAGTAAGAATCGTTTTCCACGTATAATTATTTGAATTTAGAACGTTCTATTAAGCAATTAGATTCCAATTGATCCCTAGTTATGACAATTATGTCGTCAAACTGAAAAAAAAATTCTCAAATTTTTTTTTTTTTAAAAGGGGGATATTGGTAATGTCCCCACCTCAAAGTTGGTGCCATTGAGTGTATACCCTATTTTAGTATTATGAATGGTATTCACAAGCCATGGTTTAATAAGGTGAACACTTTTAACTTTTAGTTAACCAGAGTAAAGGGCAGTTAGTTGGTGATAGTTGATAGAGGGACTTGATAGCAGTCAGTTGATACAGGCAGTAAGAACAGTCATTATGAGTGAGAGTTAGTAGAAGTCAGTTATTGTAAGCAGCCACTATGGATAAAGCAGTTTAGACTTGTATCAGTTATTAAGTTATTACTTTATTTGCCAAGTGTTCTATAAAGGATTACTACTGATTATTCTTGAATTGTGTATCATATTCACTATGTGGTATTGTTGCATATATTAAACGTATTATTTGTGTCTGCTACAAGTTGTGTCATTTTCTGATTTACGAGAGAGTCTGTGAATTTCTATGTGCGTCATTTATAAAACTTAGAACAAGCACACAAGAGACGAATGTCACCACCACGCCTACATCCATAAACCACACTAGTACTATTATAGTATAAGAAAATAACACCGGTGACACTACCTATAGTCAATAAACATTCGTCTTTTGTGCCTCTCATTGGCTGTTATTAAAACCTGTGCCTGATATCGGGATTTTTAAGATTCTATTACTTCTTCTTTTAGTAGCAGCTAAATCTCGGTATCTAAAAAATAGTGGTCTGTAATGAGTGTCTGCGCGATTTTGTTGCCACTGGAGTGTAGTTACCAAAAAGATTAGGCGCCTTTACTTTAGTTATAGAGGTGATATCTTTGCACTAAATGGAGTCTGTACATTCTCATGTAGTCTTATGAAATCTAAGCCTAGAATTACATTTGAACATAATCCTTCTAGAAGTGACAATCTAATATTTTCAAATGTTTTGTTTTTAAGTCAAATGGTAGCAAAGATATGGCCTTCAGTAACTCGAGACAGTTAGAAGAAGCCATAAATATTTGTGACCTCTGGCAACTCGTCAAATACATAGTTCTCACAACTTCCAGTAATTATTTGGGCTTTCACGGGCACTCCATTGAGTAGAATGAAAAAGTTGATTTTCCTAGTCCTAAAGAATGCAACGTAGCGAGGGCGAATGCTGTAGATTTTCTGCACTTGCAGGATCTCTTAAAATGTCTCTTCTTGCCACACATATTAAATGTTGCTTCATTACGATGATGTCTTTATCTGCAGCAGAAGTAACACTTTCGTTTACCTCTTGTTTTGCTTGAGCAGTAGTAACTGAGGCTTGTGGATCAGGTCACTTAGAAGTGACAGAATCAGCAGTGTATTCTCATACAGCATATGTAGTAGCCCCACAAGTGGTTTCTGGCTTTGACTCGTACAACAACGAATGTCGATAGGCGTGTTGAAGTACTTTCGCTTTCACAATAGCATCCTTAACCTTGAACTTAAAATCTGTTTTCTCTAGGAGTTGTTTTCTAATACTGTTGGAGACTACTCTAGTGATGAATGCATCATGTATGGACTCTACATAATGTTGCTCAGGCCGTCATGGATTAAACTAGCAGTCCTTGGATAGACTGCGGAGATTTTGAAGAAAGACGTCAATACTTTGACCCTGTTCCTGCCTACACGTTTCTAACTTGTGCCTTGTGAATACTTCATTCCTAGGCTGAACATAAATGTTATTTTGTGACTGAACTGGATCTTTATACGTTCTATTGTCACTTCTCATCTGGTACCCCGATGGCGAAATGTCACATTTAATAAAAACAACAGACAAAATGTTTTTTTAAGGTTAAGGTCTTAAGGTTTTATACCATGCTTGTGGTACGGTAGGTTTAACATTAGTCCTTTTCGGTTGAAACAGTCTATCTATGTTTAGGATCAACACCACACTTCAAAGATTCAGTGTAATAAATTCAATATTTCAATATTACAAAAAAAAGCATTAATATCTAAAGCTTTATTATACTGAATGGCAAAATAAAACTACACACATAGCAAAGGTCAAGACACGAAATATGGTCAGTACACTATCTAACGTGCATTCACAAATATAAACAAACACTAGGTAAGATAATCGAAATGAACACATAAATTCACAACAGGTTACAAATTTCCACCAGTCGCTGGGCTCCAACGTTGCAGGTGTAGTGAATAGCAGATTTGATTTTTGAACTAAACTTTTTTTAAATGCCAGGATAATGCGCTGTAGATACCTCAGAATGTGTTTTATTTTGTATTAAATACCGAAAAATTGTGCTTGGCGGCAGGGATTCGCTCCTAACCTGGGCAAGTTCAAAGCGCTCCGACGGACCTCCTGATTGGCAAGGGCGGGATGTCTACTGTCGCTACACTATCTCCAGAAAGAACTTAATATATAATAAATGTCTTCCGAAAGAATGAATGGTCAGTACGTAATAAAGATTAATTGCGTACTCACGCAGACACAAACACACACACTCACACCTTCCACTCCAGAAAAAATAATCATGGTTACGCCCGTGCATATGTAATGCATACATACATATATACATACTTGCATACAAATATAAACCTTTTTTTTCTGCTTTATTCAATAACTAGCTGGATATGAACCGCGTTCTGCGGGCTTAAGTTTAGGTTTACTGACCTAATAGATTGCAATTTGATCTATGTTAAACAGAAAATTTTCCTTTCATATATTTTGTTACTTTTATTATTTTCAATAGCAAAGTAAACAAGATTACAAAGAAAGGTTTTGTTAACACAAACTCAGAGGCGGCCCCGTCGTATTCCTATAGGATCCACCTATATGCAAGGAATATTCAAGACCTGATTTTGCTTTGATTGTCAAAGTTATTAAGTTTTAAAGACTCATTTGCCGTTGAAAAAGTTGGTGTTTTTTTTTTTTTCGTAAAATATTTAATGTTTCGGATTTTCCTTAAAGTTAAAGATAATATAAATCATAAATATAAATCAAACCTCTCTCTGAAAGACGTGGATGACAGCGAGCAGCTATTAACCTTGGACCTTTGAAATAATCAGGCCAGTCCGCTAAGCGCACGACCAGCCATTGCTATTAAATTTTCATTTCGATCACACAATTCACTTTAGAGTTCTTAATTTCTTCTTCATATTTTTACAAAACGTAATGATTTAATGGTCTACACATTGTTTTCTTCAAAAGAAAGTGTAAAATAAGATTTTTAGATCTAGACTAGAATTCGTATAATCTACTTTACACGTTTAATCTTAAACTTACTAGACCAATATGATGAGGTCTACTAGATCTAATCAAATCAAGAACCTCGGTAATAAGGTACTTTATGTTATTTAAGTCCTATCAGCATCTTAATATGATACTACAGTGTACATAATCAATAAAGCTGAACCTCTAAGTAGTAAGAAGATAAAGTATTGTCTCGATAATTTATGAATTACATTTTTTGTAATCATTAAAACATTCATATCTCAATGTAGATGAACATCTGGCCTTTATTTAGTCAAATTTAGATTGTTGTCAGGTGTATAATGAGGATTTGTCAAAACTGCGCATTATATATGTAGTTCTGTTGTTTTTTTTTAACTTACTACTAAAGCGAAGTTGTTATTAATTTTTAATTAATTAATGAAGCTTGAGTTATTAATGAAGTAGTCTGTGACCTTTAAAAAAAACTAACTCCCCTGAATTTTTTCATTTAAAAGTGGTGTATTTTTATGCTTGCATTATTGATTTTAAGTATTAAATTATTCGTTTAAAGAAAAAGTAGCTGTTATATCAGAACTTTGAAAGATTTAAAATATTACAATGTCGGATTTTCAATATCTTTTCGAATTAACGAGCTCACGCCAAATTAATTTCGGCTATTCCCCTTTTCGGGAACTGCTATAAATTTTATTTTAGAGTATTTGTTCTGTTTTTGAAACACCAGAAAAAAAAACAGACGCTAAATAGAGCAGTGAGATTAATAATTACCAAATATTCACATTTTACTCGACACGCTCGAGTAACACCATTTTTAAAATCATTAAACTTTGAGACACTTCAGGACAGAGGACAAAGAAGTAAAGCAGAGCCATAAAACAAGCAACATTGAACTCTAATTTACAAATACAAAAGCCAAACCTCTTACTCCATAGTATAGGATAAAAAGTGTTCCAATGTTTCTTCTTCCTTAGTGCTATTAGAACATTGAATGGATGGCCTGAATTATCCATCTTTACAGATATTAAGTTACTAATTAACATGCATGAAAAGACTGACACGGTTATACACGTAGGATTAAGAATAATCTTATGATTTGAACTAAAGTCTGTAATTTATCAAAAAAGATGTATTTATCTTTAACTTAGAATCACAATAAGACCTTGTGATCTATGGGGCAGGTGTTTAAAAAAACGAATAACTCTTTATTAGCGAACAGTTTTGACATTTTCTCATTAAACCCTTTAAAAAAATAACACTTAATAAAGTCCATATATATATATAAATGTATTAATAATTTAAACAAAATTTTAATTATTAAAGCAATATCTTATCGTTTGACAGCTTAGAGGAGCAGCTTTTTTTTCTATTATGTAAACGTTAGTCATTAGTATTATAGTATCACATTAAGAAGTGAACAGCATAGTACACCATTACACCAATTATAGTCCTTAAAAAAACTAGACAAGATTCTGCTTCCACGCTCTTGCGCACGCTCCATTGGATTCCCGTGAAAGCGAGAATCGATTACAAGATCGCCACACTTTGTCATCAGTGTATATATAACAACGAGATGCCCTTGTACCTTAGCGAACTGATTACTCCATATGTCCCCCAGAGAGCCCTGCGCTCAATGGACTCAACACTTTTAGTAGTGCCACGTTTCTCCCTCAAAAGCTACGGCCTGCGGGCTTTTTCAGTTCACGGACCAAAGGTTTGGAACTCACTCCCCATTGATCTCAGACAGACAACATGCTACACCACTTTTAAGAAGAACATTAAGACCTATCTGTTTAAAACTTTTTTAGATTAACTGTCATTGTAGCTGTCGTGTTTGTGATTGTAATGTTGTTACAGCGCCTTGAGCCTACATTTGGTTTGTTAACAGCGCTTTATAAATAAAATTATTATTATTATTATCTGGTACCAAAACGTGTCGGCGTTCCAGTACCACCTCATCGTGGTCACCGAGTGAACACTCCGCTCTTTAGAGGGGTGGCCAAGGGTACTGGTTGCTTGCCGCTGACGAATGAGCAACCGGCTAGTGTAAAAGTGCAAGGGGTTATGTCCAGCTCCCCTTCCGTGGGGCCCCTGGCAAAGGTGAGTTAGAGACCTAACGGGATCTTCGTAAAGCGGATAGCGCTGGACACCAACTCGAGGGTTGGTCGGGTTCTCCTGGGACCCGCTGATTCGCGGGTATCTCTTTGAGCAAAGAATGGACTGACTGGCGCAGCCTTAGCTGGCTGTGTCGGGCAGCCTGGTCGGCGCCTACGAGCTAAGCTCTAACTAGCACGTTTCCTGGTGCGCTAGTGGAGAAATTTGACGCGACAAAGGGTAATTCTAATACAGGGAAGGTCAAAAAACGTGTACCATCCTACTCCTGCCCTGCAGGAAACTATTTTGCCAAACTGTAGTGGTGATTGCTGAGGCAGGTTCTTCCTTGCCCTCCATGGCGACATGAGTATAGTATAGGCCATGCACGCTGCTGCATTAGAGCAGCAATTAAGGCCTCCAACGGCATTAACCATACATCTATGACAAGTCCAGACGTGAATTAAAGCGGGTACGAGCAGACCCAAACAGGCCCGGCGCCCCGGGTAGTGGGCGACAGGCCTGGGCATGAAACGTCAACTACTGGTCGCCCCGTGACCTCAATGAGGGGGACTTTGTCAGGTCGTGATAAATGGGCTAAAATTTCTCCACCAAAGTCCTATTCTCAAAGAATACTGCACTGCATTCATACCTCATTAGAAGGTTCGATTCGAATAAGGTTGATGGACGTCAACCACAACCTCCTGTCGACAATGGTATAAGACAGACATAATGGCTGGAAGTGAAATAGAGACGAGAGCCCCCGGCTCTCAAACAAACCAACCAGACATTAGTGGGATTCAACCCACCCCAAGACTAGCTGGCAAGCGAAATGCCAGCATAACCGGTTATACAGCATTTAATTGCAATTGCACAGACTGCCGGAGACTGATAAAAAAACTTGGTTACTAAATAAGTCGCTGTCCACGAATGCACGGGAGTACCGACGCCATCACCCTCGATATCCACAAACAAGGGCGAAAACTTACGGTAACTAATTTGTACAACCCTCCCAAGCATGATATCTACCTAAAAATTTAGAGCTCAAATATGAATTCTCAAAATGTCATTGCGGGCGATTTCAATGCCATGTCTCCACAGTGGTGCTATGACGTAACTGACTCATGAGGACATAAAATACCTCATTTCCTCAATAACTCCAATCTCTTTTGCCTACAAAATAAACATACTTTTAAAACACTATTTCATACTGGCAATGGCAGTCTATCCAGACCTGACCTTACTCTTAAAACTGCAAACCTAGAATTTTATACTCAATTTTCAGGTCCTTGACGATATTGGGAACGATCATAGGCCCTCATTAATCACAATTGCCCTCACAGAGGCCAGAGGTGTGTCCCCAAAAGTCCCACGAAAGTGAAGCTACACCAAGGCGAACTGGCCAGCATTGGAGGTAGCAGTCGACGCTGCCCTAATGAACTTAGCGCTGGAGGAGAAAGACGTTCACCCCACCTACAGCGAAATAACCGCAGCAATGTTGGGTACGAAAAGAGGTTTGTCCTGCGGACTTATCCTGGAGTCAGGCAGAAGCGCGTGTGGTTTCAGGATTTGAACAAGCTGGTCCTGAGACGAAAGCGAGCCCGGAGGGTACTCCCGAAATCCGGCGGGAATACAACCGGCTTGTAGAGCCACAAGTGAACTGGCCCAACGCGTCCGGTAGGACCATTGGAATGCTGCCTGTGCCGAGATGGATCTTCGGGACTCCTCCAAAGCCTTCTACATAACCTTAAGACCAAAGATACAGCGCAATCGGCTGCCCTTTTATCCTCACCCGGATGGCCGTCTCAACGGTAACTAAAATGGCCGGCTTGCTAAATCAACATTTTACTAAAATTAGCAAGCCAGAAAAGAAGTCAGCCATGTCCAAAGCCCTCAACAAAGAACGTAAAAGGCTCGAAACGGAGCCAGATGAGACTAAAGGCCAAGCAACGTACAATGCACCCTTCTGTCGTGCTGAGATGGACAGAGCGATAGCTAAGTGTAAAATCAGAAAAGCTCCGGGACCAGACAAGGTTACCCCTGAGATGGTAAAACACCTCGGGGGCCTTGCAAGAAGCAAACTCCTGGAGTTTATGAATCGAACTTGGGCAGAGTCCAGACTGACCGAGGCCTGGAAACGTGCTATCAATGTACCGGTCCCCAAGAAGGGAAAAGACGCGACTAACGTGGATTCCTACAGACCCATTTCACTAACCTCAACACTTGGCGAAATTGCTGAGCTCATGGTCAACGAGTGGCTAGTTTGGTCATTTGAGACTGCCGGTATCCTGGCGCCAGAGCAGGCCGGCTTTAGGGCAGGCTTTAGCCCGATCCATCAGGTCACGATATTTGCTCAGGAGGTGGCCGATGGGTTCCAGAAGTCCGAAAGCACAAAAGCAGTATTTATTGACTTAAAACACTCTAATGACCGCGTCCGGAAGCAAGGCCTCTATTTTAAACATAGAGCCATGGGTGTGCGGGGAAAGATATACAATTGGATACAATCTTTTCTGAAACTGCTTTATGCGGGTGACGTTGTCCTCTGGTCAACCGGGAAGAAAGCCGACCAAATCCAGGCGGCATTACAAGCAGACCTCCAAACTATCTCCTCGTATTGCGACAAATGGCAGATTCAGGTAAACATTGCCAAAACGACCTGGTCCCTGTTCAGCCTAGGAATCGACATTCTTAAGGCTCCATTCGAGCTTCAACTCGGTAGGCTGTGACTCCATCGTAAAAAAAACGCCAAAATATCTAGAGGTAGCTCTGGATAAAAAACTGTCAATGCTCTAGCACGTCCAGGATGTTGAAAGAAAAGCCTCGGAGAAGTTAGGGTACTTAGAAAGCTGGCCAGCACAAATTGGGGTGCCAAATCTGACATGCTACGCACATTGTACTTAGGGGCAGTCAGATTAAAAATTGAGTATAGCTATACAGTTCAAGTATATGCTAGCAAAACTGCCCTTGAATCACCCAAAAATAAACATGTCCCTTATAGGGAAGAGGGAGCCACCAAGAGGCGATTAACACCTGCCATACTCCAAAATTTAGCATCAGCTACATTAAAGTCCTACCCATCAGATGCTATTTTCTGCAATACCAATGTGTCGGTTTTGAGGGACCCCGATAGATCTGGTTATGAGGCCTTTATATTCTACCCAGACCGGATAGAACCAGATCAGCTATCTGGTCCATGCAGCTTTGCTGCATGCTCCATGGATGCTGAATTAACAGGGATAACTCGGGCATTCGAGGCTATCAGAACCCGAATGACCCAACATGAAACTAGCGCTACTACTGTGGTGCTAGTCACCAAATCTCGCCCCAGTCTCCTAGCTATGGGTGGAGGCGGGGGAGGGCAGCCAGTAATAGAAGAGGCAGTCGTAAAAAGTAGACTGTGAATAATTCTTCTTATGATATATAATACAGACGTTACTTCAAAAAAGAAGATAATTACGTCCTACGCGTCATGCATTTAGTCATGCATATTAACCAATGACTTAAATTCTGCCAAGTCACTGGTTTTTCTGGCTAGCTCAGGCAACCCATTCCATGCTCTAATAGCACTAGGGAAGAAGGAGTATTTGTACAAATTTGTCCTAGCATATGGGACGAGGAATGTGCCTTTATCTTTGTGTCTTTCAGAGTATTTTATTAAATTTGGTTTTTGTATTTGAAGATTATGGTGCAGTGTTCAGACTGTAAAAAAAAATTCATTAATATTCACATGATTTTGCTTACGCAGTTGTTTTTTTAATATCATGTGTACATTTTAAAATAAAGCAGGATATAAATACATTGTCCAGGAAAAGGGAGAATTTTTTAAATATTAAATAAAGTGAAAAAAAAATACTCAGGTATGCCCATCTACTTAGAAAGGGAACAAATGCAGTACGTAAGCATTAAAAATTTAAAAATAATAGTATTGTCATTCAATTTGTTTTTAACAACAAAACACATTTATTGACTATATTGATTATTAATTGAAAAACATAGTAATAAAAAAATTCTTACAGTTGTAATCTTTTGATCAGCTTTAGGCTCATAAGATGCAATGTTTTGAAAACTAGTTTGCGTTGACAATTGTCTCAACAAAGAAATTGAAACTATTTCTCTTGCAGGTTTCAATTTAGCAAACCTTGATACATCGCAAGTTATTTTGAAAGTATCGCCAGGAGGATATTCTAGTTGATTCACAATAGGTTGCTGACTTGAAACTGTTATAAATAAAATAATAAATATTATATTTTAATTATTTTTTAATTATTATTTATTATATATATATATATATTTATACAGCATATAATTTCTTATTTTAAATCATTTTAAAAATCTTTTCCCAAGTCTACTTAATTTAATTTTTTTTTTAATTTTTAAAATACTTCATTTTAGAGGCGGTCAAGAATATTTAAGACTTAACGAAAAGACATTAAGGATAACAGCCGGACTGAAAAATAATAGGTCGTCAGTCGACAACGGCTTTGTCTGCACGGTTGCGGGAAAATATGCAGCTCGCAACTGGGCTTGCGTAGACATGTGAAACACAGCACTAATCCTTAATGTTAGGAATCGAGGACGTTGCAATAAAATGTGAACTCAAAAAAAAAACAAGACCAAAGCATTAATAAGATAGATCTGGAGTCTCTACCTTTTTTTTTGAGAGATAAAGATAAAGAGATCAAAATAGCAAAGAATTGTACATTGTAACACTGAAAAAACAACGAATCCTAATATCATTAAAAAAGATAAATAAATATCTATTATCAAATCACTTTATTTAAATAAATGATTACAATTAATACAAACAAGTTTGCATTTTTTTAATTTAGAGATCAAAATAATTGTACGAAAGGGAACTGAAATGTGACAAAGAACTAGGCCTTCGGTAAATGTTTTGGTCTAAGAAATGTATGAAGAAATGTATGCGGAGGTTTTGAGCTTAACATCCCTTTCCGAAGGGTTTTGTGATGAAATTCCCCTCTAATATAAAACAAAAACAATGTTATAATGTGTGGAAACACAATCGAAAAATCGGCCCCCAAAGTGGTCCACCCAGGAAAGTTGAAAGGCAGGTTTCAATATTATCAAATGATATATGATTATAAAATATTATCAGAATGAAATTCTATCAAAGACAGAAAATAATGGAGAAAAAATTTGAACAGATCTTCTGTGGCGCCCCAGCGGTCTAGCAGATCAAAGGATATGTGAAAGTAAATGAGACGTTAGATGTGAACCTAGCCTACTGATGTCTTTTAATGAATATCTAATTGGTCTAATTGTTTTGTAAAGGGTCAATCTCTAATTCCTCAAGAATAAAATATTTCCGTAAAAAATTTTTTTTCTCTGGATACGTGTTCCATATGTTGTGCGTGGAATTGTAGTACACGCGATAATATGAAAAACTACTTATTAATTGTTGTTTAAAATTGTGTCTGACTTATATGCATACTAAATAGATTTTTTCTCTTTAAAAATAGTAAACATTTTTTTTTTGTAAATATAGTACTTAGTATATAGTATAACAGAATTTACATAACTAAACAATACAATTATAAAAAAAATTACAAAAGAACTAAAACCGTTTGCATAAATGTGTTGAAAATATGGTAAATAGTAGTCTCCCGTAATAAAGAGCGTCAAGTGTTTGTTACTATTAATAGTGAACAGTTGTAAAAGTGGTGTATTTTTTATTTAAAAAAAAAGCTTGCATAAGTGATTTAAAAAATTAGATTTTTTGATTTTTGGAAAAGAAAAAAGTAGCCGTTGCATCAGAGCTTTGGATGGTCTAAAATATTGCGATGTCGGATTTTTACTATCTCTTTTAGTTTACGAGATCTAAACGGGACGGACGGACAGACGGACAGACACGCCACACAAAACTAATATCGTCTTTTTACCGTTTTGGGAGTCGCTAAAAATAATGCAGATGAAAATCCCCATATTTCGAGAGCACAGCCAAGGGGGATTTTGATTTTAAAACCCATTTCCGAATTTTTTTAAGATAATTCCCTATTTCAGTATAAGGCTAAAGCATTTATCAGACACCTTCAATGAAGTCAAGTAGGAAAAAGGCGCCTACGAGGGTGCCATTCTCCTGTTGATTGTTAGAAAGGCTTTTATCCAACAATCAGGCCTGGCCATGGGGCTCTTCACCCCTGTTCTGTCTGAGGGCTTCCAGCGGTGACGGCCATAATGATTGGGTAGAGAGCCGTGCCACGTAGAGCGCGCACCGTCCCCGTTACTAGGCCCCACTCTCTATAAGTGGCTGAGAACAGCTCTGACCATGGGGAGATAACCTCATATTTCTATACTGAAACCGCCACTGTTCCGTGTAAGGACCGCCACTCCACCGCTCTCTTATGACGGCTCCCTGCGTGCATCGGCGTGGCGGACTTTTTGGACTGGGGTGCGGACTATTTGTTCCATCCCTACCCCGAGTGAGATAAAACAAGGTTACAAAGACAGTTTGTGTGAAACACAAACTAAAAATCGGCCCCCGAAACGGTCCACCTAGAGTCTTCACCAGGATTCGAACAAGGGACTTTCAAATCTAAGAGCTTTACCCCTCAACTACATATATTCATTTAGCATACACTTTTTTTTTTAGCTCTATCAATACATTCAAAATTAATAATATGTTACATTGTAAAAAAGAGAAACAAAAAAATATCCTTTTAACAATGTTAGATAAATTGGCAACACGAAAAAAAATTGTGTACAAATGACAACAATTCAAGTCTTAAGACTTTCCCATCGCAAATAAAAATTAATATATCCATTGACATTGGTCATACAAACAAGACATAGATCTAACTAGATTTAGACCTAGTTTTAGATCTAAATCTAGATTCAAGATCTCAGTCTAGATCTAAAGTTAGATCTAAGTCTATATCTTGATCTAGATCTAGAACTATATATAGAATCTTGATATAGAATCTACTCGTTTTTTAAATATATGCAGATCGAAGCTATATTTAGTCTTATTTAGACTTTCAAGTGTAGGCCCGTATAATGAGAATAGGCCTAAGTCAATACTGCGCGCTATAAAAGTAGTTTTTTATTTTTTAAACTTTTAACTAAAAGGTAGTTCGTACCAAAATTCTTTATTTATAAGTAACATTTGAATTACTATTCTATAGAATATATTTATATTAGCCTCCTTCAGTCGTAGAACGACTATGGTTCATCTCAGAGCACACTTCCTCATGTGACTGTGGAGCCCTATTTAGGAGAGACACCCGTCCACAAATTGCGCAGGTTAAGGTGGCTTTTGCTTCGGTGGTAGAGGAGCTAGCCATTTTTTGGATTGTAATTTTTTTTTCTACTGAGCTAAGACCCATGTTCTTTCGCTGTCCACAGCTTTCTTGGTCACTCTCTCTCCATCTGGTGCGGTCTAGAGCTATGTCTTCCCAGTTCTGATTATTGATGTTCACATTTTTGAGGTCACGTTTTATTACATCAATGTAATGGAGGAGGGGGCGACCAGTTTTTCTTGTTCCAGTCGCGAATTATCCATAGAGGAGACTTTTGGGATGCGCTTGTCCTCCATCCGGCGAACATGTCCAAGTCAGCACAAACGGCGTTGTCTGAGGGCTGTAAAGATGCTGGGAATACCTGATGGTGCAAGGATCTCAGTAGTGCACACTTTTTCTTCCATGTGTTATCTTTATATGAGAAAAGAGTACTTGTAATCATAACACACTTCGATAAGGATCAATAAAGATGTCTTAGTCTTAGTGAGGGCGCCCACTTCATGAAAAAGACAGCTCCTATAGTTCAGCGGATGTTATCTGCGGCGCCGACTGCCTCTTCTATTACAGGCGACCCTCCCCAGCCGCCACTGATAGCTAGGAGACTGTAGCGAGAGTCTGTTACGAAAACAGCCGTGGTCTTGCTGGTTTCATTTTGGGTCATTCGGGCTCTAATAGCCACAAATGCCCTAGTTATCCCTGTTAATTCAGCGTCCTTGGAGAGAGCCGATCTGGCTCTGGTCGGTCTGGGTAGACTATTAGGGTCCCATACCCAGATCTATTGGGGTCCCTTAATACCGACCCATCGGTATAACTGAATATGGCATCTGATGGGTAGGACTTTAATGTAGCCGATGCCACGTTTTTGAGTATGGCAGGTGTTAATCGCCTCTTATTAGCTCCTTTCTGCCCTATTAGTGCCAGGTTGATTTAAGGGGCTGTCAATCTCCTTCAAGGAGGGCAAATATCTATCCTTTTAGTCGGAACTCGAATATTGTAAAGCCCAGCTTTTTTAGACAAATTGGCCAATATATGTAGAAATAATTGCATTTTAATTCTGATTGACTAACGTTCAAATGCTGTTAGATCAAGTATCACCCTCTCCTTCCATAGATTTAATGTAAAATATTACAAATAACTGTCTATAATAAAAACAAAATACTTAAATGTAGATTTAATTGTACACAGATGTGTATATCAAGATCTAGTCTGTAGTCCCTAGATTCTTATTTCCGAGCTAACAAATTAAGAATAAGTGCCTTATTTTCGTTGTTTAAATACAAACTTTAAAACAACATATTCATAAGATTTTCTGCAGAATTCGATGATGAATAAAATTATAATCAATTGTAAAAATTGTACAAGATCTCTAGGATTTAAATATAGATAAATATCTAGATCTAGAACAATAGAACCTATAGGTATAATGATTTATAATCCAGTTGCCGCACAGTCTTCTAGTCTAGTTAATATTCATATAGTCCAGAGTTTAGACTATGGCTAAGTCTAGATCTCTAGAATTTACCTAAAACAATTAACATTCCAGAGACAAATTTGAAAAATATTTCCATTCTGTTGATTATTAGATTATGATAGAAAATAATTCTAAGTTACAAGCTTCGTGTAATAAGCTTAGAATGTAAAAACATGGCGACTTAACCTCTTCCGCAAAGTTTTGGGGTCAAAAGCAAAACTACTGTAATAAATGTTTTTGAATTGTTATGCTTATGAAAACAAAAATATAAAATACTAGCAGTACACAACGGTTACGCCCGTTGATTTAGATCCCAGGTTTTATAATATTATGGTCGGAACACCCAATTCTTTGCTTTTTTTGTAATAAATGTGCCTCATTTTATCTTATCTTATATAATACAGACGTTATTTCAAAAAAAGAAGATGATTACGTAATGCGCGTCATCATAGACCATAACAAGCTGGGTGCCGTAAATTGATTCTTCTATTTGGAATTCACAATTCAAGATTACCTGTCTCTATAAGAGGCGATAAAAAAAAAAAGCATAGGGAAGGCTGCTTCGACCTTTGCTAGACTCAGGTTGAGTTGGGGAAAACCAGAAGCTCACTGCAGTGACCGAAATGGAAGTCTACAAGGCATGCGTTATGAGTACACTGCTGTATGGCAGTGAATCATGGACCACCTACGCAAAGCAAGAGAAAAAATTGCGATGTTTTTGTAGGATCTTGAAAATCAAATGGAAAGAAAGAGTGTGCAATACTAAGATCCTTGCGCAAACAGGTATTTCCAGCATCTTTATAGTCCTTAGACTATGGCTACCAGGAAAACTAACATTCGCCGGTTTTAAGGGGCAGAAACCGGCGATCGTGGTAATGAAAACCTCTGTCATCGTCGCTCCAATCGCCGTGCTGGGACAGAGTAGGAGTCTTAAGGTAGAAGGAAGAATTGGAGTTCGGAATTATCGGTTTCTCATCGACACTGGTGCTTCACATTCACTCATTCGGCCAAATGTCGCGAACAGCAATAAGACTACTATAAAAATAATAAAAATAATAATAATAATATAATAAAAATACTATTGACGGAGGATACGAGTCTGCCTGCACAGTCCGAATTAATTATCAATCTAATGTGAATTTTCATCTCTGCAGGTGGGGTCAGTCGGTGGCATGGGGTTGCATCTTGAGCTTGACGAAGCCACCAACTTTGCATTCAGCATGTGTCTTCTTCTTTTTTTCTTCCAGTTTTCCTTCACCTGCTTTGACGTCGTGGTAGCATCTCCACTGTCAGAGTCTTGTTTGTATTAATTTATTGATTATTAATGTAATTAGGTATTAAAGTAATTTAAATAAATTATTATTACTTTTTGTTCCAATCTCAGCCCGACAGTCACACCATACACCCGCAGTTGTGCATCAACCAATAAACGAGGTGTATGATGAATTAAATAAAAATTATGAATTTAATTTAATAATATATTTACAATGAAAAATGATATATGATCAATAATAATGATAAAAAAATATGAATACATATAGTAT
Organism: Biomphalaria pfeifferi; assembly: GCA_030265305.1. Classification (NCBI taxonomy): domain Eukaryota; kingdom Metazoa; phylum Mollusca; class Gastropoda; family Planorbidae; genus Biomphalaria; species Biomphalaria pfeifferi. The sequence goes on along the minus strand of JASAOG010000227.1, from coordinate 1,054,368 downwards.
GGTATGAAAAATCAATAGTTATATTAAGGTTCTAGTAAATACTTAAGTATTTAAAAATAAACAAGAACAATTCACCTTAACGTATAAGGTTCAGTAATATTGTCCACACAGTGACAATCATTCAAGACAACAACTGGCAGTACAAGTAGACTTGTCTTCCAGCTAAAGATATTGTCATCGACGATCCTCAAGTAAAAGTTCATAGTAGCATCAATAACTCACAACTTCACAACGCACCACCAGGTATGGATATAACAATCCGCAATCTGGAATCTCAGTCCCGAAACTTGAGACGAAAACCTCAGATGGAAAACCTGAGATGAAAACCTCAGACCTGTAACCTAAAACTGAGATCTTAGTCCTGAAACCTGAGACTGAGACTTGACAATAAGTCTGAGGCCCTATGGAAAGATAACGAACAGATTCTTCTAACCTTCTAATCTAATTATTAAAAAAATACAATCGAATCAAAATAGAAATTAACTATACAATATGAAATAAATCTGACCCTAAACAGGGGTCAAGATAATCCTTTAAGAATATCTACCAAGGACAACGATAAGGCTATCCAATATCAGATCCAAGGAGAAATTCAATAGCTGACTAAAATGTAGCTTACTTCATTCTATCAACGTAGCGTGAACGCACCAGACGTGCTAAGACAAAATACGTCATACAAAATTATGACGAAGCGACATGGGGAGATGAGCTAATACACTGAAATAAAATAGCGCAAATTGCGTCATCAAGAGTTGATGAAAGCGGCGCTATTAAATATACAACATATACAACACTCATCCAGTCTTTTTCTTGAGTCTGGCACAGTCCGTTCTTTGGGCTTGTTCCGTAACTCATTCAAACAGTCTTCAATACTTGGAGATAATTTAAACATAATGGTTTCCGGGCTTTTTCCTTCTTTCATCAGATCTTCACGGAGTCATGCTTGAACGGTTTTCATGTTTCAACTTGGTTTCAGCCCTTGCTCACGGAATTCATCCTGCAGTTACCTTAATCCAAGTTTGTTTAGTAGTTTCAGAAAGACATGAAAAATACCATCCTATCCGATCCTAGCCCTCTTCATACACCAGTTGTAACGAATCTCACTGTCACGTATTACAAATTGAATTCTACTTTTAAATGGCTTGCCTAGGGGAACGTGACAATAGAAAAAGGTAGTTGTGTCACTTATCTTAAGTCTGAATTTAATCAGAGACTTACAATGAATAACAAAAAAAAAAATGACACAAGAAATCGGAAGGTAAAATATCAACTTAATGTTTAATCATAATATAACTCAATACAAAATGGAAGGGTTGACCAAAACCCTTTTACAAAAATGGCATGTAAAAATATTACAATACCAGAGTTTGAAAATATAATTACAAATACAAGCAAGGCCTTGAAAAAAAGAAAAATCTTAACTTACACGATCAAGTGGTATACCACGCACGGATCACGCAATGTCTCCGCTATTCTGTCTCACGGCTGTCTCCGTATGTCTGTCCGTCAACGTCACGCGGGCGGTCTTTATATAATCTACCGCGCGTCGATCTCAAGACAAATCTAGGAATTTCTCGAACCAAATACGTCATCAATTTCCCAGATCTAGAACGCTCTTCAAAGAGACAGAAAAAAAAAACACCCTCCTTTCAACCAGAGGTACACACACAGGTCAAGGACCGGTCACTGTCTGTGTGGCTTGACGAAAAAAAAAAAAAAAAAACTTATTACACAAGGGGCGGACAACCTACCCGTCTCTCGACCGCAACAGGTCAAAGAAAGAAAAAAACAACGCCTAGATACGTAACACATCAGATCTTCACGGAGTCATGCTTGAACGGTTTTCATGTTTCAACTTGGTTTCAGCCCTTGCTCACGGAATTCATCCTGCAGTTACCTTAATCCAAGTTTGTTTAGTAGTTTCAGAAAGACATGAAAAATACCATCCTATCCGATCCTAGCCCTCTTCATACACCAGTTGTAACGAATCTCACTATCCAGGCTCTCAGTGAACTGCACCATACTAACCAACAACTTATAGAACTTGACAAAAAAACAACAACTAATGATTTAATGTCCAATAAATAACAACCAAAACTGTACAATTGGCAACACGTAACACAGACTGTACAAATATCTCTCCGTTAGCAACCGTACCGTATTAACTCTTGTACTAGCCTCTCCGTCTCGTCCCGGATTTGTACTGAACCGTCTTGACTTTGACACATCCGCTCTTTATATAGGGTCACTGCTGGCCTTCTACAAACGGGCGGTAAATCGCTCGGCCATTTTGGTTTATTGCATGACCACATTCTATGTGACGCTCCTGAGCTCTACTCACAACACAGATCCTTCCCGAACTGTCTTGGCTGACCGTCGTAACTCGTCACAGTTGACAGCTCGTCTAGCGCTGGCCTGGGGCGATTTATGTAGGCTGTCTACACAAACCACTACCCCCATCTGTGTCACCACCAGGTTTATTACAGTATCTAAAAATTGCAAAACACTAATTATGGTACGAAAGTACTCTTATTTGCGATGTTTAATTACTAGATTTAGATCTTAGCATTAATTTATATGTTACATAGGTTAGGTTTGAAAAAACTTTACTTCTTATAATTACTTTACAAAACAACGCCTTGTTTTCATCTTTTCAAAATGTTTTTCATGAACTTTTTGTAATGTTAAAAGATGCCCATGGCCTATTCTATAAATAGGTCTGTGAACTTACCTTTTTCGCGAGAGGAAGTCCGCAAAGTTTTTAATCAATGCTGAACTTGCGCTAAACTAAAGCTTAGATTATTTAATCAGTTTTCAGTTACCCTCAACCAAGATATGCAATTATTTCAGAGAGTAAGCTTTGATTTTTTGGGCCACTCCCATTAGCTACTCACAATAAATATTTAACAATGGTGGACGAGTATTCACTTATTCAGTTTGTCTACTAATCTCCGATAAGTCTTCTTCTACTGTCATAAAGAATTTGAATCAGCTGTTTTCCTTAGTTTGTATGCCAGAATACGTCAATTTGGACAGAGGTACATTCTTTATGTCAAAGGATGTGCACGCGTTTCGGATGCTGAATGAGAGGACTACTCATCAAAGTATGATCGTCTCATGAAAGAAGTTGAGATACTAATGTCTCTCTAAGAGATTTGGCTTAGTGTAATGCAGGAAAGGAAAGAACCAGTGGAAGGCTTTGACGACCTCCAGGCTTTTCCTCTGGCGAATACTCAGAATCCTCCTACTCAACTCGGCTCTCAGGGACTCACCCATGAAACTGTAAAACAGGGTAGTCAATTTCTTTACAACTTAAGGGAGTAAAAAACCAGACCGAACCACAAAAGTCTAGTTTTTTTTAATCTAATGTACTACTTATATTACAAGAAAAACTATTTGTTAATCATTACTATAACTGTTACTATTGTTTATGTTTACCTTTTACACTATTTCCTATAGTTTACAACGGAAAGTACTATTTGTTGATCTATTGTACTACTGATAGTAGTATATTTTTTTATTTATTCTATAAACTTTTCAGGACTTTAGTTGTGTAATTAGATGTATTCAATGTATACTTAGCTAAGTATAATTTTAATTATAAAAATTGTATCTTTATTTAAGAAAAAATATTATATTTTTATTTTTGTGTTGTAAGATATTGAATCCTAGATTCAGTTTTAGAGACACATTATGTAGAAATTGACTGGACAATAAAAGAGTTTTATGAAACGAAAATTTGTGACTGGCAATTTTATGTATTTTATTATACAGCATTTTTTTTAAAAAAGCATATAAGTAAAGTATTTATATTTATTTCAGCCATAACCTATATAACTATTACAATCTTTTTACAATTGTTTAAAGCCTTAATTTCAAGTAGAGGACTGAATCTTATAATGACAACGCACTTCTGTTTTATAAAGATGTAGTCTAAAATTGGGCTAATATATTACTTAAAATTAACAAGACTATAATTACAAGATCACTAACACACAATCTAGTACTCTTGATGAGATTGTAGAATCTGAAACCAGCAAGAGAAGTATCCTAGATGACAAACTGCTGACAAAGCAATCATCAGCAATGCAAGGGTCCCCTTCATACAGCTCAATAGATATTTCTTTGTAAAAAAATGTATTCTCAAAATTTGCTATACGATGAAAATGGAACTGATATATAGCTGAGAACAACTCATACTGTCATCAGAAATGCACTATATTTTTTTACCTTGTTAAACTCTTCACATCCTTTGTCCAGACACATCGTGCTTTGAACCTGTCCTATCTAAGAATATAGGTCTACATTGCAGTATGTATCTCACAATTGTCAGGTCTTAGGATTATTTTGTTAATGAATATTAATATGTCTAGGTATTGAAGGTTATTTGTATTATAATTAATTATATAACATTTATTATTACTTTTGTCCCAAAGTTCAGCTCGACAGTCACACCAGACACACCCAGTTTTACACCAACTAATAAACGAGGTGTATGTTGATTTAAATTAAAATATAAAATTTAATCCAATTATATATTTACAATGAATTGACATATGACCAATAGTAAAGATAAATAAATACAAATACATATAATATAATGTGAAAATTCAATACTTTTAATAAGATTACAATGAATACTTAATTAGTATTTAAAAAACAAGAATAATCACCTTAACTCAACTTAACCTTAACTTAACCTTAAAGTTCAGTAATATTCTCTATTAGGTTTAGTGTTTGTTTGTATATAGAGTATATATTAACTATAGCTGTTAATTTTTTATATGCTTTCTACTAATCTTTGTTCTATGAATAGTGTTATTGTATTAAGAATACCTGGTATTAGCTTTTGACACCGTTGTAATGTTGTTGTTTTTGTTATTGTAAAAAGTCCTCGTCTGACAAATAAAAATTTAAAATTGATACCGGTACGAAAATTATTAAACAAATTTATTTACAAAACTTACAAAGCAAAAAAAAAAAATCCTAAGAAAAATGTTTAGTTAAGGTGATATTGTGTAATACTAAGAGCTGACAATAATTTACAAAACAAAGTCATTTTGAAAACAAAGTTGATTTAAGTCTTATAGAGTCTAGTGAAATCTTATGTTGTGGCCAATTTTCTTTAAGAATTGTTCTAATGTTTTGTTGTTTTTTTCCGTACTTTGTTGTCTTTTTTGTTGGTCAATAAAAACCTTTTTGTATTTCTTTAATGGCGGATTTCAAATATCGTCCTTTCCAATCAATGGAACTGCTGACTCTTCTTTTGGTAAAGTTTTAATTAATTTTGAAATTGAATGGTGTTGATAGCCCATTAAATGGAAAAATTTGTTGTTTCATCCTTTTTTAATGTAGCCGAATAAACGTTCCACACTTGTGGAGAGAAGATAGGAGGTACACGTCAAAAACGAAGAGACAGAATATTTCTTTGTGTGCGTGGGTTTCTTCGCACTATTAAACCAGAAACATATGTCTCATCGAAATCATTCAAAGTGGAAGTGCTTCATCTTGACAAAGGCTCTGAAGCAAAGCCATTGCTGCTGGATCGTCATTTACTGTCAGAATTGCTAAGGAATCGATCTGGCCACAAAATTGTCTGAATTCTTCCTTTTCCTTATACTTAGTAACAAGAACAGGTATGTGTATGTGATGCCCAAATACACTTTGATTCGAGTTAATAACAGCATTTTCAAAATCTACGACAACTGTCGGTGGGTCTGGATTTAAATCTAGTTCGTGGCGACGATTAACTATTGCTTGAAACGTAGTTTCGTACGTTTCTACTGTTTTGGATTGTAGACATACAAACACAGTCCAAACCGCTGTATTGCCTAGGTGAAAAACCAAGGTTAGGAAGATAATTATCAGGGAAATCCTGTATGCTGATGATGCAGCTATTGTGGCTGATTCTGATATTCAGCTTCGGTTCCTGTTAGACAAACTATCTTCTGCTTGCCAGAAGTTCGGCTTAAACATTAATCAAAGCAAGACTAAGATACTAGTCCAGAACACAAATACTGCACCTCAAATCTACATTAATGGCCAACCACCAGAAATTGTTGATCACTATTGCTATTTCTGCTCTATCGTATCCAACTGGATAAAGACATAAACAACAGGATAGTCAAAACTATCGCCACCATGTCACGGTTGCAGAAAAGAGTATGGGACAACATATTGCTGACTAACAGTACTAAAGCCCTAGTCTGCCGGACCTGTGTGTTGAGCACCTTGCTGTACGGAAGTGAAACATGGTCAACCTACTCATGGCAGGAAAAAAAGCTGAATGTCTTCCACCTCCGATGCCTAAGGCGGATCTTTAAAATAAGGTGGCAAGATAAGATAACCAATGAGGAAGTGCTACGAAGAGCATGGTGCCAGGACATCCGCTCTGTTATCAGCAGCAGACGCCTTGACTGGCTTGGCCACGTTTGTAGAATGCCAGTAGGTCGACTTCCACAGAACATCCTGTATGACGATCTGATAGAAGGCAGGAGAGCCTCTGGTCGCCCACTTTTACGTTATACGGATGTATGCAAACGCGACATGAAGCTCTTCAAAATCGACACTGGCAACTGGGAAGAGGTGGCACTGGACAGATCCTCATGGAGAGAAAGCATAAAGGAAGGGTCAAAGATTGCAGATGTCATACACAACAGTAGTAGAAAGAAGGGTGAAAATGCAACGACTCTTGGTGATTGTATATGCCCAACCTGCGATCGCAGCTGTGTATCAAGGATTGGCCTCTTTAGTCACACAAGAAGTTGCAAAGGGAAAAGATCGTCTCTCGAGACGTAAAATGCCCTAGATATAGAGAGCCTCATGTAGCCTGGCCTATCATAGTGTGTTTACATAGCACGACACATGAATTGCCTGAAAGGATTTATTTAAATCCATGTCAACATGGAAGCTATAGCCAACGAATATATAATAAAGGCTTTAGAAACACAAAATTTTAGTGTCAATTTGAAATGAATGTGTTAATGCGTTAAAGTATAAAGTAAATTTTTCCTCTCTGAATTGAAATAAATCTAGAATTAAAGCTAGATATATACTGTATAGAGTTTAGTTGGCTTCGATAGATGAATGGGATTATAAAGTACGTCAAGGGAACGAGTTTATGTAAAAATGCTTTTGAAAGACAAATTTGATACTTAGTTTTATTAAGTAATTAAATCAATATATATTTTTTTAATTTTCAGGTGTCAAAGTGTAGTTCTTAAAATTAGATCTAGACCAAGGTCCTTTCGATCTTTTCTCATGTAAACATGACCTAGATTTATAAGATACTATACTTTCATAGAGTCAGCGAATTCTTTTTTAAGGGTCTTAAGTTTGTTTTAGGGCCAGTGGCGTAACTAAAGGGGGGAGGAGAAATTTAAGATCCCCCCCGGGCCCCCAAATGGGTGTCCGAAATGTTTTTGTAAATACATAAATTAATATATTTGATTGACAAATAGTGTCAATGGGTGTCTTTGTTTTCAACATTTATGGATTAAAGTTATAACGAAGACTAAACCTAGAAGTAGGTCAATCAGTACGTTGACTTTGTTGACGTTTTAAAAATATTTTTCCTTACAAAGTTTTTTTAAAGTTGGTATTATATTTGAAACATTGTTGCCACAAATAAAACTGCATGATATACAGCAAATTTCAGGTTTCTTGTTACCTTTACTAATAATAAATCTAAATGGCGAATATTTTATGGCTACACTAATTAACCTTTAAGCAAAATTTACATAATCGAGTATAACAGATCAAAAAGTTATTCTTAATAATGCTAGAATAGTCCATTATTAAGGTTTGGCGTCTATAATTTCTGAATTAAACTTTACACTTGAGTTATTACCCCTCTATTCATCTTTCCTCAATCCAATGGAAACTCTTTTTAATTCCATCTAATCCTTTTGCTTTTACACAAAACATAAACAACAAACAATGACGTAATATTTTATATAATATTAGCACATCCTTCCTTTTGATGTTATTATCACATCTGATATCTACTAGGAACTTAAACAATTCGTCCACTTCTGGTTGTTTTAACCGGCACAACAAGCTCTCTAGACGTTGGTCCATAACTATGTTTCGTTTGTTCAAACAGTTTGCAGTTCTTTCTCTTCATCGGTATCATAGTACCCATAATTGTCTTCATCGAAACTCTTATTCAAAAAGCGTTGATTTCTTCTGTATGTTTCCTTCGTTTATCTTTATGATGTAAGTTTTGGGTGATGAATTTTTGTTTTTGACAACTGCTTTTTGTCATGTTTGACCTAGACGAACTCTCCGACAGAATAATCTTTAGGTAGTCTTGCTTTTGCATCGTATTTCACTTTGCTTCTCATCTGTCGTTCGTTGAGTAATGTCTCGGCATTTTCAGCTATCGATGGTTTCAATAGTTTGGGATCAGTTGTAATGATTCCCTGAGTCTTCTACTCGTCAGCAGTTGTGATGGTGAATACGGCAGTCCGCTTATCGAAGTATTTCTATACTCGAGCATAACGAGATATAGATCTTTCCCACATTTGTATGCTTTGAATACTTTTGCTTTTGCACAAAAAAATAAACCATCAACAATGATGTAATATCCGATAGATCTTGTTTTCTCCTTCACATAATTCGCTGATGATGCAGCTCTTCTTGCCCTGCTCTCAGAGATCTCAAACCTAAATGAGTATTTCATAAAAATAGAATACATTGAAAAATTCTGTAAAGATAATTTTTTTATTATTAAATGTAAAAAAAACAAAGAAATGATAATCGATTTTCGTAGGGAAAAGAAGGAAAATGATATTGTTTCTGTAGCTGGAGAGACTATTAAAATAGTGCAAATCTTTAAATACCTTGGTACAATCATAGACAATAAACATAATTTTACTGCAAATACTGATTCTATCAGCAAAAAATAGGGCATCAAAGATTACGATTACTAAGAAAACTGTCCTCGTTTAATGTTAGCAAAAAGGCCTTAGCTATGTTTTATCACGCTCACATCTGCAATATTGTAAGTTTCAATATCACTGCCTGGTATGGCAATCTGAGCATTAAAATAAAAATAAATTTATAGAATCTTACAGGCTGCTGGTAAAATCACTGACAAAAAACAAACCCCATGTGGGCAGTTGTTTGAGACAAACATCTATAAAAAAGCAAAGAAGATCCTCGAAATAAAGAATCACCCTTTGTGTCAGGATTTTGTGATTTTACCATCACAAAAGAGATACAAGACACCGATTGCAAAGACAAACAGACACAAACACTTATTTGTTCCCATGGCAATCAAATCATTAAATAGGGACAATCTGATATAAACTTTGTTACATGTAAATTATGAGTGTCTGGTGTGAATGTACACTTTGGTTTCTTATAGTTATAATGTTTTTTGTTTGGTTAAATGCACAAATTGTAAGACAAATTTCCATACGGACAATAAAGATTATTATTATTATTATTATTATTATTATATTAGCACAGAATCTTCTTCACGCAGTTGAAAATTAAGAATTTTTTGCCTATTTGGAATTCTAGTCAAAGCTCCTGTGCCCAATTAATAAGAAAAAGGAACTACAAAAGTCTGGAATGCAACTATGGGAAGATGCTGAAGAAAATAGTACCTTTTCATGCTTTCTGCAAATTGTTGCGAAACTGACTAAAATCCAATCCATTGAAAAAGCAAAAGAAGATAGTGAATAATATGGATTCCCTGCAACCAAAACAACCAGAAGAAAGAAAAGACTTAATGGAAAGTTGGGTTCTAATGTAGGACTGTCAATAGAACTGCAATTCAAACGTGTTGCAACAGAAGTGCTGGACATACTTCATATTGAGATGAAGGGCAGATTCCAATGGTTGGAATAAAAATGGATACTTTTGGGTTTCTTCTTGAACCAAGAAACCTGTTAGATGAATGACAAACTGTGCAACTTGTCCTGTTTGTATGATGAAATAAATGGCAAATCGCTTTTCAAGGATGTCATTGATGCACGATCACTTTTCATCAACAAACCAGTAATACAATCACCAGTAGACATATTGAGACAACAGGCTTCATATGGTAATTACGTGTGCTCAAACCTTGCAACCTCCTCCGAATACCGCTAACTCAGGCCACCAATGCCATTATGTCATGTGAGAGATCATTCTCAAAGCTCAAGTTCATCAAAAACTATCTCAGGAGCACAATGACGCAAGAAAGGCTTATCATGGCTTTAATGTCAGTGAAGTCACAAAACTTAGCAATATATTTTTTTTAAAAGTTTTTTGCAAAAAAATATATAATCCTTTGGATAAATGTGTCCTGTGTGTGGTGAATGATTATCTCCCCTACTAAAGATACACTATTAATAGTGGATGTCGTGCGCGCTTGAAGTTTTCTTTGCATTTAATATTGGTGTTTTAGGGTATAGGAAGTAGTTTCTTTTAAGTGCGTTTTGTTGTCTAGAAGATTGTGTGTGTGTGTTTACATCATCCTTAGTTTCCGCAAGAGAGAGAGGGATGCTTTTGTGAGCTGAGTAGCTGGTTTTTTTGGTTCCCCTTGTAAGGGTACGTAAGTACATAGTTTTATTAAGTAAGCTGATCTTTCGGTACGGGTGTCGCTATTGAAAAGTTCTTTCTTGTAGCGGCAGCGCTAGATCTAGGTTTTCTTTTCGTTTCAGGGTGTTAGGTTTGGGCTATGGGAAAGTGTGTCGTCTTTCTGCCCTTAGAGTTGTGTAGTAACTATTGGTGTTGAGGTGTAGGGAGTTGAGCTTCGGTTGGGCGCCGAGATGGAGCATGAGCGTGAAGGTGTGTTACGAAATCTGTTGGTGTGATACTAGACTAATTAGTAATCAAATGCTAACTTCAATGATATTGATGTACATGTAAATATGTTTGAAAATTACAACTAAGTTAATTAAATATTGTTCCTGTTGGCAACTGTTGTTATTCACTAAATGTTCAGTTGAATAACTGTTATTCAATGTTTGTAGTTTACATGCTACTACCTTTAGGTTCTTGTGTTACTCTGTTCAGGCTGGGGATACGGGACCGTAATGTCATATCATACCCTAGCTAATCTGACATCCCACCTGACAGAAATGGGGGCTCGTCCGAACAATATGTAATTGCCAACTTGGTGACCTCTGTGTCCTTGATTTGACCGTTAGGGCCAACAGAAGATATATAACATATATGTAATGTTTATGTATTAAATAAAATTAAATACATTTAAGCCGTTTGAGCGGTCTGATGATTTATGTACAGCGCACGATAGATTAGTTGGGCATCCCTTGTATTGTGCCTAATGTGAGTAGTTCCCATTTGTTCGGTAAACTTAGAGTGTGTAATTACTCTTTTAAACTATTGTAACTTGTTTTTGTATTTATTGTCACCAACGCCTGAATCCTCTGACTCTGAGCGGCAACGTATGAGTGGATCGAGTGCCTGTCGACGGGATCAACCTGAATCTGTGCGGTTTGTTGGCTGGTGTACCGGAACCGTCCTGAAGTTAGAACCGTTGTCTGTTCCAGTGGCTGTGGTTGCCTGTGGCTTTTCTCTTCTGCGGAGCCTGGAGTGAGGCGATTCCTTCCGACGCTGGATACTGAGCAGATAAGTCCTTGGCCCTGTTTTTGTCGATGCGCCGTGATTTCAGTTCGCCCGTTATAATTAAGTAATGATATATATTCTGTTTCTCTCTATGATCTGACTTTGGTTTTTGTTATTGATAGACTGTAATTATTAATTAAGGCTTAATAGCCTACGTAATGGAGACGAGGTTGACTCTAACCGCCCAGTTCATCAGTGACGGCCGTGCTCTCGGGTATGATGGTGAGAGGTTGGAGAGGTATGTGGCAGAGCAGAAGGTTGACTACGAGAGAGCCAAGAAGGAGGAGTTTGAACGAGAGACGGCGAGACTTGAGCGAGAGGAGAGATTAAAGAAAGAAGCGAAGGCAGAAGAGGAGAGATTAAAGAAAGAGGCGAAGGCTGAGGAGGAAGCCAGACTTGAGCGTGAAGAGAGGTTGAGAAGACAGGCGAAGGCGGATGAAGCCGCTAGACATGAAAGGGAGGAGAAGTCTAGGCGCGAGGAACACGAGAGGTGGAAGGAGAGAAAAGATGAACTGGAGTTGGCACGGCTTAAAGAGAGGTCGGCGCCAGAGGCAGGTGCAGTGGTAGGTCAGGCAGTTGAGGTGCGACAAAAGAGTGTCTTGGACAGGCTAGACAAGAACTTCCAAGGCATGAAGGAAGACGATGATCTTCTAGCGTACCTGACGCACTTCGAGGCCGTGGCAGCAAGGTGTAAGATTGAGAGTAAGGAGTGGTCCCTGCTATTGTCGTACAAGTTGACGACATCGCTCAAAAACTTTATGTTGAGGGACAGTCTGTTCCTTAGCATCAAATATGAGGATGTCAAAACAGCACTTCTCCGCCACGCAGACATCAATGCGGAGACATGCCGCAAAAGGTTTCACCGGGTCAAACCACGGCAGAATGACTTCCGTGGGTATGTGACTGAGCGGAGGACCGCACTTGACAACTGGTGCAAAATGGCCGAGGTAGGAAAGACAGTAGATGAGATCAAAGATCTCTTGATTAAAGACGGAATCCTTGAAAGTGTATCAATTTACGTGTACAGGCAGCTTGTCTTAAACAAACAGAGTACGGTAGAGAACATGCTGGAGATAATCGAAGGTTTTAAGGTAGCTGATTCGAATGTATCAATTAGTAAAGAAGAAATTGTGTATGTGGCAACAGCATGTTGTGAGCCTGTGATTAAGCAGAGCCCAGTGGTTAAAAGAAAGGTAATTGTTTGTTTCAGTTGTGGGGAGCAGGGTCATAAAGCAGCTGAGTGCCCTAATGAATTTGTTGCCCAAAATAATGAGACTGATGTTGAGGATGTAAATCCCAATGATATTGGCAATGACCAAGACCAGCGATCTAGACATAGATGACTAGAGGGTCGTCGCGATTCGGAAGGTCGCCGTAGGTATAAGTTAATGCCGGATCGCTATACAGTTACTATTAGGAATTTGCCATTCAATGTTAACTGGCAAAGGCTTAAGGATAGGTTTAGGGAGTTTGGTTTGTTTGGTTTTGTGGAGGTATTAGAGGCAAATGGGAAGTCCATGGGTATTGGACATGTAAGGTTTAAGAACTTAGCAGACGTCGCTAAGGCGGTTAGATATTTGGACAGGTCGAAATTTGGTAGTAGAAGTATTGTGGTGGTCCCTCATCGTGTGAGCTCGAGAGGTTGACGTGATGGTTAAGCTAGTAATCTGGTCGCATCGGTAAATTTTGCGGGCTTGGTTTGATAGGCTAGCACACACATGGAAGTATTGCGTTACTATTTGGTTGAGAAATTGGTAGTAGAGTAAAATGTACATGATGAAGCTCATGTAATAGAGCATATACTATCGTAAAAGTACAATCTTATCCTATTTGAATTTAGCAATTGGATCTGGGTTACGAATCTAGTTGCATTTTCTGTCGTATAGGATGAAGATACTAATGACATGCATAATTGTACCGCGGGTGGTATAATATCAGCATTATCTTGTTCTTTTAAAGATATCTAAGGTAAAGGAATGGTTAGGGCTTTAAGTGGTCTAGAGGGTTGAACAAAATTAATACCTGTAATCTTTAATCGCTTTGGAGGTTTTTTATACTAGGTTCGCCAGGGTACGCGGAGTTGGTTCATTTTACCGATCTATTTTGTCGGGGTCGGTCTGTTAAGGTGCACTGGAATCATGAGTGCGCGGAGGCTTTAAGCAGGGTGTAGGCGTATCTGTGTAGGTACCCCATTCTTCGTTTGCCTGATCCTTCATTGCCATTTGTTCTTCAGACCGATGCTTCTGACAAAGGAAGCTCCGGTATACTGAGTCAGTGCGTGAATGGTGTTCTGCATCCCGTCAAGTATGTGAGTCGCAAGCTGTTGCCTCGGGAGCAGAGGTATTCCATCATCGAGAGAGAAGGTTTGGCTATCGTATTTGCCATTAGAAAACTGGACAGATACCTGCGTGGAAATACGTTTCACCTTCAGACGGACCACAAGACCTTGGCTTACCTTCGGAGCACGAACTTTACGAACCACCGAGTTACGAGGTGGGCTCTGATGCTTCAGGACTACACCTTCGACGTGTGTCACATAAAAGGAGAGGACAATATACTTGCAGACTTGTGCTCAAGACTGGGTGTGATTCGCACAAAAAGACTATTTTATTATAGCTATTGCTTGATTTGTATGTATATATCTATGTAATATGTACTGCTTGTTTTTAGTATGCATTGCAATGTTATAATAGTTGTATGATGGATGTTGTTCTTTGAGACATCATCTATTTGAATAATTATGTCAGTTTGACTTTATGAAGGTTGTATTCTTCGTTTTCAGTTTTTGGGCAATGTTTCCTAATTCCTTTTGCTGTCTATATACTTCAGTTTTCAATTTCTTTTTTTTTTTTGAAGACTGGACTTGTCTTCGCAAGATCCAGTTAGGGGGAGAGGGGGGATGTCGTGCGCGCTTGAAGTTTTCTTTGCATTTAATATTAATGTTTTAGCGTATAGGAAGTAGTTTCTGTTTAGTGCGTTTTGTTGTCTAGAATATTGGGTGTGGGTGTGTGTTTACGTCATCCTTAGTTTCCGCAAAAGAGAGAGAGCTGCTTTTGTGAGCTGGGTAGCTGGTTTTTTGGTTCCCCTTGTAAGGGGTGTTAGGTTTGGGCTATGGGAAAGTGTGTCGTCTTTCTGCCCTTGGAGTTGTGTAGTAACTCTTGGTGTTGAGGTGTAGGGAGTTGAGCTTCTGTTGGGCGCCGAGATGGAGTATGAGCGTGAAGGTGTGTTACGGAAATCTGTTGGTGTGATACTAGACTAATTAGTAATCAAATGCTAATTTCAATGATATTGATGTACATGTAAATATTTTTGAAAATTACAACTAAGTTAATTAAATATTGTTCCTGTTGGCAACGGTTGTTATTCACTAAATGTTCAGTTGAATAACTGTTATTCAATGTTTGTAGTTTACATGCTACTACCTTTAGGTTCTTGTGTTACTCTGTTCAGGCTGGGGATACGGGACCGTAATGTCATATCATACCCTAGCTAATCTGACATCCCACCTGACATAAGCCTTATCAAGTGGGCTCGAGTTCGAATCCTTACAGTAGAAGAGTTTTCTTTGCTGAGCGCATCAAAGCCGCACGGAAACCTGCTCCCAACTACCCCCCCCCCCCCCAAAGAGATTTAACCAAAACGCATTTAGCATCAAAAATGTGCTATAGCATTTATAAAAGAGATTACAAAATAAAAAAAATGCATAAGTAGTAAGCAGACAAGGCAAAATAATTAAAACAAAAATTTAATTATTATCTAAACTGTGTAGTTGGTGGTCACTCCTGCTAGATACGATGCGATAGTCTCTCTGGCTGCATGTAGTAGCCGTGTAGGGTCACACTGTCTTGTTACCACTGGGTCAAGTAGGCACTTCCGTATCGACTTCCTAGAGAGACGTTTGCGAAGCTTAGACCTGAACAGGTAGACTGTAGTCTAAGTGGGAGTGTACTGCATGAAAGACGTTCGGGACAAGGATTTGATCGAAAACGGGTACATTTGCGGCATTAGGGCAGTCCTTGTACATGGGCAAGGCGACCTTACAACTCACTTCTCGCTTGCTTTAACGTGCTCTAATGGAGTAAATCCTAGCATGGTTCACTACCAATGCGGTTTCTGATTTGGTCTTTAAAGTGTTTCATTGTGGCACCTCTGTTACGTCGACCCCTTTCAGATCATCAAAAAAAAAAGACTGCTTTTGGCATACGTTCGTCTTCCATACGGGATATGTGCCCTGCCCAGCCCAAATGTCGGACTATAAAAAGTCCCTCTATACCGCCCATAGATTATATATAAAAATGTATATATATGAAAGATAAATAATTTTAAATATAACTATAAATTATTGGAACTTCTGATTCTTATGATGGAGAGACTAAAACACCCAGTGTATATACATGTCATAAAAACCCAGTGTCTATACATGTCATAAAAACCCAGTGTCTATACATGTCATAAAAACCCAGTGTCTATACATGTCATTCTAAAAAGTTTAAACTAAACGTAGACTATTCTAATTATGTTGATATGTCAATGTGTGGAAACATTCAGTCAAAGATACAAACTCAGCATTTATTCATTGCTATGTAGAATTGTGATGTCTTGGGTTGTCAAGCAACAAAATGGTGGGTGTAACAACTGATTGTGCCCGTCGTTGTTTGACTGGGAAAAAACTTAGGTCCGATAATAAAATTAAAGAAACATATCCTAAAAAAAAAAGTCTTTTTTTTATACGGTACTGTATGTGCAAAGTTGCATTGAGCATGAAACACGCTATTGTCCCAATTATCTCAGTGATTAAACTTATCAGAGGTAGTAGACTACAGACAGTTCTGAGAAGTACTTTAAGATTGGAAATTAAATATTTATATGTTGGTATCACAGCAGTTTCCGCTGGCTTAGCGTGAACAGGGTCAAGAATATGAGATCTCGGAAGACATTGCTATGTTCCTTGAAATGAATGCCGCCGTCGATAAAAAAAAGTTACCCAACGCTGTATTATGATAATACACGTACATTACTGGCTTACAGTAATACACTATGAAATTTAGCTTATTTTACAGTATTAGAGTTAGCTACGTTTTTTTTCTAAATATTTTTATTTTCTTTAACCATTTCAGAACACTTTTCTATGAAGTCAATGAAATCAACTTTTTACCGTCAACTGTATCCACTCCGGCAATGTCAATACCAAATGTTGACATCGATGGTGATGGTGAGAGCAACGATCAAAGAGGGACTCTTCTTCTTGTTTGCCCAGGATTAGAGCATTCCAAAACGAGACATTACATCTCGCGTATGGTGAAGAAACAGAGCTTAAAATGAGCAAACCACGGTTTGATACCTACTATTCAATCGTTGAGACTAGTCCTTCAAACTCTAGTAGAAACATCGGCCATGAACAAAATAGAAGTAGTTCTTCGGAGAGGTATATGCTGAAAGAGAATAAAATCTCCTTGGATGTGTACGCAGAGATTGGCTCTAGAGTTGACCTCTCTAGCCAGCACAATTATTTTCATATCTCCAAGTGCAGCTCTTCAAAATTTGAAACATCGTCGAGTTCTCAGACTTTTAGACCACTTCCACCTTTACCGCTCTCACCTACCAGATCACAAGGCTCAGCTCATTCAAGTTTAAGAACCTTTGGGGAAAGAAGTCAAGGAACCGACCAAAGCTACACTATTTCACCGCTAGCATGCATGCCCAATCATATTTTTACGTCTTCTAACACACGAGGCTTGATCTCAACTGGCATCAGAAGCGCTAGCTCGCATTACGATATTCTACGCCCAGAACTTGACTATAGCGATGAAACGGTTCGCTACACACATGTCAATCTGCGAAAATGCTCAAACCTAAATAGCGATAAATCTCGCGAAAGGCATCAGAATAGGAATCAGCAAATGGATCTGCTGCCTTTGGACGACGATGGATACCTATCACCATACGACGTATACCCACTATCTGATAATGTCAATGATTTCACTCAAAACTTAGAAAACGCTACGGCTAAAGACTTTTCAAAGAACATCCATGGTTCATTGAAATGTACAAAGTTGTCTAAATCAATATAGGTACTAATGCTACCGTAGTTCTCTAGCAAAAAACGTCGTAGTACCTATCGGCTCGCAAGCAGTTCGATAAACATTCCTGGCACTTTCCTACTTAATGGACCAATCGTTAGAGAAGGCCTAACACTAACGTGTAACGTCACAGCATGTGGGCAGTTTAGACAAAGAGCTCATGCCACGTCGTACAGACCTGTGATGTGGCAACGAGACGAGCTATTTGTCTAAAGTGCCAACAGGTTCTGACGTTGCAGGTCAGTGTTAATTAAGGCCTTCAAAAATAATTGGTCTCGTTTGAGGACGCGCATGCAAGATAAGATACCTTGCTTGTATCTGAAATATCTTTTCATGAAGTCTATTACTAAGCTAATATAATTGAACATAAATAAACAAACATACTCATTTGTATAGGGTATTGCATTTCAGTCCCAAAATTAAGAATGAGAACGAATTTTCAAATGACTACGCCGACCCTGCTCTGACCTTTATATATTGCTGCATTTGACGCAGACAAATAAAAAATACTTACCGAAACATGTTTTGTTATTTGTTTTCACTCACTTATCATTTATTCAAAAATATGTTTGTTTTCTTAATCTTCATTGTACTTAATTGTGTTTTTTTGTGAACTACAAAGAGCAATAAAATATTGTAAAATTTTGGTGTAATGTTTCAAGTATTTTTTTATGGGTGATCAATGTTAAAAATAAAATAAATCTGGTTGAAGTACAGCATGAGCCAAGTTTAGCTACCACACATTACAACATTGAACAAGAAAACACCTAACTAGCATACACTTTTTTAATGCTATATAACATACTGCA
Source organism: Biomphalaria pfeifferi (assembly GCA_030265305.1). Taxonomy (NCBI): domain Eukaryota; kingdom Metazoa; phylum Mollusca; class Gastropoda; family Planorbidae; genus Biomphalaria; species Biomphalaria pfeifferi. Next base: position 1,035,896 of record JASAOG010000227.1, on the reverse strand, counting down.
CAATATCAAAAAGCCAATTTTAAAAAAGGACTAGAAAATGTTAATGCATGGCTGTATTTTAACATTAATCTATTCAAATCTAAAGAATATAAGACAATTTTAAAAATAAATGAACATATATATGTAATGCGTAAATCATTTGGTTTTTCAAGTTTTTATTATCTATGCTCTGTGAAAGCTGACACTGTATTTAGGCAGTGGCGTAGCTACCAATGTGCGGGTGGTGCGGGCCGCACAGGACACCAAGTGGAGAGGGGCACCAAATTTCCCCCAGTGTGTATTAATCTCCTATTTCCCTGAGCGTTTCAGTAAAAACGACTAATTGTATGGACACGAACAAACTTAAACTACTGTATTTTAAACATACAAACATACATAACGATTTATAAACTAGTCATGTCGCTATTTTGTTTCATCTCCTTGACTATTTCTTCCATACAATGTAACCTATAGAACAGTTTGAATCTAATTTACTAGATTTATTTCGGACAGACGGTGCATGTTGATACACTGATCAATGCTCTGTAATATAAAGAAGAAGAAGAAGATAGGCCAACCTTTTTTTACTTCATTGTTTAGTCCTTTGGTTTAATCTAGATATAGAGTTTACAAATATATTACTAAACTCTAGCTCTAAACAATTGTCTTAGTTTATTCACTTCCTTATGATTCTATATAGTTTAAATTTGGAAATAATTCTATTGTAATGTCAATATTTTACAATAAGCTAACCTTTGTTTTCTACGATTTTTTAAAACTAACTAGTTAATTGTAATACTGTAACGTAAACAAAATGATGAACAATGCTCAAGACTGACTAGTCTGGCTGACGCCTCAAAACCATTTTAAGCTCAGACGGAGAAATCTCTGAAACGGCTGACGGCATGGATCAAAGAGTCTAGAGGTTGAAAATCTGCTACATAACAAGAATCAGCAAAAGAAAAGGCTAGAAAGCTTTCAAAGGCTTGGTTTTTCCGGCAAATGTCAAACGGCGAGAAAGTTCTTAGAAAGTGGATGTGTTATTCGCCAAAAAAAGAATCCTTATTTTGCTTCCCCTGCATACTCTTCTGAACAAGATCAAGTACCAAATCTTCATTTAAATCCAAAGTTGGATTCAATGATTGGTGGAGGTTATCCCCGAAAATAGAAAAACATGAGACCAGCAGAGCTCACATTCAGTCATCGCTTGCTTGGAGGGAACTTGAAGTTCACCTGAGAGTAGGGAACAGTATTGACAACAAGGCCCAAGATTTGATTCTACAAGAGACAAAAACCTGGAGAGAATCTTGGACATCATTCGTTTTCTCTAAAGCAAAATCTGGCACTACGTGGGCATCGCGAGCGAGCTGAAAAAGTGTTGGAAGGGCAAAATCAAGGCAATTTCATAGTAAAATTACTATCAAAGTACGGTCCAATCTTGAGGGAGCATGTGCTTCGAACTAAGCTTTGTTCCAGACCGAATACATACATGTCTCCACAAATACTAAATGAATTTATTACAATATTGGGGGATCACGTTAAAAAACAAATCATACAACAAGTAAAACAAGCCAAATATTTCTTTATTATTTTTGACAGTACACCTGACATCTCAAAGCTGGATCAAACTTCCCAAATTTTACGGTACGTTCACATGGATAATGACGGGGTACAGGTTCGTGAATCTTTTATTGACTTCATCGACACAAAGGACAAGTACGCTGCTGGAATCGCTGAGAGGATTCTAGAGAAACTGCGTTCGGATGGCTTCGGCATAATGGACTGCAGGGGTCATGGCTATGATAATGCTGCGGTCATGAAAGGTTAAAACTACGGTTGCCAAATAACGTATTATAGAAGTCAATCCTAAAGCACTATTCATTGCCTGCTCAAACCCTTCTCTTAATTTAGCAGGAATTCGAGCTGCTGAAGCTGAAGTCAATTTGGTAACATTTTTTTGTACACTGGGCCGTTTACACGCCTTTTTCTCAACTTCAACACACCGCTGGGATATCCTCATCAAAATAACCGGAACTAGCCTTAAACGTTTAGTTGAGACCCGCTGGAGCGCCAGAGGAGAAGCCGTCAAGATGGTTAGGGATATATTTTCTAAAATTATAGAAACTCTGGAGACATTAAATAGCAGAGATAAAAATTCATCGACTAGATCTGAAGCAGGTGGATTATTAGTTGCTATTCAGTCTTTTAGTTTTCTCACCTATCTTGGATTTTGGGCTCCTGTATTAACTGAAATTAATGATGCGCACGTCTACCTTCAAAAACAAGGATTGTCTATTCGAGACTGCTCACTCAAACTAAAAACATTAGAGACATTTTTAAGTAGTAATCGAGAGGACATCGCTGAGGCCAGCATTACCTTTGCCGAAAGCGTGTGCTCAGATCTGAGAATCAGTACAGAGTCTCAGTCTAGAAGTCTAGAATATATATAGAGAGGCTTGGGGTTATTCAGTTACGGTAGATATACTATAGTGAAGTTTTCATTGAAGATGGCAGAAGGTCTACTTAAACCGTTATCAGAGTTAAATGTGACTGAAGGTAATGTCAGTGAAAACTTTCGTCAATGGAAAATACAAGTGGAACTGTTGCTGTTAGCAATTGGAGCTGAAGAAAAAACTAAAATCAGACAAAAAGCATTAATACTACATTGTGCTGGACCTCAGGGCCAAGAGATTTGTGAGAAGTTGCAGTATGATGAGAAAGAAGACGTAAATGACCCGCAAATATTACTAAAGAAATTACACGACTATTGCAACCCCCAAAAAAATGAAGTTCTGAAAAGTTTCAGATTTTGGAACATAGAAAAGGTGTCATCTTGTGATGTGTTCATTACACAGCTTAGAGCTCAGGCTGAAAAATGTAATTTCAAGGAAAAGGATAGAATGATTAGAGACAAAATCGTATTCTCCGTGGAGAAAAGAGTGCAGGAAAGATTATTGAATCACGATGATCTTACATTGAAGAAGTGTTTAGATATATGCCAAACATATGAGCAAACTGCAAAAGAATTGGCAGAGATAAATAAGGAAACTGTTGTGAAGATAGATAAGGTAGAACAAAAGAAAACTGACAACAGAAACAACCTAATGGATTGCTGGTTTTGTGGAGGCAGACATGCAGTGAACAGAACATCATGTCCGGCTTGGGGCAAAATTTGCAATAAATGCAAAGGTAAAAACCATTTTGCAGTTAAGTGTAAAACTAAGAATAAAATACATATTCATAATGCTATGGATGAATTTGACCAAGAGGAACAATTAAACTCAATAAATGTGTTAAACATAAATAGGGACAGAATGACAGCACTATTCATGAAAAATAGTCAACAAATAAGATTTCAACTGGACACAGGAGCAGATGTTAACATTATATGTAAGAAATATGTAAAAAAAGACACAAATTAAGAAGACTGTTCAAACATTAACAATGTGGAATAATTCCAAATTAAAAACAGAGGGCACTGCTAACTTAATAATAACGAATCCTAAAAACAAAAAGAATCCCTTGGTAACATTCACAGTTGTAGAAAACCACTACCAATGCTTATTAGGCCGTAAAACATGCCTAAGTTTAAGTCTGATCACATTAAATGAAGATAGATTCATATCAGAAGTAAACACAATGGATTGTCATCTGGGAGATTTAGGTGAAACATAATTAACTATCAATGAGAACATAGCTCCGGTGGTATCACCTTGTCGTAATAATATACCAATTGCATTTCAAAAGAAAGTGGAAGCAGAAATAGAGACTTTAGTAAAAAGGAAAATATTAATTCCTGTAAATGAACCAACAGATTGGGTCAGCCAGATGGCTGTGGTTCAAAAGCCAAATGGGGATTTAAGGATCTGCATTGACCCAAGACATCAAAACACTGCTTTAAAAAGAGAACATTTTAAGTTACCAACTTTGTAAGCTGTAATGCCACAGTTCCTAAATGCTACAATATTTTCTAAATTAGACGTAAAGGAGGCTTACTGGCATGTACGTCTAGATGAAACGTCTAGTCTACTAACAACCATGATCACACCATATGGGCGGTACAGATGGTCAAGACTTCCTTTTGAACTAAGTGTAAGTGGAGAAATATTCCATAAGAAGTTAACAGAAGCATTGCTAGGATTAGAAGGATGCATTAATGTGGCTGATGATATCGTGATTGTGGGATGTGGTCAGTCCAAAGAAGAAGCAGAAAAAGATCACTCTGACAAGCTGAAGAGATTAAGAGAGACATGCAAAGAGAAATGCATTAAATTAAATGAAACAAAACAATAGAGAAACAAGACCAGATAAGTTTCATGGGACATTAGTGTGCAAGGCATAAAGCCTGACACAAAGAAAATCAAAGCTATTCTGGAAATGAAGAAACCAGAAGATAGCCAGGAAGCAAGAAAATTATGTGGAATGGTGCAGTATTTGTCAAAATTTTTGAACAATCTAGCCGAAGTGTCTCAACCATTAAGAGAGCTATCAATTTTAGATGGACTGAAAAATGTGAAGAAGCATTCAACAAGATAAAAACAATGATTACCAATACTCCAGTCCTTATAATCTAAAACCCTGACAAGAAACTTGAAATACAAGTGGACAGTAGTCAACATGGACTTGGCGCTGTACTAATGCAAGAAGGACAACCAATAGAATTTGCCTCTAGAGCATTGACACCAATTGAAAAACGGTGGGCTCAGATTGAAAAATAATTACTTGCCGTAGTTTTTGGGCTATAAAGATTTAATAAATATACATTTGGAAGACATGTCATAATAATAAATGATCATAAACCACTTGCAAGCATCTTAAGGAAGCCTCTAAACCAGGCTCCAAGAAGATTACAAAACTTGATGTTGAGGAGCAATCATTATGATTTCTCATTCCAGTGGGTAGAAGGAAATAGTTTACACATTGCTGACACATTATCAAGACTATGCAATCAAGAGGAGAAGCAAGATAAGTTTTCAACGTATGCCAGACACAAGTTGTGGACATACCGGATCCGTTATTTGAAAGAATAAAACAAGAAACAGACTTAGATGAAACATTGAGTAAATTGTCAAAGCAAATTATGAATGGATGGCCTCAAAGAAAACAAGATTTGGACAACAGGGTAAAACCATATTTTGATTTTGCTTTTACTTTGGGACTTAGTAATGGAGTAGTTTTGAAAGTAGAAAGGGTAGTCATACCTTTCAGTATGCGTCAAGAAATGAAGAAAAACCTGCACACAGCACACATTGCATATGATGGAATGATGAGGAGGGCCCGACGGACGATGTTCTGGCCAGGCATGGCTGATGAAATAAAGCAGATTGCAGAGACATGCACTGCTAGTCAAGAAAGAAAACCTATGAACCAGAGAGAAACACTTATACAACATGATGAAGGAAATGTTCCATGGGAAAAATTTGGAGTTGACCTGATGAAAGTGGATGGAAGACAGTACCTAATTACTTTAGATTATTACTCTAATTTTATTGAGTATGATTATCTTTCAACAACAACATCACAAGATGTGATTAGAAAATTGAAAAGACAATTTGCTCGTTTTGGTGCTCCAAAAATGTTAGTAACAGATGGCGGTCCACAATTTAGTTCAAATGAGTTTTTGAGATTCACAAGGCAATGGTACATCAATCAAATAAGATCAGATCCTGGTTATCCGAGAACAATGGGAAGGCGGAAGCTGCTGTAAAGATAATGAAGAATTTAATACTGAAAACTACACATAATGGTGATGATCCATATGAAGCTTTACTGGAACTCAAAAATACACCTCGGCAATGTACTGGATTTAGCCCAGCTGAAATGTGTCTCAAAAGAAGTCCTCGGACATTGATTCCCAGCACTTCAAAGTGTTTAAGTGAACATGTTGTCGCTGAGAAGAAAGAGAATTACAAACGACAAGTAAAAAGACAATATTATAAGCAAGCTCGGGATTTACCAAAACTCCATCTAGGGCAAACTATTTATTACCAAAACCCAGGTCAAACGGGATGGTATCCTGGAATAATCAAGGAACAACCATCTCCAAGATCTTATAAGATCAAGGGAGATAATGGAGGATCTTACGTACGCAACAGATTTCATATTAGGCCAAGGAAAACTATTTTGAAAGACACTGATGTCTATGATGGGAATGTCTTGGATGATAATGATGATAATGAAAGGCCAGATTTTGCTGATAACTGTTCTCAACATGCAGCACAGTCTGGAGTAGTTGCTCATGTACCAGACAATAATTGTGATAGAAATAAGCCAGCAAGAACTAGCACTCGAGAAACAAATAGACCTGTGAGGCACAGGGATTATGATATGTACTAAGAATTTTTATGACAATATTAATATGCATGTTGAAATATTTATTCTATATGTGTCACACTCTCAATTGAAATTTATTTTTAGTTGTTATAATATTTATAAAATAAGATGAGTTATAAATATTTATTATTTTAATTGCAAATATTTCTGATATGTATTTTGTTAGCTATAGAAAGGGAAGGATGTTGATGTGTGTTTTATTTATATAGGTTGCACCAATCGGTGTTTGGGAGTAACATCCCTTGTATTTGTTGTTGTCAACCAAGATGGCGTTAGATTAAACAGCTGATTTCATGTCTTATAAGTTATACCCAGAGTCTTGTTATTATTCGTTCATAATAATCAATGTGGTAGAAATACATGAAAAGAAACATTAAGACTAGAATCATTATATAAGCTTGTTGATACTAAGAAGTAAATAGGCATTGGGTTTAAAACTATGGTATTAAGTGTGTGCTGAGTTATATGCCGGGTCATGTTGTTAGGGGTAGAATAGGCATTGAGCAAGATAGACTTGGTTTTTTTACTATTTGATTGTGGCTGGAATGAGGGTGTTTTGTACAGGCATAATATTAACAGTGGGGAGTTGTATTAATGAAATGTGATACAATTCTTAGTAGCAAATCATTGATAGAAATATAATTACTTATAGATATATATTAACAGAATCTGTTTCAATTGCTCATAATAACAGTTATTATTGGAATGAAACTAATTGTTATTTAACGCTAGAATTATATTGGTATTAACATGACATTGTGTATGATTTTGTTTGTTTATTACATTATAGTTCTCTTTGTTACAGAGAATTTAGATTTTTTTTTTTTTAAACTTTGAATAGTCGGATTTGTGATTTGTATTTTGGACGTTCGATGTACATCGAATTTGTTAAACAAGGTGTGTGTGGTACGTGCCCATCGTAGTGTAAATGTGGAATGGTGCGAATGTGGGTTGAAACGGGGAAGAACCAAATTGGAGGAATAGCAACTAAATAGTGTTTATAGTGTTCATGAAGATTAAATTATTTATACATTATGACGTTAGTGTTTTGTGTTGATAGATAGTTAAAAGATTCTCTTCATAGAACATAACGTAATATATATATAGATATTTGCATATCAAAACAGTAAAAAAAAAACTTTAGATGCTGCTTTATTATGCATGTTAAATTCTATTTACAAACAACACTTCGACTCACACAACACTTATGCGAGACTTTTGTTCATATATATATATATATATATATGTACGTAACTGTTTTTCAAGCATAAAGGGAAGTCGCCTCAATCAATCTTTTTTGTCTTAGAAAAGTAATGATTATTAGTTTTCAAGTTTAGAAATAATGCTAAATAATATCTCGGATTATTTTAGAATAGGCTATATATTCACGCAAATATATGAAACAAAGCTAAATCCTGTTTGTTTCCATTGAAATAATGTTTCAAAATCATAGATCGAAAAAGCTCATGTTTGTTTATTTTAATCAGACATTAAAATAGATTGATTACCTAGATCTTTCTAAATTATCTATCTAAAAATTCCAAAATTATGAAACGAGAGTACTCTTATTTTTGATGTTCAATTACCAGATCTACATGTAAAAATTAAATTATATGTTACATAGGATAGGGTTAAAAAATAACTTTGCTTCTTACAAAACAACGCCTTGTTTCAACTTTTTAAAAACATTTCACATTTGTTGTAATGTTTAAAAAACCTCCATGTCCAGTTTAGATATAATATATATATACGTTTATGGTTATAGCATTTCCCCCTTCAATGCACTTTTCGTCCCGAAAAATAACAGTGCAGTGAAGATTTGACAGTTCAGGTGGAGTTCTATCGGTGGGAGCCACACACGGCAGGTAGCATGTTTCACACGAAGTCATCTGCACTGTTCTTTGCTGCCGTCGCTTCCTCTTCTTCCAGTTTGCGAGTCTTTTTTTGAAACGATAACGTGATCGTCTGACACAGAGAGAAATAGTGTCAAGCACTGTTTACATCAACACAATGGTTGATTGGACATACAGTTTCAGCGGACCCTCTCGACAGAGCTGCCGGATAGTTGTCGGAATACTAAAAAGTACACATTGTTCCATTAATGTCTGATATAGAATGTATTAATATAAAATTTACAACATAATAATATGCTTAAAAATATGAATATGCACCAAACATCCTTTATTATAAATAAGGCGTGTTAATATAAATAGAAATGAAACTTTACATTATAATGCGCTTTACATACAAAGCGGCAATGGCTGACACAATTTGTCATTACCTTTGAGTGGGTTAGTTAACATGTTAATTAAAATGTTATGTTTCTTGACTACGTCACGCTGACCAGACGTCTAACTAGCTGTGCTCAAGAGGTAGAGATGAACAACTCCCACCCCCTTTTTTTTGTTGTTTTGTCCATCACATTTAGTTTATTGATAGACAGGTGACCATAATGTCAGCATATTGACACTCTCTAGAGGTCACAACTTTCGAAGGAGTTTGAGTTTGTTTACTTGTAGTAAATCTTAATTAGTGGGCTGGACTTCAAGCCACCCCCCTACACGGGTAACCGGAAAATAAGTTTGTTTATTTAGAGAAAAATCTCAATCACTTGGCTGTACTAGACGCCACACCTCTTCACGTGTGTCGAAATACTCGAATACAAATCTCAATTAGTAAGCTGGAATAAAGATAACAGAATTGTGGTGTGTGTCTGTGTGTGAGAGGTTGCATAAGTGTTTTCACTGCTCGCCGACAGACTTGACAGAGTACAAACGAAGGGTAGAAACAATGTGAGACTGAGATTTATACCTTGTAGGGCGACTCGATACCTTTTGGCAGAAATGATGGGCGTAATCAGGATTTTTTTCTTCACCCCCTGCCACACACATACACACACACTTATATATATATATACATATATATATATATATATATATATATATATATATATATATACGAGAATATATAACATTAATAATATGTTACTATCCAGTAAACGAATTGTCTGTGAACCGTTTGTCTGTGGACAAAATGTTGGTCAAGGAATTGACAGTGATTAATTTGTCGTGTGAACGATTTGTTGTGAACCAACGGTATGTGCACAGGTTATCGGTGAACAAGTTGTCAGTGAGCCTCTTGTCGGTGAGCGAGATTTCTGGTAAACGAATAGTTGTGTGAAAGAAATTTCGGATGAATGAATTGTCAGGGGGAACGAATTGTCAGGTAAACGAATTGTCGGGTTAACCATTTCGGAACTCTAGTTCAGTCTACGGCTTTGGGTTCAATGCATTAAGGAGCGAGTACCTAGGTGGTCTAATTTGCCTAATCATTAATTGCTGTTTTGTTGATTATGTCTTTATTTTTTATATGTAATATCTGAACAGATTCATAGTTTTACTAGTATATTGAATTGAATAAAATTGTCCAATTGTGTTATCTTATTAATATTAAATTAGTTTTAATTAGAGAGTTTGAGTTCACGGGTATTTTCTATATTATTGATGTTGTGATATTTTTATCATTAGCTTAATTTATGCACATTCAAAGTAATGTAATAATTATGCAAGCGAAGTTATTACATGCGGTACATATATTTAGTAAACAAAGGTCGTTAGAATTGGGGTGCAACAAAGGGGTTATGACAACGGCAATTTGTAAACTGGCACTTTGAAAATTCGTTTCAAAAAGTCCAGAACGGAAAATATGGTACACATTTCAAAGGGAGCCTCATCGGAGGGGGATAGGTAATAACGTACTGTATTGTTCTTGTTCCGACTTTCCGTTTCTATTTTTGTACCAGAGTTATTCTAAAGAGATTTTAAGAAACTTTCTTTTTTTATGAAACAAATATAATTTCCATATCTATGAATTAGTTGAGTTAATCCAAAATAAGGATACATTTGTAATGTATCCGAGTTGATCCAAGCTTCTGTAGTTTAATTACTAGTAGCTGTCAGGTTCCTTCTGGTTTAGACTCGTATGTGGTGCTTCATTCCATATATCACGATAGTGATGATGTAAGTACTTCCAAAATTGTTAATCTTCCACAAAATCTTTCAAAAATATCTGGCCCTTTTGTTGCCCCTTTAAGGATCGCATGAATTCTAACTCCACAATTACAGACAGTTTTATCGATGCCTTGAATTAATAATACCAAGTTCATGGCTAATTTTAATGTAAATTTCATCAATTTTGCAGCTTGAGTATCTTATATTTTTGAAGACAAACAGTTTTAAAAATCTTTTTTTATTATCTGGACATCTTCGCAAATTTAATTCATACAATCTTTGACAAATTTTCTGCATACATTGTTTAGCAAAGGTTTTGCAAGAAAGTGTTTTATTTCTATCATGTATGCACAAACGTGTTTTGTCTGTCAGTGTAATATCCTGATATAATAAACAGTGTAGGTTTAATTGCAAAATATATTAAAATTGACAACAATGTACTTCCACATCAATTTATCCAAAGAAACACATTTAGATTCAGCTATACGTTTTTTTTATTTAGCATATAATAGTTATAACTAACATGTTTGAATTCAACCAAAAAAAAAAAAGTGAAGTGCCACCCCCTTAGATTTTCCGACCAATGAGGCAGAGGCTATAATGGTAATTCGTTTCTGTGGCCAACGTTTAAAAAATTTGTCATGACGCCAGCACAACAAATGTCAAGTGTACATTAGAGTTAGGTGGACTTAGTGGCGATCTAAAACATAAACCAACATTTCATTATAGCTACTAATAAAATAAAATGGAACTAAATTTTTGAAGTGAATTCTAAAGTTCCCATTATTTCCTCAAACATATTGAAAAACTTAAATTTTTACATTGTGAATAAAATTTATTATTCTAATCCTTATTACGAAACATGTCGCAGGCAGGATTAAGCCTTTAAGGTGCTGGACTTGGCCCACGGGCTGTTGTTTGTCCATCACTAATCGTAAGATTTACTATAACAAATCTGTGCGATTTAGAAATGTTTTTAAATTGTTTCGTTTTCATTTTTTTGAAATTTACATTTATTTATTTTTAGTTTAATAAAATTATAATGGTCAAACTAAAGTTTTCCCCATGTGGCCAACGAGCTAGTAATTCTTTTCTCTCTGATACGCATCAACTGTTAAATTTCTAAGAAAATCGTTATAGCCATTTTCTTAGATAAGCTGTCCGCCCATCCTCCGTAGTGTACATTTATAGTTGAGAAATTAACAAAATTATTAAGATCCATCATGATCTTAACAAACTCAAACTTGGTGTTTGAGATAGGCAGCCCAGAAAAGAGCCTTTAAAATCATATAATTAATTCTAGGGACTCCTGGTTGAGTAGCTTATCTGACAAAAATCCATCGTGTTATATTCTTTAATATAACATTTTTCCTTTAACTTACTGGGCCATCATTGTCATCGTTTGGTGGTTTGTGAGGCTTGAAGAAGAAAACTTAAGGTGAACTAAACTTGTCTTTACCATACATCAGTAGCTTCACTGGTAGGGTGATAAAAACATTTTCAAAAATAGAAATGAAGATAGAAAAACATAACTTTAAAATATTAACTATGATTTTGTAAACCTTATGGAAGTAGATATAATGATTGTATAAGAATTACTAAGAATTAAAGCAACACAGAGCCTAAACAAGGCTATATTAAACTAGAACGGCAACTTGACTGACGAAAGAGACGTAACCCACTAAATCAATATTGTGAGCACATTGTCACTACATTTTTATGAACATATTGTAATAACTTAAGGGAGGCAATTTAACGAGGTATACGTGTTTATTTACATGGAGAAATGACAAACACTGCCTTGAGCACAGCATCTTCATATCAGCTCTAGACTTGGCGGGAATCGTTCTTCTTCCTAATGTAAACATCCTCTCTAGTCTGGTTTCTAGAAGTGCGCACCTTCTGCACTAGCCAGGATGGTTATAACATTGCCCCTTTTTTTAGAGCCTTTCGTCCCGAAAAGAAACAGTGCAGTTGAGGATTGACAGTTCAGGTGGAGGTCAATCGGTAGGAGCCATCCGCACTGTTTTCCTCCGGTGCCGATTTTTCTTTCTTCAACTGATGAGGCTGTTCTTGAGACGATGACGTGGCCGTTTGGCACGCAAAGAGATAGGATCGAGTACTGCTTTCTTCAACACAGCCGTTGTTCAGACACACTGTATCAGCAGACCCTCCCGACAGACGCCTTTCAAGGAAGATCCAGGATCACATGCAGCCAGGTTGCAAACGAAGTCCGATGCGCCGCGGTCATCCTCAGGAGATAGGTCTGTTCAAGTTCAAGTTGAAGATACGTTCCTCTTGCCAGCTCAGATTTAGTCTGGATTGACTGACATTGGTCTATGCCAAAATCGATGATGATGGCAGAAGTACAAATGCTTTGTTGTTTTTTTATTGGCATCCACATTCTCTGTGTAAAGTGCCGCAAATACAGTTCATACTAGACTTATGGATGCAATTATCGAGCCCTGCATATAATCGCTTTGAAAAGCCTTTCCAACTATGCAAAGCATTGAGATGTCTCTAAAATTATTACAATCAGAGTGGACGCCTTTTTTTAAAAGTGTAACTTTGTTGAAATCTTGCAATTGCTGGGTGACAACTCCTTGTTTCCAGCACAAGCTTAGCAGATCGTGGAGTGGTTTCGTTAGAGCATGCTTTCTAGCCTGAATTACTGCAGCAGAAATGCCATATCTTCTCCTCGGGTCCTTCCCCGTGCGCAAGCATGTCAATAGCTCCGCTCAGTTCCTTTACTGAGGGCGTTTCGTCTAATTCCGTCAGAACTGGAAGTGATGGAAAGTTGGAAACAGCATTTGGTGAGATGGCGTTTTCAATCCGGAAGAGTTCTGCATAGTGCTCTACCCATCGATCCATTTGCAGTACACGATTAATGATGATTGAGTCATCTTTTGACTTGAGCGGAGTACACTTGTTAGTGTGAGGTCCAAAGGCTTTACTCATGCCCTTGTATAGTCCTCGTATGTTAATACATTCGGCACAAGATTGATTAATTTTACTTAGCTCCTACCAGTATTTGTTAGCGCACTGTCTCTCTATTCTTTTGGCATTGTTCCGTGTAGCTCTGACCCTTTTTAAGTTGCTTGGGGTAGGATCCTTCTTGTAGATTAGCATGGCTGCACTTTTGTTCCCAGTAGCAGTATTCATTTCTGGCAAATAGCTTGAAACCAGTCCACGCTTTTGGTTTTGTTTCCAAAGCCAGTGAGGATGTTTGGTAGATTGTATCATGCATAAACGTCCAGCTTTTTGTATCTTTATACTGCTAAACTTTTTATTACTCTTTTTTTATTTTTTTAGGATATCAGACTGATTATTTTTCGATTGGCTGTTAATGTGAAGCCTGATCAATACGTCCGTTAAATAAAAAAGAACAACATTGTTTAAATGGTTCTCTTTTTTATTTTACTTACCGGACCAGAAATTATGTCAATAATGTTTGATGTATGTATGTCACAGCAATTTAAGCTTGCACTTGTCAGGACCTTATAAAAGAAATCCAATCTTCACTAGGAATGTCTAAATATAACTTTCGCACGGTATTAAATCTTTCCTTACTGTCAAAGCATTTGGATCCTACCTAACTGAACTCACGCAAAGTGTCGTTGTTTACGAGAAAGAGCCGACAAGCTTACTTTTGAAGTACGGAATACACCAAGGATCATATTTAGGCCCAGTACTGTTCACTATGTATACATACCAACTAAGCGGTGTCATACAGCCAACCGGCATCTTATTTCACTTCTTTGCTAATTACTAACAGTTATACGATTCCAATTACTATTATCGTAATAAAATCTTGTTGACTTTAACTAGTTGAATAGCAAATTATTAAATTTTGTATTCAAAGTGTTATGATGTTGTAAATGCAGTCTGTGTAGTGACTTCGGTACATGTAAAAACATACTTTGCCAGTCAGCATCCGTGTGTGATACACTAGCGGATCCAGAACTTTGGAATGGGAAGGATTTCCAAACCCTAACCGTAACGCCCAGTAAACCCTAACCCCTAATCCTGAGCATAAACGAGAGTACAGCATATACATATATATATATATTAAATAGTTGAAAAAGAAGTGTTTCTCAACCTTCGGCGAAAAAAAAAGCACACACACAAAAACAGTCATGTTAAGATATTTCTCTTGACAGCTAAAGTGTCTGGGGGAGCGCTGTAAAAGCAAAGCCCCGACGCCAAAAGCGTTTTCTTGCATTCTTCACAGCAGAAATGCATTCACCTAACTGTCACGAGTCGAGTCTGTGACCTATTTCGACCAGTTTCTAGAAGCAAGTTCAAACCAGTGCAAGTGTCCAGCGTAAACAAGTTAATTTTAGATATCCAATCGAAGAAAGAGGTTAAGGGAAAAAAATAGCACACGTCAGCTTCTAGAAGGTCAAAGCTACTAAAATAATTATCTGAGAAGGTTCCATGATTCTGGAACGTACGATCAAAGAAAGTATAAATTAAGGGAAAGTGAGTTAGACGGGGTCCTCGCATAGTAGTAGTTCTTGTAGAGCGATAGTCCTCGCTCAGTCCTCGATTAGTAATAAGTTTTGTGATATTAGTAATGTCCATTAAATAAAGTTTTAGTAGTTGAAGTTGAAGTTATACTAAGTAAAGTTTCATGTATCATTTAAGTTTTATTTATGAAGTACCAAGTCAAGTTATTATTGAATTGAGAAGTCAATTTTATGTGAAAGTTAGAGAAGTATCATTAAAGAAGTTTTAAGAAAATACAGAGAGATGTTTCTTTCTTCATTTTATTGAATTGTCAAGTTTGATAATATAATCCCCGGCAAGTGTGATCGTCACACTAACATCTACAGCTCATTTATCATCCTATTGAAAAAGGACCTTTTGAATAATGTTTTAATTAAAAATATTCAAAAATGAATTTACAGGCCTTTACTAAATCGCAAATGCAACCGATTTGTTCATGAAAAGATAAGATATCCAACATATTTATATTAATACTTTGAGGATCGCCGCCGAAAAAATAATTATTCGAAAAATATAATTTTAAAAAATTAGTTTATTTGTAAGTGATACATTTTTTTAATAGGCATGTTTGTAACTTTGTTGTTTTTTTTTACAGAACTTTAATTTCAAAGCTCTAAACAAAATATTTCGGAAATGTGAGTTGAAATTACGTGAACCAATTAGATTCTACAAAAATTTTTTTCATTTTTAAAATTAAAGTATAAATTGTGTGTTATTGTCCCAATTTTTTTTTTACACAACTGAAAATTATCAGTATCAGTAAAGGTTGGAAAAAGATGTCTAATAGAATAATATGTGGGTTCAGAACTCATCTCAATTGTTTCTCTTAAAATGAAAAATTTTGTATTAATTCTAAATTTTCCAAAACAAAGTCATACTTAAGATAACAAAGATAAATTCGTATGCAATTACTTAAACTCTGTCGCCACATTTGACTTTTCTGTTTTAAAACGTCATCTTTTCATCTTTGTAAAAAAAAAAAATCAATGCCAACGAAAGTTGGGGATTGCTTTTCGAACTTATATTACAATTAATGTTCTTGCTTATACGTTGCAAAAACACATGAACAATAACATGTTGTTCCAGATGTTTTAAATACATAGCATAAAAATGCTGAATAAAAATCTCTATACCGATTTATATTTCATTTCATATAAAGTTGTTCCGGATATTGTTTTATAACAAAAAAAATTAACGTCAAATGACTGCTTGAAATCGCCTAATTAACTTATATTAATCTAAATATTCCTTGACGTTACGTCACTATTCTTTAATTAGATATATCAAAATTGTTCCGGATTTTCAACTGAATTTTTATTTTATGTTAAATGACTTATTTTACAATATATCGGCAAAAGATTGATGGGGATTTTTTAATGGGAAAGTAACTTACTGCAAACGATTGTTGAAAATAACTTTTTAGACCCAATTTTACATTTAATTTTCTTGCTAAAACATCGCAAAAAACTATTAATATCTAAAAAGGTTCCGGATTGTGTTTTAAAAAGAAATAGTTGTTTACTACTTCAATTTTTGTACCAAATCAAAATCTAATTGTTCCGAATTTTTTAAAACTCTACTAAAGCCAAAAAACTGTTTGAAATCCCTCTTCTAATGTATATATATATAACTGTAATTTTTATGCTAAGACTTCGCAAAACTCACTATCGCAAATCGATTGTTCCGGATTTTTCTAAATGTTTTTAAAACTCTAAATAATTGTTTGAAATAGCACTTCTATCTTACATTACTTTTAATTTTCTAGTTAAATCGTTACGAAAAATCTAATTATCATTAATATAATGTTACAAATTTTTTAAGGACAAAACTCCCTATCACCAAAGTATGGTAAGAAAATTTCTTCACAAGGTTATTGTTATCTAATTTTTATGTGTCTCCATTATACATCAATATCACATGACAGTGGATCCCTTGACATATTGGCGCCATGGGAGATGAAAGGGCAGATAGGCTTTCAAAGACAGGATCATCTATGGAACAACCAGATAGACCTGTTAACTTTCTCATCCTAAGGTCAATGTTAATCAACAACCACAAAGAGGAGTGGCTCAACCAATGGGCAACAGGAAATACATGCAGAGCCTTGTACAAAGAAAGGAACAAACTGGACAGTATTAACTTCCTCCCCCGCAAAGAGCAATCTACAATCTTTCAACTAAGGTCAGGACACTTACCTCTGTTAAATTACTATGTCAATAAAATAAATCCCACACAACTACCCCTTTTGTCGACACTGCGCCCACCTTTATGAAACCGTAAACCATACCTATTTTGATTGCCCCTTCTTAATACAACTTAGGCAGACCCTACTACCATTCCAGCCCAACATAACCAACACCCTGTACGGCAGTGCTGAACAACTAAAGAAAACAGCACACTTTTTTTTCCTTGGCACAGTCTGCAAAAGAGCTGACAGCTCAGCAGCAAAGAAGCTGGCTAGAAGAAGAAAAAGAAGAATATCAGATTATCTCTAAAATCCTAAAATTTTATTAACGGTTTAATATTACTCCGGGTTTCTCTCACTCTCTCTCTTTCTCTCTCTAATTTTCTCTCTCTCTCTCTCTCTCTAAACAGAAAGTAAGGCGTATGTTGGTATTCATCTTCAGAATAGAAATCAAAACCGTTTGACCAATCTTTAAAAAAGGAGGCATAAATGTTCCTTGGATACTAACTGTAACAGTAAGGTATGTAAAGTAGCTCTAAACAACCTTAAGACCCTAAAATAAAGTTGCCAAACTCTATGAAAGTATTATTAGTTCATGGACCTAGGTTATATAGCCAGGTTTACATGAGACAAGACCAAAATGACGTGCATGCGCAGAGCCAAGACTCCATCTAGATAGTCTAGATCTATTGTTAAGAACTACATTTTTCAAAACTTATTTTTTTACTTTGGCACATAAAAATACAAAATATAGTCCATTTATTTCATTATTTAATCAAATTAATCTTCAATTTGTGTTTCAATAGCATTTTTACATAAATTTCTTCCTAATATGTGTGAATTTAGACGTCTAGACGTACAGTATATCCCATTTATCTCCCGTTTCTTTCATTAGACAAGACCGAAAGGTTAATAATGCTTAAAACTATGAGTGTAGATCTACTAGATCTAGATCTAATTTAAATCTAAGATGATAGATGTACTCTTCGCAAAGATAGTTTTATATTTTAACACTTGAACATACTAAATACATTCCTTTTTTATATTTTAACCAAATTAACTTTTCAATTTGTCTTTGTAAAGCATTTTTTTACATACATTAGCTCGATATAGTTGCGACATAGCCCAATAGCTCAAAATCGCGATCTCCTTTATAGTTTCTCAAAGTGTTTGAAGAACCATAATAACGACACCTCCAACTCCATATATGTCACAAGTATATCTAGCCAAGACACCAAGTAGAACAAAGAAGATAAATTCATAAATATATATATTTATATTAGCAACATGTATAACGGACTGTACTAATACTATTTGCTTCTCCGTAGATAACCGCACCGCCGTATCAACTATTGTACTGGCCTCCACGTCTCGTCCTGAACACTGGAACAGTTACGGACTGACCTCACACACTGGACACGTTGTATTGAACTTGATCTTATCATCAATATCAAGACTTTGTCTAATCTCTAGGCGTAGTTTAACCTTCTATTTTTGTAATTCATACAAAGAATGCCGTCATGTTGGCTTATTATCATGTTCCACAAAAAAAGTAAAGATCCGTTCCCTTTTCCCGGTAGATTCTACGTTCAGAGTCCCATTTTAGAAACGCACAAATGTGAAAGGTTAATAGGTTATGACCCTAACGTAGAAAAAGCGGCATTCTTGAAAATATTTTTATAAAGAGAAAGGTTGAAGTTTACACTTTTGTTGACGTTTCGGATGTCCGAATAGAATCACGTCGCTGGCTGAATGTGTCCCGCGGGCCTCATTTGAGCATCAATGATCTAGAATATTTAGAGATCTAGATCTAGTCTTAAAAAATATTAGTTAAGATCTAAATCTAGCAAGTAGATCTAGTAGAATGGCTGCCTGGTCGTGAGAAACATGTAAGAAAAAAAAAGACGGAAAGACTGACAAAATGACTACACAAAACTAATAATATCTGCTTTTCCCTTTATAGGGGCCGGAAAAATGTCTTTTTTTAATACGAGAAAGTTGACGAGGTTTAATAAACATTGACGCGACTAGTTCTTAGAGCATTTCAATGGGCTTTGTTGCTGCACATAAATATTATATATGTGTCAGACGCGAATAGCCCAATTTTTTAGTAAAAGAAATTATAAAAATCATTTCTCTATAGAAGAAGTTACGACGATTATATAAAACCTCAGACCTATATATACAACAATAAATATAGATATTTCCTCTCTATTAACAATTTTTTTAGGTAGTTGCTGTTTTACTATTACACACCAAGTATCATAGTTTAGAAAAACGTATTTCCTTGTTTTTTTTGTGTGTAACGCTATTTGCTATTAACGTATAAAGCTAAATTACAACTCTTTATTACTATAATTAAATCTATATATTTAATTATGTATGAATGCATTGGTGTAATAGTAAATTTAGAGCTACTTATTATAAATGAGATTAGTAGATTTATGTTAATAAATTAAGTGGAATAGATCCTATTGTTCTTAAACTTTAGTATCTACAAAAGTCGCAATAGGTTCTGCGTATATGTCTGTCTCGCTCACAAAAAAAAACTGCTTTTGGCTTACGTTCGTTCCCCAGAAGGGTCTCTGCCCAGCGTATCTGTCGGACCATAAGAAGTCCCCCTATACTAGTCCATACCGGCGTTCGCAAGGTCATCGCTGTTTGTAGTGCTGTCTGGCCACCGTATGTTTATGATGGAGATCAAGCATCTTTGGTGAAAGCGTTCAAGTAGTGTTAGTTGTTTTCTGTATAAAACCCATATCTCAGAGCCATATACAAGGGATGAGAGAGCCACTGCTTGTTAAACACTTTTTTGTAGGCTACCCGAGCGATCTATTCCGCCAACCCACTCCTGGAGGCGTCCAAAAGCACTATTGGCCATGGCCAGGCGGTTATCAACTTCCTTGAAAGGAAGGTGTCATTCGATACTATGCTTTCTAGATATGTGAAGTGGTCTACCACGTTAAGGGGACGTCCATTTACGGTGATCTTTAAGGGTGAGTAGGTTTATTGGGTCACTTCTGGAACATCACTTTTGCTTTGACAAAGTTTATAGATAAACAGAATGAAGCGGGATCGTATGCAAATTCGTAGAACGCCATCTTGAGATCATGTTCATTGTGGGCTAGCAGGGCGCAATCATTGGTATAGAGAAGCTCTGTTATGACCATTTCTTTTGAAAATAGCCAACTGAACGAAACGTGATGTCGATGCCTTCTTGCAATCGCTGCCTCATTTGACCCAGCATTACGTCAAAGAAGTAAGAACAACTCCATACTGACAGACTGTAATTTGACAGCAGTAATAAGGATAACAATTAGTAAGCTAGTTCCACCACAGTTCCGGAACATTATGCACGAGTGTAACATTAAATATTTTAGATTAAGTACAACAGTACAACCAAATTGTTGTGATAAACTGTAATGATGTAAAAAGGCAATGACAAAATTAAAAAAAAAATATTCTTAAAATTAGTTTCAGAAATCGCTAAATCTTTTTGTAATTCCTCAATTGGTAGTGTAAAAGTAAGATGTAAATGTTTAATACAGTATAAACGTATGTTTTTACGTTCTAAATACATATTAAATATATATATATATATATATAGGCGGCATACATTCCTAAATTTTTTAATGAGGCCCTCGATAGAAAAAGGCTGCCCTCCTTTGTTTTAGACTAATTTTGATGTAAATTTCAATACTACATTTGAATTATACAATGTTTAAGAATTTTCCGCAAGAAAGTGTTTTATTTCTCTTTAACAATATTGTCGTAATTACATGCATGTTAAGCAGCTTTCTAAAAATAAAAAAAACAAGGTTACAAAGACAGTATGTGTGGAAACATTAACTCAAAATCGGCTCCCGAAAAAGTTTCACTCAGGCAGTTTTTAAAAATGCAGGACAGTACCAGGAAGAAAATAAAGAAGAAATCAAAGAAAGTGATGTGAAGAAAACATCAAAGAATTGATAGGCCTTCCAGTGAAAAAATTATATCAAATGCAAAGGACAGAGAGGAATGGAGAAAGATAGTATTACGCTACAACTCATGTACATAATAAGAAACACTGCTTATTTATTGTTGTTTTTAATTAATTTCACTTATATTCTTGCTAAATTGATTTTTTTCTTTAAAAAAGTAAACAGTTTTGTGTAAATGTAGGTAGATAGTTTAACAGAAATTAAAAAACTGTGTGATACAATTTTTTTTCATTTGAAAAAAAATCTAAAACTGTTTTGCATTAATGTGTAAACACATGATGATGTGTCTCCTTTTCTGAACAATAGCCCATGTTTGTTACTATTTATTATTAATAGTTGTAAAAATGATGTATTTTTATTTTAAAAAAATGTTTGCATAGTTGATTTTAATAATTACACTTTTTGGCTTTCAGAAAACAAAAAAGTGGCCGTTGCATTTGAACTTTGAAAGGTCTAAAATATCATATGTCGGTTTTTCAATATTATTTCTAGGTTATGAGATCTAAACGGGACGGACGGACGGACAGACAGACCACACAAAATTAATAGCGGTTATTCCCCATTCGGGAGCTGCTAAAATGGCTTGTCTAATGATCTTTTTTGTGACTTTCGACTTCTTTCGTCATAGATCATGTAAATATTATTATGTTGACAGTGAAATGTCATATAATAAACAGCATAGGTTTCATTGCAAAATAAATTAAAATTGAGAAAAATATACTTCCACATCTATAATCCAAAAGAAACACATTGAGATTCAGCTATAAGTTGTTGTTTTTTTGCATTTAATAGTTATAAAAACAGTGAAGAACCACTCTTAGACTTTGCGATCAATGAGTCAGATTATATAATGTTAAATTTTTCTGTGGACCACTGTTTAAATGGATGTCGTGTCGCCAGCACAAGGATTGTCAGTTAATCATCAGAGCTAGGTGGACTCAGTGTCGTCCTAAAACGTAAACCAACATTTAGTTAAAGCTACTCATGAAACTAATGAAACAACAACTTTAAGTGAATCCTAGAAATTGCATTATTCCTTCAAAGTTATAGAACACGTGAATTGTTACAATGTGAATACTTGTCAGCGGGCCGTTGTTTGCCCATCACTGATCAAGACTAAAAATAATAAATCTGCGCAATTATACGAATTGAATTCGAACTCGAAGGTTAAAGCCTCCTTAAGCCAATACATTAAACACTGTGCCAACGAAGTGTTTACAAACTTTAAAGGCTTCGTAGTTATCTAGTATTATTTTTAATTCCTTTAGCCACGTCCTAGTTATCTACACAAAGTATAGAGGGACTCGTTTAACTTTTGCTACCTTGTCTGTCAAGTATAAATTCTCTCCCTAGTATTTATAATTGTTTTAAACATATATGCGATGTGAAAGTTTTGCTGATTATGAAAAACGATATACTCTAAGATTTTTTTTTTTAAATTGGGACTTGATTGATCATATTTGTGAAAACTAGACTAAGTCTAAACCAAATAAAAAGAAAAACATTAAAAATATTTTTTTAAAGACACAACCTTTTTTTTTGCAACTTTACAAGCAATTGCTTTTCTCTTAAAAAATAATAAATGTTAGATTGAAAAACATTTTTACCCCACCCTGTCCCCTTTCTTCAAGTGAAAAATCTGGGTTAAGCGAATGTATATCATTAGTGTGCCTTTTAATATTCCAATGATAAGCATTTTAGATCTAGCCTAAAAGTTTTCATGAACATTAATACTAATTTGCTAAACTATTCACTTTGGAAATTTCCTTCCAAAACCGATGTATCATCTAGACCTAGATTTAGTCTCTAGCAAAATTTACATTTATATATTTTTTTACTTTGAAACAGTATTAAGGTCAAGCTAGAGTTTTCCACATGTGACCAACGATCTAGTCTTTCTTTTTTTTTCAGCGATACACATCAATTGTTAAATTTCTAGGAAAATATTTAGATTTCTTTTTAAGAACAGCTGAACGCCCATATCCATGAAAGAGTGGCTTAAATAGAGATATTGTAAAAATACCTGACTGCAGAGCTAGAGAGGAGCAATTGGAATTGAGATGCGAAAGAAGGTAGCAAATTTAAAGACCGCATCTGAAACCAAGGGATTAGAGATTACTGCAGCAATAGGACCCCCCCCCCCCATGATGACCTGCTAACTATCGAAAAAAAACATAAGCTAAACATCAATGGCCATATTACAAGGTCTTTGCGACTCGCAAAGATCTTCCTTCATGGAACATTACCAGGAAAAAGAAGAGGCAGACAAAGAAAGCGATGTGAAGACAACATAAAAGAATAGACGGGCCTACCAATGAAAGAGGTTCTATCTAAAGCAAAAGACAGAAAGTAATGAACAAAGACGGTCGACAAATTTTGCATGTGCCCTAACTGTCCAACAGACTAAGGAAACAGGTACAGGTAAAATTTGAAAAAAAAAAAGAATTGAGAAGATCCATCATGATCTAAACAAATTCCAAAGCTGTAAGTGTTAGAGAATAGAACCTTTGTATTCAGGAATTCTAAGAACTCGTGGTTGGGTGGCTCACCTGACAAACTCACCTGATAAAAGTCCCTCGTGCTAATACTTTATCATAATAGTATTCTTTCAATGTATGTTTTTATAGCCTATGTTGTACTGCATTGACACCTATATAGATGTACAAAAAATATACAAGAAAGGTAAAATTTAATTATATTGTAAGCGGCCCCAGGGTTAGGGAATAAACGCTATTAGTTTTGTGTGGTTTGTCTGTCCGTCCGTTCGCCCGTCCGTCCCGTCTAGATCTCGCAAACAAGAAAAGATATTAAAAATCCGACATTATATTTTAGATCTTTCAAAGTTCTGATGCAACGGTTACATTTTTTTTTCTGAAAGGGAAAATTTTAATTTTTAAAATGAACTATGCAGGCAGTTTTTTAAAAATAAAAATCCACCTTGTTTACAATTATTCATTATATATAGTAACAAATACGGGAGGCTATTTAGTAACTAAGATGACTATTTACCATATTTTAAACAGATTGCTAAGTTAGGTAAGTTCTGTCATACTAACTACTACATTTGCAAAAGAAATGTTCTCTTTTTAATGAGAAAAAAAATCTATTTAATATGCATATACGTAGAATATAATTTTAAACAACAATTATTAACAAGTTTTTAATATTATCGTGTTAACTGCGGCACCGTCCACTATGCGTAGAACACTAAACTAAATAAATTTTTACGGACATTTTTATTTTGAGGCTTTGAATAGGTGATTGATCCTTCACAAAATAATTAGATCAATTATGTAATCATTATATGACAACAGTTATGCCAGGTTCACACCTATTTTCACCTTCACTTTTATCTATTCCTTTTTCTGCTGTACCATTGGTGCACCACGTAAGATCGTTCAACCTTCTTTCTCCTTATTTCTCTGTCATTTGCCTTTCAATGAATCTCACTCTGCTATTTTTTTTTCTGAAAATATTGAAACCTACCTTTTTACCTGCCTGGGTGGACCACTTTGGGGACCAATTTTGAGTTTGTGTTTCTACACAAACTGTCTTTGTAATCTTATTTTATTTTAGAAATATACGTTATATAGGAATGTTGAATAGCTAGGTTTTTTAGTTTTTTTCATCCTAAATAAATTCGCATGCACATTTACTAAAAGTGAACACAATGAGATGTACTCTTATTTTTGCTAGTGTAAATCCTGTTGTCCATCCTTCTGAAGCATGTTGAGTGTGGTCTGGTCTAACTTCTTTTCTGGACACGGAAAGGGGAGCTCAAGTCATATTTAAAATATAAACATCTTGTCTTTTATTTTTTATTTGAGCTCTACCCCCCACTTAGTTAACCAAGTAATTATTTGCCACGTATCCACATATCACAAATGGAAATAACTATTGAATTAAAGTATAAACACTATTTCCCCATCAGATATGCTAAAATGGGATATATAACTATTCCTTAAATGTATTGGAAATGAATTTGAAAAAAAATATGTAGTAACTATTACAAACTATCATGTTAAGTAGTATACTTGCCAAATTTTTCTTTAAACATTCTTCTGAGCCACTCAGAAATTTGATCTTTCTTTTAGTAGTATCTCATTTCGCTAATTTACAAATAGTAAGGCACTATATATGATTTTTGTTGAATGCTAAAAAGTGAGCTTAAACTCACTATATTGTGAATAGTCATGAACCAGCGATAAACACTATGAAGCTATTTTATCATTTCTATTTGTTCTAGCAAGACAATTAAAAGCAATTAGCTATATTTTTATATAGAGTTAGTCGTGTGTGCAAAAACCTTCCAAAACAACAATATTGGCAGCAGAATAATGTACAGGTTAGTTAGAAGAGCTCCCTCAGTCTATACATCATTCTCTGTGTCCCTTTTAACCACCTCCCCATTACCAAATTTAATGCTTATTAGTGAGCTATTAGAGCTATAAGTAACAACTTACTAAAACAATTGTCAACATCTGGTGGCGTAGAAAACAGGAGGTGAAGAAATTAGTCTTTACCATACTTCAGTAGCTTCACTTTTAGGGTGATAAAACAATTTGCAGAATAGAAAAAAGATTAAAAGTACAACATAAAAACATTAATTATGATATTATAAACTATATGTGCATATGACACATATATTTATATTTTATGGTATTTTGTGTAGCTAACTTTTAACCTCATTATTCTGTTTTTCCATAACATAACCAGTGATTGGGCTAGAAAAGATCAAAAAAAAAAAAGAAAGCCTGACTGACATTTTCATTATGTTCAGTTATTTGTCTCAGACAAAAGCTGATCAAAAAGATTGTGCCAAGCTGTTCATGGGATTGACAATTAGCATATCCTCTTCCTTTACTTTTAAACACTCTGTATTTCACAATGTTCAATAAAAATTTTAAAAAAATAAATTTTAAAATGTCCATGGAGCCACTGTTTGCTAATTGAGACTTCTTCGACATTGTTAGGCTTAAATGTATTAGGCATGTTTTTTAATAATGCACCCTTACCAACTTTAAATAACATGTTATAGACTATATAATTAAAACCAACTTATTCACATATTGACATTGCTATACTAATCTATACACTTATTTTTAAGGGAAAATTATGTTACCATAAGCTATGCCAACTAGAATATAAACTAAAAAATAATATCTCTAGGAGAGTCTTAACTGATTTTCCGTACTCTAATATCTACAAATCACTGCAATTCTAAGTCATGTCTTCTAAAGTTTAACAGGACTGCATTTTTTTTAAACATATAATTTCACATAGATGAACACCATACATCTATAAGAAAACTACTCATTCTACTTGTTACTTTTAAAATGGTCATGCATGTTTGCTGTGGCATGCGGCCCTCTGCCACTTTGCAACCTCAAGATGTATCAAAATAATGTTAAATTATTAATTTAGCACTAATTTTAATGTAAAATATTTACTGCTAGAAAAAAAGTAAAACGTAACATTTCGGAAAAAATTATTTAAATCACATCATAAAAATAGAAAAATTATCAATGATTAATATTGTAATTCTATTTTATTTGAGTGACAACTAGGCCCCCTGTATATTCAGTTTTATCAGTAATGTCTGCGGTCACAAGACAATGTACACTAGTTTACTGACAATTTAATTTCCAAGAATGATAAAGAATCAGTTACCACAGCAACAACTGTTTAAAATGCAATTTCTTCATTAGAGTGCCTAAAGAGTACACTGTCAAAATAACATTACGCTAAAAGGCGTATGATGCTTACAAATAGAAATTATATTTTAAAATCTGCTAATTTCTTCATTCCACAAGAAGCATTATGTCCAGAATAATTACAGTTCGATATGCTAAGACTAGTTTTAGTTGTTATCAGTTTTATTTGTGGATGCCAAGAAAACAATTAACAAAGCATGTGCACTTCTGCAATTATCAGTGACATTGGCATAGATGAATGTCAGTCAACCGACTATAAATCTAAGCTTTTAAGAGGAAGGTACCTTTCTCTTGAACTTGAAAAGACCTATCTTCTGGACGTGAGACTGTTAGTTGAGGGTGACTGCGGCGCATTCGACTTTGTTTGCAACGTGGCTGCATGTGAACCTAAACCTTCCTTGAGAGGCGTCTGTCGGAAGGGTCTGCTGAAACAGCATGTTTGATCAACGGCTGTGTTGAAGAAAACAGTACACGACATTAACTCGTTATGTGTCAAACGGCCACGTAGTCGTCTCAACAACAGCCTGGTCAACTGGATATAGAGAAAGCGGCACCATAGGAAAACAGTGCAGATGGCTTCGTGTGGAACACTCTTCCTGCCGTCTGTGACTCCCACAAATCGACCTCCACCTGAACTGTCAAACTTTCTTTGCACTGTTTCTTTTCGTGACGAAAAGTGCTAAGAATTGGTCAGTGTTATAACCTTGCCATGCACGCACCTTCCAAGATAGTGCAGAAGGTGCGCACTATTAGAGACTAGACTAGGTCTGATGTTGACAGTAGAAGGAAGAGATAACGATTTCCGCCCAAATGGAGAGCTTACGAAGATGTTGTGCTCAAGGCAGATGTCTTATGTGTTAGTCATGCCCTCGTGTAAATAAACATATATGTCTCGGCGGGTTGCCTCCCTTAAGCTTATACAATATATATATGGTTTCAAAGGTTGTAATGGCCAGGGGTGTCAATGGGGGATAAAGTCCCATTGTCTATAAAATACTTTTAATGACATGCGTCTCAAATAGCCTCTGACAACTAAGTCCATAACCTGGCCTGCTGGTATGGCTTATATATTAAGCCCAGCAAAACTTCTGTTACTAACAGGTGAAGGGGTGAAGGCGTATACCTGGCGCCATAAAACAGTTAGCTTCGGGCAGATAGAGCTCGTTAGCCTAGTTGGGCAATTCATCTAGGAGAGGGGTACTCTAAGTTCAAACCCCCGCTGCCTTGCGGTACTGAGGCTTTAAAAGAAAACCTTTAGGAAAAATCAGAAGTGAAGCCCCTTAGACGTTTAGATTATCAGCTATGAAATTGCTTCCGGCAGCTTCTGCAACTGAGTTGGTGCCACATGTAACGCGATGCATTCCTTTGGATCACATCAGAAAGGTCGAGAGAGGGATCATGACGCATAGGCCACCCATGACCCGTTTATCTAAGGCCCAGAAATGCGCCCCGGAGAGGAAACTGGTGCTGCTGCAAAGCGGCTAAAACAACACGGGAGACAAACGTTAAGTCCAACTTGATTGGCATAATGCTTGGACGCCACGGGTTATCTCTGACGGTGGGAGAGGTCTTTGCGCCTCACTGATCAGCTACCGCCCGCCTCAACCTGGGCAGCCCCCAGTCAGTTAGGTGCTGATCCGCCACAGCCTGCCTACTCTAATGGGTGCTTTGAGCTTAGTTTAAAACCACAAGTAGGCTGGAAACTTGCACCAAGCAACAAAAGAAGAAAAATTAAACTAAAAAAGAAAATCATGGGACTGGCCACTTGGAATGTCAGTACAATGTGTCCTGGTCTCACTGATGATCTTAGGTAGATCAACGACGCAAGAAAGACAGCAGTCATAAACAACGAGCTGAAAAGTTACATATTGACATTGCAGTCCTGCAAAAACCCCAACTGGCCGAAAACGGCATTATCCGCGAGGCTTACACTTTCTTTTGGAAAGGTAAAGCACAGGATTAGACTCGAATACATGGTGTGGGCTTTGCTGACAAGAACAGTCTTCTTCCCATAATAATCTCTCCAATCGGTTGTTCGGAACGGCTACTAGGCATAAGTTTGATGGCAGCATCTAATTAGTGCCTATGCCCCCAAACTATGTTCGCTTCAGGAAAACAAATAAAGTTCTATGAAGGCCTCAAAGAAGCCATTGCGAACATTCTTCAAAAAAGAGCATATGATCTTGCTAGGTCACTTCAATGCCAAAGAAGGATCAGATCACACTACCTGGCCAGACTACCTTGGGTTTTTTGGAATCTGAAGGATGGATAAGAATGGACAAGGACTGCTTGAATTCTTCACATACCATAAGCTCTGCATATATATATGTATGTATATATATATATATATATATATATATATATATGTGTATATATATATATATATATATATGTGTATATATAAATATATATATATATATCATATATATATATGTGTATATATATATATATATATATATATATATATATATATATATATGAAGGCTAGTCTTCGATAAATGCAGAATTCTTGCAGTGTTTGTAAGCTCATATCTTTCTCACCGTTTGAGATTATCTGATCAAAATTTATAATTAGTAATGAAATTGTCAGAAAGAAACTTCAACCTGCCAATAGCAAAATGGTATCCCAGAAAAGATACCTACCATCAGGATAACGAAAATAATGCGTCATCATAGTAAATTTGAATGAGCAAAATAGTACCCTTACTACAATTTAACTAAAGGACAGGTATTTCATCTATATTGTTTTCTATTGTATTGTTTCTAATTTAAATAAAACTAGTTGGCTATTTTTTCCAACTGGTTTTTGGCTGCACCCCTTTAGGTCGTAGTAAGTGTTTTATAAGGCCCATACATCTTAATGAGTTGGCCATGCTTGATCTACAGATAAATGATCTTAAATGACAGAAAATGTTTTAAGATGTAGTTAAGGAGATTAAACTAGTAAAACAATTATATAAAAAGAAACTGCTCATGTAGTAAAATTGTATTTTAAAATTTATAATAAGTTCAACTTTTGCCTTTAAAAAATCCTTTTATTTACTAAAAAACCTAAAACTTTCAATATTTTAAATTAAAATCTGCTAATGTCATACACTAAAAAAAAAATCAATAGTACTCAAAAGTAAAAGCAATTTTAAATTGAAACGTTTTTTATTTATATCTAAATTCGCTTGACTCAAGCGATCGAAAAGGAGTTATCATAAAACTTTTTAAATCTCAAGATCAGTATTGTCACACCTTTTTGTTCTATTCTTCACCCAATTTTCCTAACCTTTTCCTTTTTCTCTATTAACAGTGCAGTTATTGTTTACAGGTTACTTTAATGGTTATTGACAGAAGTAATTGAGTAACTAGATGTTTACACTAAATTTGCCCCGGATAGTACTTTTTGATATCCGGTCGGAGCAAGGTATGGCCAGATAGTAAAATTTAATATTCGGTTTTTAAATAGCTCTTTTTACAGAAATTTTTAAAAATCTTTTCAATACATACCTATATTCATATATTTTCTTTTGTTTTAAACTATATTACAGATTGATAAATAAAGTAACAACATTAATAAACAGAAAGGTCTATCACAAACTTATCTGTGTAACATATGAGATGGTTTGCGTTTATGTATAAGCCACCATCTGTAAAGACGTCTGTGGGATGGCCAGTGTAGTACTTTTGGGTGTATATTTAACTAACGTAAATCTTTCATTAGTAAGTTCAATCTGCGTTGTATAGTTAGTAGATGTTTGTATTCATATATCTCACAACATCAACAAATCAATAGGCTTTTTTTTTAAAGGCCACAAACCGGTTCTGGTCTAACCATGATACTTATAGTGGCTAAATAAATAACTTAATTGATACCAGTAATAACTAGTAGTTACATGACACGCTTTAATGATTACAAATATGGTTATTAAATCAAGACACAGATAACACAAAAGTAAGATTCGAAGTTAACACGTTAGAAAAAGTAATTCAACAGTTATGTTTATTTACAAAATAATGCCTAACGCTAATTTAATATAATAATAATATGCACATCCTATAAAAGTTACAACATTAAAGCCCAGCGAAATGAAATGAATGTATATGACCATTAGACATTGCTAATTTGTTCAGCGACTCTGAACAATCTTTCCGTAGTTCAGAGCCTTAATTGACATTTCTCTTCAAGTAAACAAACTTAGTGTCATCTGGTGACTTTTAGACAGTGTCAATATGCCCCTACAATTGAAGAGGAAGAAAATCAAAACCCAACTACAGGATTAAACAGACTAAAGTGTTTTGATAAGCCGTTGATGTCTAATAGACTAATGTGTTTGATAAACAGTTTGCTATTACTCAGTATTGCAGATGGATTTAGATGCAATAAAAGGGCATCGTGTTCTCCTCTGCCTAAACTTTCAATCAGAGAATCACTTAGTTCAATTAACACTTACATACAATGCAGGTCAGTGAGATCAAATCAATACAAGGGGAATTATCATAGTACACAAAAGACGGGGATAAACATAAACAAGAATAAAAGATAGTGGTCAGCAATCATGACGTCGGCTACGTACAATGGAACGTAGAGAGTGCCCGTTCAAGGGACACATCTTGACTAAGCAAAATGGACAAGGAGGTAACCTAGTAATCTCTCCTAACTGCAGTCTCAATTCGTTAGATATCATCTAGGCGATCAGCCGATAAATTAAGGAATAAAATAAAATGTACAAATATACATAAGGTTACCTAAATGATCAATTGACGCAATGTAGAGATAATAATATTAACACATGAAAGACATACATTAATGCAATTAAATATGTACGCATGAAAAAAATTATGCTTCCTACTTACGCAAATGAGGAATACACATAGTTCACATATTTATGATTTATGAAATAAGCAAAGTCCAAATTACAAAAGTCCAGCAATGAACAAAATCTTACCACCAGGTCCAAACGAGAAAAAACAACAACAGTAAGGGCGCGAAATGAATGGAATATGTAAATGAACGCCCCTCAATGTCACGACTGCTCGCAATTGGAGAAGTTTGAGTCTTATAATGCCACTTGGACGGAAACAGGGATTGGGAAGGACAGCATGCGATAGCTCCCATGATAATCTCATGATAAGTCAAGATATATCATGTGACATCCGGTAAAGATTAGCTCTTCCAACTCTTTAGCCACTGAGATTATAAGAACATCTCAAGCGTGACGTGCGCTCAGGGTCTAGACATAGGGGAAGGGACAGTCTGGCTGCCTCGCAAGACTAAAAGAGCTAAGGATGCCTCGCGCTAGTGTTAAAGTCCACAAGATTGACAGCCTTGACTCTAGAATAGAATGATTGAGGTTTTCTTAGATGGGCAAACTTGTGAGTAGCAAATGTGGTTTGACAATTGTTGTAAAAAAAAGGGAAGATAAGCCAAGGAACATGACAACATGGTAGCCAATATGGTAGAGTAAATCTTGCGAAAAGAGGAAATGGTGGGGTTTGTTAATAAAACTGGACTTAAAACGGCAAAATAATAAGGATTAAATAAATGAATAATAATTAATGCTGTGACCAAATTGAGTGACACTGTCAGCAAGCTTTTGGTCTGTGACAATAGAGAGCACTAATTATTCCTTTAAAGGATAGGTGTTACTAAAATTGTCAAAGCTATTAATTGCTAACATGAAAAATAGGTCATAATAATGTAGACTGATCTAATTCTAAACT
The DNA here is from genome assembly GCA_030265305.1 of Biomphalaria pfeifferi. Lineage (NCBI taxonomy): Eukaryota > Metazoa > Mollusca > Gastropoda > Planorbidae > Biomphalaria > Biomphalaria pfeifferi. The sequence continues at coordinate 1,003,477 of JASAOG010000227.1, read as the reverse complement.
ATAAATAAAATAGACACATAACACTGATGTAAGGACATGTTCAACAAAATCATTAGTTGTTAAAAGAACTTAAACAAATATTCTACGTTATGCACCATTCAAAGTCAAATTAAAAAAAAACATATTTAATATTTGTGATTATTCTTTGTAAAATATTTTGTCATTTCTGGTCTTTGAGCATTATTAAAATGGTTAAATTAATTTATTGAAGAAACAAATCCTCTTTTAAAAAAGAAAAAACAATAATTTGCTAATAAAAAATACTTACACTTTCATGCTAGTACTTGCTAAATAAAAGTGTAATAAAAAAGAGTTATGTAGAGAGTATTAAAATAAAACATATCGACACTTTTAAATTTAATAAGAGAGTGCTTCAATATCTCAATCTATTTAGGAAAGTTGAGTATGAGATACATCAGCCATTTATAGTCTAATCTCATTGCATTAAAATCCTTTAATTTAAATTTTTAGAACTCACCTTTCTTTAAATTGAATAAATTATTAAATTGGTTTAGTAAAAAAAATGAGCGATAATGACCAGTGTTACAAATAGAATGAGGTTGCTTGTAAGAGTACCCAAGATTACATAATAATGGAGATTAATTCTATAAGAGCACCCTATTCTAGATAAAAAAAAATTTGATCAATTAATTTACCTATTAGCGGGTATTGCTAAAAATTTCAATTAGAATTATAGCTAGATTTAGGTAATTTTGATCAACAGATCTGCACGTTCGTCCAGAGGTACATTAATTCCTACTTGTACTGCCTAGGTTATAAAGTATAACCTTCAGGTATAAAATTAAACTAGTGTATGCAACACAAGACTTAACAAAGTCGCAGTTAAACAAAGTTTATTTACATGAGTAAAATAAATGTGTAAATAAATGGCCATCAACTCACAAGCCTTCTCAACACAAAATAAACAAAAGAAACACTCAAAAATAGTATGGCACACTGCCCTAGTCATATATACACTATCGTCACATTCTGGAAATCACACATCAGTGTAGCAAAATGAAGGTCATAGGCCTCGGGTCAAAACATGACCATTTTTGGCCACTCTGGGGTTACAGGCTTCAGGCCGACACAGCCACTTTTAGCCAAAAAAACAAAACAAACAAAAGGGTCATGATGTACTATAAGCTTCAGGGAAATCTATGAGCCGAAAGCTTCGTAGACTCCCACCTATAGACATCCGTTCGGTAAAGCCTATCTGATGATTCAATATAGGTTGAATACCTCAGAGACAAGGCTAGAAAAATATGTCACGTTTGGGAGTACTCTAGGATGCAGAACATCAGGGTAAAACATACTGCCTGGAAATCATTTGAGGCTATTTCTACTAAGTAATTCATTATATAAAATACAAAAATGACTAAAGATATATTTAGCCCAAAGATCTCCAGAGCAGGGCACACTTCTCCCGAGTACTCCAAAACAAACTAACACTAACAGAAAAAATACAACACAGGTCCAGTGGTCAAGCTGGCGCAAATGGCAACTAAAAAAGGTCTGCATGCCCTTATATATATTTCTAAAGGGGAATAGTTCCTATAATCAAAATTAATAAAAAAAAAGTTATTTCCCATTAATTCCTTGGAATGTTATTGGAAGTCTATACTTTACTACTTAATCTTAACTGGTAGATAATAGCTAACAAGTGTGGCACTATATCTTTGATTTTTTTTATTAAGACATTTTTTTCATATTTGGATATATCAAACTTAACGGAATAAACCATATTAGCAAATTAAATTGGGATTTCCTTTTATTAAATGCCATTTTTACATGCCTTTAAATTAAAGCTCTTTTTAAATTAATATTAGCAGTGTAAATGTGGGCAGATATTATCAAATGTGCGGCCGTGCTGTGAATTCTTCTCTAATGAAATATTTAGTCACTATTAATTCATTCTTATGTTTAATTTTTATTTTTATATACTTTTACACTTAATTCTCTGTAACAACAGAACATATTGACACGAATCGACTAATATCATACATTTTTATAGACAACAGTATTTTTAAAAAGTTAGAGATTGTAAGAAATAAATAAAATATGGCCTTCATATTATTGTCCTAAACAAAAATAAATCAAAGTTTTAATATAAACAGATAAGCCATCGAGTGCTAAGAATACTTGTCAATAGTAACCAGTGCTAAACATTTGAACAATTAATTTTAAATTGTTGATTTAAAAAAAAAAGAACTTAGAATAAATTAGAATTACTTTTTAGTGCGTTTTTAATATTGCAGGGGTTCTTTTGCAAAAGCAGAGGAACAAACCTTTAAAAACATTATCTCTTTCTCTCCTAATTGACGATACCATCATTAATTTGACCCCCATTGTATCACTTAAATCGATTATATTACCGTCGATGCTTAGAAATTCAGTTCTTTCCTTTTCTTTCCTCCAAAATATTATGAATAGCTAAATTGTAAGCTTGATAAGTTTTCCTTTGTTAAAAAAATTCGGAGCTTTGACAATTCGTTTTCAATTGTTTTTTTAAGAATGGGGCTAAAAAAAAACATATTTTTCGAATGTGACAAAATGAGCTCAAGACAATAATTTTATATGTTTCAAATATGTTTATTATTAAATTTTATGAAGAAAATGAATAACTATCAAATAAAAATACTTTCATATGTAAACTTGTCCACAGTCGGTAAGTTTTCATTTTTAAATTCAAAAATTAAAATATATATTAAATTTTGATTTTATAAACATTTTTTCTTTTTATTAAAAGATATATCATTCTTATTTAATTCTACAACAAATAAAAATGTGTATATTATAAACAAAAAAAATTGCAGTTTAGTCATATCAAGGTAGGGAAATAAAAATTTTAAAAAAGATAATTCCATTTTAATAAAACATATAAGGAGAGAAAGAGTTTAAAATACTTATTTTAAAGAAATTTTTAGACAACAAAATAAAAAAAAATCAAACCACCTAAGATATTAATCCTTTGTATCATACGAGGAAAACATATAATATAGGTTAGTCGCTGAGATATTCGTGTAAAATTATAAATTTTTCCTTAATATATTTTGACCTAAAGACTTAACACAACTTAGTACTTGTAAGAAAAATGCAGAGTATTAAGAAGGATTAATCAGATGGATAGAAGTTGTATTAGCTTGTTATTAGCAAAAGTATCGTAGTAATGGATAGAAGCACTGCTTCAATTGTATAAGTCTCAAATAGCACCTGAAATGATTAAGTCATCTCCTGACTTTATGAGTGGCTCAGCTATGGGTTACCGCAGAACAGCTATCATTGACAGAAGAAAAGGCAAAATGTAAATGTGCAGGAGCCTGGTTACCCACCAATGAGAAGAAAAAAAATTGAATCCAAACTTCTGCTACTATGCATCTAAATCTTAACTTGGGAAAAGAAAGGATTCTGGAGTTAAAAATGAGAAAAATCTTAAGCTGGTCAACTTTAAGAGGCTTGCAGTGCTGAATCTTGACAAAACAAAAATGTACCAACACCTACAGTTCCTTTGGAGAAAAGTAGTTCTTTAAAAAATATCATAATTATAATATTTTAAATTCTTGTGCTCCATAAGGAACAATCTTGGGCCTCTAAGGCTGATAAACAATCACAAAAGCACATTTTACGTGTGAAAAAAACACTGATTATAGAAACTATACTGAAACACGAGTACTGGATTAAAAGTTTAAAATGGTGTATGTAAAATTTTTTACCATATAGATAGCAAGGTCTGAAAGGGGTAATTCATTTTTATCTGTAAAAAAATAAAAAGGAGCTGATCTAAAACGAATTTAGTTATGCACATTGTGAAGCAACGTTTTAGCTCACTCAAGTTATCACTCAGGTACTGGCATTTAATTATTTTATTTTCACATTTTAATCATCAATTTTCCTAACCTATCCACCCACCCAAGAAATGATGTCGCATTCATCTTCCCTATCTCGATACATGCCACGCTCGACTCGTGACAAGAGTACCCTCCCCTTTTACCCCTGCTTCTAATCACTAGACCAACGTGGACGAACGGTGGACTGAACCTGCCCCCTCCCCAACGCCAGGTAACGCTCTCCTCAGCTGACCCTATCGGCCAACTCAACTCAACGCCTCAGGCAACGGTTTCCCTGATGGACTAGCGCTGACCAGTGTCAAGACGTTATCTCCCTTTTTATGGCAAAGCCCTAATCATCTCCCCTTCACCTTTCTGGCCACCTGGGCAGGCAGTAAAAGACAAATGGACGCGAGCGGACCAGTTTCCTGGTCTCCAAGTTTGCGCCTTCACGCAATATCTATCCTGGGAAAATTGTATCTCGATTAAACAGAGACTTCCTTTTCTCGATGACGCCAGATTGTTTATATGAAATTGTCGGCTTATCGCCCACCACTCTTGCCCCACCCCCACACCTTCTTTATCTTATCTGGACAAACTTCGCGGTCTGAGTCAATCTCGCTCGAGACCTGTTTTGGAGCGAACGTTCTCTTGTTTTGAGTTCTACACATTTTCATGACCTTTTCTTTCACATTGGATTGCTGCTTTTATCTATAGGTAATCTGCACTGGGTGACCTTATCCACTCACTGCTGATACCAGATTTGCTGATACCAGCTCTGCGAATTCCTCAGCTCTACTAATATAACTCCAGCGTCCAAACAACAACGCTCGCGTTAACCCGTCACTGGCTCGCTGACAGTAGCCGCAGCAGATCCCTGCCCCTACAAACAGTTGGACTGCGCACTGCCTGGACAAGCCCCGCCAGCAGATAGCATCAGCATCAGCCACACCAGTCTCCTGACGGCAGCACCGGACACAGATAAGCTAAAAGAGAAAAGCCAAATGACACTTGGACTACTTGGCTGCTAGCGTCTAATGATAATATATGTACATACTAGATCTCATCCCAGCCCTATGTAAATCATTTAACATTATCTTTTTCTTGTACAATAAACGTTATATATATATATTTGGATCTCAAACTATAAAAACCCCAAGACACATTAAAACGGCCAACTTTTATACCCCCTTGTCACACACATAAATAAAACATAGGAAATTGAATCGCATGAAACTTTATTCAGGACTGTAGATCTACATATTAAAACATAAATTAATTTTTTACAAAATTATTACCTTCAGAACTTTCGATTTGTTTCTTCTTTTGAATGACGAAAAAGTAGATTAGAACAACAGTAATGACCAGAACTACCAATACACCAACCACTATGGCGCCAACATTAGAACCAGCACTATCTGTTCCTGGTTTACCTGTTGTTGAATCAGTAACTAAAATAAAAAAGATATAAGCTTAATACAATGAATTCTTTGAAAAAATCGCTACTTTTTTTTTTCAATATTAATCAATATTTCCATGCTCAATTGATGTTGATATAGTAAAAACTTAAAGCCTCAGCTTAGCCACCACTTTGTTAATTATCAACTCTTTAGGTTTTGGGTCATCATTTGCATAGTTATCTTTTTCATAAGAAAAAAAAAGTAATACGAAGAAATGTAAAATCACAGAAAGGCTGATAATAGTTCCTAGGCTACATTTTAAAATCTAAATGTTTTTAATGTGTAAAAAATGTTACGCAAGATGCATTTTTTTATAATAAATGTTGACACATATAGTACGGGATTGATGTTAACATTTATTATAAATTTTCTGTTGGTTCTAAAAATTGACTGTACATATTGATGGATATCAGACGTTGTAGCCATATTTTCATATCCCTGAGCTTTGCAGATCACCACTTCCCATGCAATTTAAAATAGAACGCATTAGCTTGATTTTTATACATTTTTTTCAAACAAGATACAAAAGCGCCATGCAGAAATAGATAAGGATTTCCTTTCTTGGGTTACTAGACATGTATCGTTTTTATGTAATAACTTATGGATGTTCTTTCAGTACTTGGTCACATGCAGATAAGGTTTCACCATCTCAAGGAAATCCCAAATTACTCAAGAAATCGTCAATATGGTCACGATATTTCGGATTCTGGTAAGTAAGAAAAAATGTCATAGCAATAACTTTCCTGTTGTTTTTTGTATTATCTAAGTCGCGGTCCAATGTTTTCCATTTTTTAAAGCCTGAAGAATATTATACTCTTTTTAGGTTTTTTACAACACTTACCAAGAGTCAAATAACAAGGTTTAATAAGCATTACTATACCAAGTTGTTTTAGCATTTCATTTAAAGAATTAACTTTATATAAAGACAAAAATAAAACAAAAATCCACTAAGTCACACGGCCTACTTAGACTTAAAAAAATGTCCTACAAGCAATACGAGCAAGTTGTCGAGAATTCATAGACATTTGTGCATCAAGTATTTTTTTAGCATTACATTTAAAAAATTCATTCATATAATGTCAAAGGGAAAAAATCCATTATGTCCCAATGGGCTAGTACAAAAAAATGTCGTAATTAACACGAGAGAACTATCGAGAGCTTTCTTTGAAATAGGTGCAGTGAGTTCTAAAAGAATTCATTTCAAAAGAATGAAATACGTTATTTTGTGCGTTTTGTCTGTCAGTCTTCTATAAAGTAATATAAAAAGCAACAAATTAAATTCTATTGAAAATCCCTCCGAAACATCGCAATAGTTTTAAGTTTGTATAATAGATTGTTCCAGATGTTTGTTAATATAGTGAGAGAAAAAGATAAATCTAATACCGTTAATTAAAATTTGGGATAAACTCGTGTGAAAATTATATGTGCCATAGCATTGTGGAGAGATTTTCATATCATACTTTGGTGTTGTGAAGTTTTTTTCCTTAAAAATCGAAACACAATATTAATAATAATTAGATTTTTTAAAGGTTTTAGCTAGAAAACTTAAATGTAGTGTCTGTCCGTCTGTTCACCTGTCCGCCCTTCCCGTTTATATCTCGTAAACTAGAAAAGATAGTGAAAATCCGACATCACAAAATTTTAGACCATTCAAAGTTATGATGCAACGGCTACTTTTTTCTTTTCTGAAAGCGAAAAACTTTTTTTAAATCACTAATGCAAGCAGTTTTTTCATAAAAAATCACCACTTTTACAACTATTAACTATTAAACACTCAAACACTTAAGGCTCTTTATTAGGGGATACGATCGTTTTCCATATTTTTAACACATTTACGCAAACGGTTGTAGATTTTTTGTCAAAAAGTTTTGTTTATATATTTGTATTGTTAAGTTATGTAAGTTCTGTTATACTAAGTACTATATTTACACACAAACAAATGTTTACTATTTTTTAAAGGAAAAAAAACTATTTAGTATGCATTATAAGTTAGACATAATTTAAAACGAATAGTAATCTTGTAAACTACATTTCTGCGATTGGCACTGTCAAGTTTGTACTCCATAATACGAAGACCACAGGGAGGCTCGGTAGCTGAGCGGTAAAGCGTTTGGCTTCCGAACCGGGAGTTCTGGGTTCGAATCCTGATGAAGACTGGGATTATTAACTTCGGAATCCTTGGGCGCCTCTGAGTTTACCCAGCTCTAATGGATATATGACATTTGTTGGGGAAAAGTAAAGGCGGTTGGTCGATGTGCTGGCTACATGACATCCTCGTTCAAAAAGGCCACATAAACAGACTACCTTTACATCATTAGCCCTATAGACCACAAGGTCTGAAATGGGAACTAGTTAGGCCAGGTTCACATCTAACTTTACATTCACTTTCACCTATCTTTTGATCAGCTGAACCGTTGGGGCACTACACAAGATTTGTCAACCTTCTTTCTCCATTCTTGTCATTTGTCATTGATATAATTTCATTCGGATGTTCTTTCTGAAAAAATTGAAGCATGCCTGGGTGGACCACTTTGGGGGCCGATTTTGAGTTTGTGTCTTTACACAAACTGTCTTTGTAACCTTGCATTTAGTTACATTGTTTCTATTTGATGTAGAAATGTCAATATTATCCTGCGCATATTACATGATGTAATGATCAAAGGCAGAGGTGTGTTGGGAGTAGGGAAAATCTTTTGAGAGATAGAAGTACGATTAAAATAATTATGATCATGGCGCTATGCGCTCATTACTTATAAATGTCCAAGGTGTGCTGCAAGTAGTGGAAATCTTTTGAAGGATTAGATCTATTAAAATACTTACGATCATGCCGATAACAACTTATATCTTGACTGCCATCTTTCACTATATCTTTATTTGTCAATTGTTTCTTGAATATAAGCGTGTCATTTATAACCATAACATAACGTTTTATTTATTCTAATAAACACTGACTCCAAGAAATTTGCAAAAACTGGCCAAGAAATTACACACAATGTACAATAGGAATTAATGGATCGTATTCTGTGCCTGCTATTAATATCACTATTGATTTCAATTAACACGCAAAAATAATTTTAAAATTAGCTCTATATCCCTACATGTATTTTTTAATGACATTATATTATATTATTATTTAATGCATCACTCTCTTTTGTCATGTAAATAAAAATAAATATATGAAATTTTGACGATTTCATACTTTTTGCTATTATTATTTGATGGATTATTTTTGATGAAATTACCAGTGGATGAAATGACCAGGAGATGAAATGAACAGGGGATAAAATGACCGGGGATGAAATGACCGGGGATGAAATGACCGAGAACTCTTAGTAGGAATCTAGTTTATCGATACTTTCTTTACTTTCTATACCGATAGTTTTTTCCCTTATGTATAAAATATCTAGTAAATTAAATAAAAAAGTGTTGAAAATTTAATTATAAAAATTATTTGTGCTTCATTTTTACAAATGGAAATTTAGTTCGTCGACAGTTGGCCACCTCAAAGTAACAGTAATTATATAGATGTGTTGGGTTTGAGTTTTGATCAGCCTGGGTCTCCTGCTAACATTAGAGGAGAAAGGGGTTCAATAAAGGTAGTTGACTTTGCATTGTTTAACTCTGTGAGATGTTTTTTATTAATGGAATGTAACTAATAGTAAAACAGTGTGGGTTTTTTTTTCCTAGTCCAGTACAGTTGAATTTTAGTTAAAAAAAGTCGAGTCGAAATGTAGACTTTAATTATTCTGTATAGCTATCATTCGGTCTATGGAATTATCACAAATATTGAATTAGTTGCATAATAAAAAATATTCACTATCTAATAGCGCCGCTTTCATCAATAGGCGATGACGTCATTTGCATTATTTTATTTGTGTGCAGTAGGTGATGTCCCCTTGTTACTTCGGCGCTATTTGTTTCATATGACGTCAAACTTTTCTTTTTGGTCGTTTTGTGCATTCGCGCCATATTGCTCGACTGAAGCAGACGTTGTATCTTCTGAGCTTTGACTTCTCCTTGTGTCTTCGGTACTGGATAGCCTTAGCGTTGGCTTTGGTAGCTATTCTTGAAGGATTATTTAAACCCTGTTTAGGGTAAGTTTTATTTCACATTGTAAAGATATTCTTAATATCTATTAGGTCGTATTCGTATTTTGTAATTAGATTAGAGGATTAGAAAAATCAGCTATTTATCTTTCTATAGGGTTTTCGTCTCAGGTTTTCTGTGTGACGTTTTCAAGTTTTTGATTTTTGATTATGAGGTTAAAGATTCCAGATTGCGGGTTGCTGTATCCAGACTTGGTGATACATTATGAAGTTGTGAGCTTTGATGCTATTCTGAACTTTGCTTACTCTTCGTCGATGAACAGTATTTTGGCTAGAAGATATTTGGATTGTCATGAACATTTGTATATGAAGTACAATGAACATGATTACAGAATCTTTGGTCCATATTATTTATTTAAAATACCATTTAAGTATTGGATTGAGCCATATTATACTAGATCTATATGTACTTGCATTTTTTTTATCATTATCTTTGGTCATATGTCATTTTAATTGTATAAATATCATTAGATTAAATCTATGCTTTAATTTAAATCATCATACACATCTTTTATTGGTTTACAGCTGGGTGTGTATGGTGTCTGTTGGGCTGAACTCTGGGACTGCCTGATATTTTATAAAAGTAATAATAATTTATACATTAATTGTAACATATACACACATTGCAATTAATATTACTTTTAATACCTACACACATTAATGTTTATTAAATTAAATCTTAAAACTTGACAGGAATATTAGCTGTTATATATTGATTGATTCTAGATATTTCATTTGCCAGAACTTTGTCAGTACCTTATATACATACACATAATTAACAAGTTATATTCCGTGATTTGGCATTCTGAATTTTCATTAGGTCTTTATATGTGTCGTTACGCTATTGTTCATGACTTGATTACATTTGGTATTCAGCATGGAAATACAAATACGTATATTAGAGAAGAAAAGAACCTTGACAGGGATGAATTGACCAACGATGAAACGACCAGGGATGAATTGACCAACGATGAAACGACCAGGGATGAAGTGACCAACGATGAAACGACCAGGGATGAAGTGACCAACGATGAAACGACCAGGGATGAATTGACCAACGATGAAACGACCAGGGATGAATTGACCAACGATGAAACGACCAGGGATGAAGTGACCAACGATGAAACGACCAGGGATGAAGTGACCAACGATGAAACGACCAGGGATGAATTGACCAACGATGAAACGACCAGGGATGAAGTGACCAACGATGAAACGACCAGGGATGAAGTGACCAACGATGAAACGACCAGGGATGAAGTGACCAACGATGAAACGACCAGGGATGAAGTGACCAACGATGAAACGACCAGGGATGAATTGACCAACGATGAAACGACCAGGGATGAAGTGACCAACGATGAAACGACCAGGGATGAAGTGACCAACGATGAAACGACCAGGGATGAAGTGACCAACGATGAAACGACCAGGGATGAAGTGACCAACGATGAAACGACCAGGGATGAAGTGACCAACGATGAAACGACCAGGGATGAAGTGACCAACGATGAAACGACCAGGGATGAAGTGACCAACGATGAAACGACCAGGGATGAAGTGACCAACGATGAAACGACCAGGGATGAAGTGACCAACGATGAAACGACCAGGGATGAAGTGACCAACGATGAAACGACCAGGGATGAAGTGACCAACGATGAAACGATCAGGGATGAAGTGACCAACGATGAAACGACCAGGGATGAATTGACCAACGATGAAACGACCAGGGATGAAGTGGCCAACGATGAAACGACCAGGGATGAAGTGGCCAACGATGAAACGACCAGGGATGAAGTGGTCAACGATGAAACGACCAGGGATGAAGTGGCCAACGATGAAACGACCAGGGATGAAGTGACCAACGATGAAACGACCAGGGATGAAGTGGCCAACGATGAAACGACCAGGGATGAAGTGGCCAACGATGAAACGACCAGGGATGAAGTGACCAACGATGAAACGACCAGGGATGAAGTGGCCAACGATGAAACGACCAGGGATTAAGTGACCAACGATGAAACGACCAGGGATGAAGTGGCCAACGATGAAACGACCAGGGATGAAGTGGCCAACGATGAAACGACCAGGGATGAAGTGGCCAAAGATGAAATGACCTTGGATGAAGTGACTAAAGATAAAATGACATGGTAAGAAGTGACGGAGATGACATGACCGGAAAGCAGATTTAAGAGTAATATATAAAACAATTCAAAAGAAAAGCGGAAAAACATAAAAAATATTTTTAAAAAAATATATTATACGAAGTGCAATCGTATAAAAAAGCTTGAATTAGTCATGTAACTAAATTTGTAATAGATCTAGAACAGGGGTTCTCAACCTGTGGGTCGGGTCCCCTTGGGGGTCGATTGACGATTTGTTAGGGGTCGCCTAAGACCATCATAAATAAGGATTGTTATTTTCTATTCTTCTATTGCTGTGTGTGTCTATGGGGGGGGGGGGGGGGTTCGCGGCAGAGTGGTATATTGTAAAAAAGGGTCGCTGAGCTTTAAAGGTTGAGAACCGCTGATCTCAAATAACAACGATAAATCTGTGTGGTTAGAAATATTTTTAACATTTGTTTTTGTTTAGCACTATTTCATGCTTTTCCTGCGCTATTTCAGGCTTTTAGCTTTTGCAATATTCTATTACTTATCACTTATCTAGAATAGCCGTGGGAGACTGGCCAGTGTCATGAGGGAAGGCAATATAAACCTCAGGAAAAAACGAATCGAAATACATCAACTCTATTTTGGGGGTTGGAATGTCCGCACTCTCCTTGACTGTGCTGAAACAAACCGTTCTGAATGTAGTAGTACTCTTGTGACAAGAGAAATAGCCAGATACAATGTAAATATAGCTGCTCTGAATGAATCGCAATTTGCAAAGTTCAGATAACAGAAGTCTGTGCAGGTTATACCTTTTTTTCTCTGGATCAGCGAGTAAAAGCGTGAAGCTGGTGTTGGTTTAGGCTGAAACCAAACTACCCAACATATTGGCAGAAATACTAAAAGTTATAAATGACAGTCATATGACTTTACGCCTACCCCTGACCTCAAGGCGACATGCTACTCTAAAAAGCGCCTATGTCCAACCAAGACAATACCAAAGAAAGCTTCTACTCGGATCTGAACTCTGCAATACATAAAATCCTCAAGAAGACAAAATTAAAATACTGGGCGAATATAAAGCCAGGGTATGCTCTGACTAGAAAACCTGGAGTAATGTTGTGGGCAGATACGGCAATGATCACTGCAGCAACAATGACGCATAGTTATGAGAAATGTGCCATTACAACAAGTTGTGTGTAACAAATACACTTATGCAGTACCTCACAGAAAAAAAGACATCATGGATGCATCCCAGATCCAAGCACTGGCATCAAATAGACTTTATCATTCTAAGACAGTCATAGACTGGATGTCAAAGTCACAAAAGCTTTATATGCGGTAGGACTTTTGGACTGATCATCGCCTTATCTTATCTAAGCTAAAAATATGCATCAAATCTCACAGAAGGCCTCAAGAAAAAAATCGTGTAAAGCGCGTAGATGTTGGTAAGCTCACAAACCCAGAGATCAAGCAAAAGCTCATCCACCAACTAGACAGTGAAATGAAAGCCCTGCATTGTCCTCCTTCAGCCAAAACGCAAGCTTCAAATTTGGTTTGACGAAAACAATGTGCAAATCGAACAGCTTTTAACACACAAAGCAACATTGCTTCAAGGCCTTTGGTGTAATCCAGCTAGCACCCATTGCTAAAAGAAAGGTCCAGCAAAATCTGAGACATATGAAGGAGTCGAGGTTTAGCAAAAAGATTGAAAAATTCCATTCTTAAGCAGACATTGAAAATGCAAGAAATGTTTTAAATTTATACAAGATTTCTACTGTCCTCGGCGAAATGGCTAATTTCCCATATTCAGTGCTGATGGAAACAAACTTCTCACAGGTAAGGAGGAAATACTTGTTTGCTGGTCTGAACACCTTTACTCGCTGACCCCCCACGGCTCAATAATATAATGGTTGCAATATCCAACCTCTCAACTGGTACAGCACCGGGATTAGATTCCCTCCCTGTGCCAGAGAAGTGCTTATGAAAATAGAAGATATTGAGTAAAGTGCGAAGTTCGAGCATCCCAAATTTGTCAAGAGGTTCAAACAGTTCACTTTTTATTGCTAAAACATTTTTATTTGAATGTTTACCAAATTACTACTATATTGTTACTGCGCATGCACCTTTTTTCTTTACTTCCGACACATACTATTTCCTTTTCCTTGTAATTGCTAAGTTCATGGTGAGGTCAAATTCAGGAGGTGTGGAATTATTCTTTTTTACTACCCGGTGATGAAGGAAATAGGTAATGGGCTTAAGGCTGTTTTTAAGTCTGATTGCTCATCAGCTTAAAGAGACTATTTAAAGTTGTGGAGGGTGGGAACTGGTGCAATGGATGGTGTTCTTGCGCTGGAGAAATAAGAAAATGACTTTATAGTGAAAATTAAATATTAAAACATGTTTTTAGATATATTTTCTTTGATCTGTTCGAACTTTCCATCAACTCATTGGAGCTTACAAACTGGGGAAAAATCCGCTCGAGGTAAAGTACGCTTGGCGATACCTACCCTACACCTCTTTGAACTCATATTTAATTTTAACCAAGCCTAGTGATACATTAAATTTGATCTATTTCTGTAGAAAAAAAGACGAGAAATTCAGAGATACTATCAGTTTTTTCATAGATCAGACCGTTACGGTGCTATACAAATCGAAACGTGAAAATTGCTTCCTGCTGGCTTAATAATTTCGAACTTCGCACTTTACTCTATTTGTTAGTTTTAAATCTTTAAGAGTTGACCTAATTCTCTACACAAATCATAATGTGGACTTTTTCAACTAATACCACCAGTCAAGTACGTTTTCTTTCCCTCGTTGAATATTAAACAAATAAAATAATGATCAATAAATAGTTGAATAGTTGTTTTTTATTGCTTCTTGCTTTGTTAAGTACAAATAATTTCGCAAAATTTCAGCTTGAACCGTGATTGTGTGTCGCAGAAATAACGTGTACAAACCTTTTTTACCAGCCAGAAAGAGAGAGTAAGATAAAAGCCTAGTATAAAGAAAAATATAAATATATTGAGTTTCGCTTTTATCATAAACATATTGTGTCAGTCTTTCTTTTGGTTTCAACTAGCCAGAAACTGATTTATTGCTGTTATTTTTTTTCCTATTTTAGAAAAAAGTTACAAAAACATATTTAACAAGGTTACAAAGACAGTTTATGTGAAAACACAAACTCAAAAACGGCCCCCGAAGTGGTCCACCCAGGCAGGCAAAAAGGCAGGTTTCAATATTTTCAGAAAAAACATCATAATGACATTCTATCAAAGACAAATGACAGAGAAGAATGGAGAAAGAAGGTTGACAGATCTTGTGTTGTGCCCCAGCGGTCCAGCTGACCTAGAGATAGCTGAAAGTGAATGTGAAGTTAGATATGAACCTGGCCTAACTGATGTTTTATAATGAATATCTAATTAATCTAATTTGTTTTATAGAGGGTCAATCTTTTATTTAAATCCTCAAGAAAAAAGAGAAAAACATTTAGTAAAAAAAAATAGTTACGTGTATTATTCCCATTCCGTAGTACTGCAGTTCACGCGATAATATGAAAAACTACTTATTAATTGTTGTTTCAAATTATGTCCAACTTATATGCATACTAAAAATAAAAGATTTTTCTTCTCTTTAAAAAAAACAAACTTTTTTTTGTGTAAATGTAGTAGTTAGAATGACGAAACTTACATAACTTACATAACTTAGCAATACAAATGTAATACAAATTATTTTTGGACATAAAATCCAAATAATACGGTTAATTGTCATCTCTCCTTCTAAAGAGCCTCCCTTATTTGTTACTTTTGATAGTGAATAGTTGTAAAAGTGGTGTATTTTTATGAAAAAAAGTGTTTGCGTAATTGATTTTAAAAAAAAGAAAAAAAAAAGTAGCCGTTGCTTCAGAACTTTGAATGGTCTTAAATATTATGATGTCTGATTGTCATTATCTTTTTTAGTTTCCGAGATCTAAACGGGACAGACGGACAGACATTCCACCAGGGGCGGACTGGCTATATGGGCAAACGGGCAAATGCCCGGTGGGCCGGTACCAAATGGGCCGGTCTGGTCGCGACCTAAGAAAAACAAAATGTCAATGCAGACAACTTTTTAAAAAAAAGTGACAGCAGAGCAAGACACAAAGGCCCAAACACGTTTTCTTTTTTATTTTTGTTTTAATTATTATTACAGTTAATTTTGTTTGAAATTCAACAAGAATATAAAAAAAAGCAATACACTGTACGTATTATCATTTGCAAAACGTTAGACCGTACTTTCTGCTATGCACCAGCGGCATGGACTGCTTTGATGTCTTCGAGGTTGTGTTTGGCCTAATCATTTTGCTGGTCGGCATGGGCCTTTGATGGCACTCCCAATTTTTTTTTTGCTCCTTCCCTCCCCCGTCTTTTAATGGTTTCAATGAAATTCATTAGCTCTCTAACAATACTTAATAGAAATTAACTTTAACACATACACACAGCCGCTGAATTGCAAACCACACAACTTGTTCACAGCTCAATATGGGTATAAAGCTCTACTTTCTGCGATTTGAAAAGAAAAAGTAAGTTTCTTTTTGTTTATTTTTAATAACATAGATAAATTTTATAACATACTACACTTAAGGCTTACAAAAAAAATTATTTAATTACGAAATAAATCTAGATCTAAATCAATTTGTATACTATTTTAATTAATGGCAAACTTATGCTTTATATATAAATTGCGGAGTGGGGTAAAAATCCCCCCACACCACCGAAAAAATATGACATGCCATTTGTTGGCCGGTTTATATGGTAATGCCCGGGCCGATTTTGATACCCAGTCCGCCCCTGCATTCCACACATAACTAATAGCGTGTTTTCCCCTTTCGGGGGCCGCTAACACAGACAAAAAGCAGCAACTTAGATGGAGTCAGTGACTACAAGCTCAGTAAAGCAAGCTCAAAGATACAAGACCTACTTGGGGAAATATTAATAGTGCTCTGCTCATTAGAGATATCCGAAAATAAGTGGTAGCAAGGGTTTTCATTATTAGTTTCTTGTAACTGAAATATGCTAGTTCAGAGAAATATGGACTAGGGGCACTTCAAGATTAGCCAGTAGTAAGTACTTATAACTGATCTCACTAATTGCCGATGCTTTTTTGCACATCGCACTACAAAGAATAGCTCTAGAGGTGTCATTAAAATAGGTTTCAAATCTAATATAGTATTATAATGATTTTAAGATACAAAATACTCATATAAACATTAGTAATAAAAGAAACCTACCTGGATTAACTCCAATAGTAAACATTTTTCTGCTCCGTTCATTATTGTCTTCCATAACAACACATGTGTACAAGGTTCCATTGTCCTTTTCTTCAAGTGTAAATTTCAACTCAGATGCATAATCATAAGTGTTGCAGCCAGAAATAACAGAGAAAACTTGTTTGGAGTTTATGAAATTGTTTGCATATGGATAGTTCTCTTCATTGCCTGCCTTTTTTCGTTTCCAAACTGCTTGCAAATTTGCAGGACCCTAGAAGGGATGTATTTAGAATACTTTATACATACTAATTCGAAAATGGAAGACTTGTTATGTTTTAACATGTTTACCAAATAAATTATTGTATATTCTTAAGAATTAACTAATAATTAGAAAAAAATTGGTGGAGTTATTTTGAGCAAAAATCCATCAATCTACATATTTCATAGATGAAACGCACATTGGTTTCCAGTTCAGGAGCTTCTCCACATGTAATAATTTTTTTCCTACTGGAGGGATTCTGGGCAAGAGTTTTGTTTGGGCCTCTTGATGAAGTATGCAGACTTGAAGGACATGGTCGGTATTCTCTTATAATGATGCTCCACAATGTCCACTTGTTCCGACGTTTAGCTATCGAAATATATGTTGTCTCATTGTGCTCTATCCGGTTTTGAGAGAAAAAATATTTGTCGGGATAGCTTATAATGGGCAATGCTTTTATTGTAATTAGGATTAGGATATGTCGTTTATATTTTCTTCATTTCTTTTGGGTAGAGAGGAATTTAAATTTGTTTGTATGTATTATTTTTTGCCAGTATGTCTGCTTTTTCATTGCACTCTATTTCAATGTGTGCTGTATTCCTTTAAAGACCTGCTTCCTAACTGTTCTTATTGAGGTTTACAAGAGCTATTTTGGCATCGACTGTTCTGGTGCAGTTTTAATATTCAACAAGTTTTGGACCTGCTTGTTTAAGTGCTCATCTTTCTGCTTCGTGGCTGTCGAAGAGCTCTCCAGTTGCAATGGATTTTTCTAGCCTTTCTCCATTTGTTCTCCAAAAACAATTACGTAAATGTAAGGGAGGAAATGTTTCAATATGCTAACATAGAAAGACAATCTTTGGTGTATTTTCAGTATTACTAAGTCAAATATATTTATAAAATGTACAAGAAATGTTTACAACAAATATAAATATTACTTAAAATTGTTTTTTTCTGGTCAACTAGCTGCTAAAATAAAAAGAAAACATTTATGTTTGTTGTAAAGTCTAAGAATGCCCTTTGTATGTAAATATCACGTAAATTTTTAAAAATGGACTTTCTATTCAGCGACTCTTGGGCTGTAGCGTAACGCCGCGCCATTTTATGGTGCTACACTAATTCTTTAAACTTTTTGTTTTAAAAAAAAATTATTTATTATTTGTTAAGTGCCACATCAGAATAAAAAAAGCTTATTTTCGTGCGTTTAGCCTGTTGGTCAGTCTGTCCGTCACGGTTAGATTAAAAAATAAAACTAAAGGCTATTGAAAATCTGATTTAACTTTTAATGTTCCTTCAGAAATATTTTAATAGTTTAAGTATCTATAATAGATTGTTCCGGATGTTTTGTAAAAAACAAATCAATGCCAACGAATGTTTGTTTGCTCTTCTAACTTATATGAAATTTTATTTCCATGCTTAAACGTTGCAAAAAAACAACACCTCTTTTAATATGTTGTTAAGATTTTTAATGTAAATAACATATAAATGATAAATATAATTCTTTATACTGACTTATACTTCATTAACTTTAATGTTGTTCCGGATATTGCTTTATAGAAAAGAATAATGTCAGATGATTGTTTGAAATCGCATAATTGACTACTATTACACTTATATTCTTTGATAATATGTGACTATAGTTTAATTATCGATATCAAATTGTTCCGTATTCTCGTCTTTAAAATAATTTATGTCAAATGACTTTATTTTTATCAAAATATCGACAATAGGTTGTTCAGGATTTTTAAATAAGAAAGTAATTAATTAAAAACGAATGTTGAAAATCACTTTTTAGATACCACCTCCACAAATGAGATTTGACCAAAAGCACTCTGAGCATGCTATAAGCATGAATGTAGCGCTATATAAAAGATATAATAATAATATTTGATTAATCTAAAATTCTTATTTTATCTCACTAAAAATAGATTAACATTTAGAATAATCTATTTTAGAAATTTGAAAATATTGCGATGTTTCAAAATGGAAATTAAATTTTAACTCAGATTTTCAATAACTTTTAGTCTTTTTTTTTCGATATTAACATGACGGACAACAGACTGACAGACAAAACAAACAAATAAAATGCCAATGAAAGAACTTAACCCGGTGCGCCAATGTCAATGAACCCTCAACAAGCTGCTCGTGTAGATTACATTTTTTAGTCTAACTATTGCCGTGTGACGTAGTGAATTTTTTCCTTTGACGTAATATGGAGTTAATTCTTTAAATCAAATTATAAAAGAACTCACTCGGTGCACCAATGTCTATGAACCCTCAACAAGCTGCTCGTATAGATGATATGTTTTAGTCTAACTAGGCCGTGTGACGTAGTGAATTTTTTTCCTTTGACGTCATATGAAATAAATTCTTCAAATGAAATGCTAAAGCAACTCGGTATAGTAATGTTTATTAGACCTCGTAATCTGACTTGTAATTTATAAAGACATAATAGCTAGATTTATATCTAATCTAGATTTTTTTTACACTAGATGTGCATTTGTTTACCACTAGAGCTAAATTTTTTAAACTAGTTCTAGATTTATTTTTACACTAAGCTAGATTTTTAAACTAGATCTAGATTTATATTCTAATTAAAATCATTGTAGACTCAAGATCTACAATTTCTTGGTCTAGTTTAGATTTTGTTGTTTTACATGTTTCGGATGTTCCTTCAGAGTTAAGTCCAAACCAATAACAGAAAGACTGGGGATGAGAGCGGGCATGGTTTGAACCTGGGACCATCGATAAATCCAAACGACAGTCAAGCGCGCAAACCACACGAGTAGGCAACCATGATTTAATATTGCATTCAGTCTATTTATACAGTATCTAGTTGTTTATTACATAAATCTTATCTTAATTACATCTACATTATCCCAAATTTATATTTATATTTTAGATCTAGATCTAGTAGATAAAGATATTGAGAGTGGTAAATCAGAAGTTTAATTTAGGTAGATCTACATCCTCATTCTAGTTCCATTTAAATGAAAATGCTTAATACCAAAAGATCATCTAAAATCGCTCTTCTGACATATTGACATATGCCATCTCCCGTCGTCCTGCGGAACATCCAAAACATGAAAAATGTTTTTACAACAAAAAAAACAACAACATTTTTTACAAAGCCAAATAAATCTTTAAAACACTATTTTTTTTAAATTATCCAAACAAATTCACGTCTTGAAAATTCCTTGCGAATAGGCAGATCCGACGTGGGTCGATTCTGAGTTTGTGCGATAACACAAACTCTCTTTGTAATCTTGTTATTTTTGTATGAATTTTCGATATATTTGTATGATATATTTTTGTCTTTTAAATTTATTTTAACATCATCTGTATGTTTAAATAAAAAAAATAATTCCTCCAAATATTTTTAATTGAAATATTGGAGATGTTATTGAGTGTGTGTGTGTTTCTATTGTGACGTGAGAAGTAGTAGTTATTTTTTGGGTGATTTAGATGTCTACCTGAAGTTTGCTTGTACAATCCAACGACCCGTTAACAACAATGACAAACACAATAAAAGACCAAACGAAGTGGTATAGAATAAATACCTTGTGAGACCTAAAAGAGCTATCCAGAGCAATTAAATCCCCCGGACAACTCATTCAGGTAGAAGTCTTACTTTTTTTTTTAAAGATTGAACATAAAAGTTGTAAAGACCCTTTCAAAATATACACTTAAGAATTAGAATGTCATTACTAGTAATATCTAGTAATTTCTTTAACTTACAGTAAAAGAGCAAATCATAGTAATTTCCACTCCAACAGTATTTACTGACGAATGTATATCTTCTCCTATTATTTCATTTTGTGGAGTCATATAGATATCTTTTTGAGTTATTTCAACTGAAATATAAAATAATCAATCTATTGGTGTAATCTGAACACTGGCGGATCCAGGGGGAAAGACTGTAGGGGCGATTCAAGCCTCCCCACTGTCCTGATTACCCGTTCAAGTGGGGTGAGAGAATCTAAATAGAGAAATTTACCTATTTTAATAATATATATAAGTTATGTATATTGTAACCTATTTTTAGATTTTGTCGCCACCCCCCTCTA
Organism: Biomphalaria pfeifferi; assembly: GCA_030265305.1. Classification (NCBI taxonomy): domain Eukaryota; kingdom Metazoa; phylum Mollusca; class Gastropoda; family Planorbidae; genus Biomphalaria; species Biomphalaria pfeifferi. Next base: position 982,402 of record JASAOG010000227.1, on the reverse strand, counting down.
GTATGTTGGCCGATTTTGTGGCATGGATAGCGATTGCATCGATAACAAAATTCGAGTGAGGTGGCGGTCCATTTTTTTTTTGTAGAAATCACAGTTTGTTAAAAGAATTAATTAAGTATCAATATCAGTGATTTCCAAAGGACCCCAAGAGATCTACGACGACATCCAAGGGGTATATATTTTATTTTTCTCTTTGGAACCCTCCCCTTTTTTAACCCTGTTTAATGTAATGATCACCCACATAGTTATTATTATTATAGCTTTTATATAGCGCTACTTTCATGCTTATAGCATGCTCAGAGCGCTTTTGGTCCAATCTCATTTGTGGACCAGTGGGGGGAGGGGGTATCTAGGAGTTTGTTTTCCGTGCTGCCTTTAGGCGCTCAGTAAACACAACTCTGCCCGAGTCGGGTGTCAAACCTCGAGCCCCCTTCTAGGTAGCTAAGCCAAGCCAAGTTCAAACGCGCCAGGCATCTCGACCACGAAACAAACGAAATCAAGCATAACAGCCTAATCAAATATGTTTTTTTTCCTTTTCCTATTTCTAAAATATCTTTGATAGCTCAATTAATATGTATTATATTCGGAAGGGTCATATTTGATTCCCTAATTCCTCTATCACTAATTCTCCCTCCTGCTTCGTACGAAAACATACGAAAATTTAACCTGTTTTCACTTAACTTTGGTCAAGGACAAGTACGTTATTTTTATGATCAAAACCACAGCGGTCAAATTTACCAAAAAATGATTTTTTGTTTAATTCGCAACTTCGATCTAATATTATTTTTTGGAAGACAACAGTCAAAATTTGCACTTCATTTTTATAATGTTAAAATTTTCATTCTCATTTTCCCTATAAGCCTAATTTTCGTTCTAGAAACTAATATTTGTTTAATCATGTAGATCTAGACAAGAAGTCTTTAACACCTAATGCACTATTTTATTTAGAATTCCTTCTGTTTAAAAGAACGTTTGTAGTTTATATTAAAATATTAAATCTAGAGGATAATGTGTAAAAGATTTGAAATTAACAATCCAACAACTTCTCACTGTGATAATGAAGAATATTAATGTAAAACATAGACTATATATATATATATTGTTATGCCATGCGCACCACCATCCAGGCTAGAGCAGAGATGCGCACCTCTAGTAACCAGACTAGAACAGGATGTTGACATTAGGAAGGAGAAGAACGATTTCCGTCCACGTAGAGAGTCAATATGGAGATGCTGTGCTCAAGGCAGATGCCCCTTTGTGTTTGTCATGTCTGCGTGTAAATAAACGTCTTTGTCTCGTTGAGTTGCCTCCCTTCAGTTATTACATTGGTGTCAGAAGTAAGATCATATGCGACTCATCGAGAGGAGTTAGGATTCTAGCACAATGGCGTATTACAAGATACAGGTCTTCCAACTATGCGCATCAAGGCTATATTTTTCAATTAAATAAGTCCCATCTACCTAGGCGTCCTTGGTTGCATGGTACTACAGGTAGAGTGACTTCCGGTAAATTTGTTTTATATATAAAAAAAATCATTAAAGATTTTAATCACCACTTTTACACCAAATGATGAATGGAAACTCAATTGTCATAGAAGATTTTTCAGAGGTAAGTGTGCACAAATCACTTTGTGACTTAAACCTATAAATGTAAAGTTTTATAACTTATTTTCTTAGCCAATATATACTAGATAGCCTAGCATGTAGCTCGTTTTATTTCTTGTTTACGACATTGATTAAATCCATGTTCTTGGGAAGGATTTAGTTAAGGCTCATTTTTATGCTTTTACTATAATAGGCCTAAATGAAATTTCGTTTATAAGTTTAAAAATAATCTTATATTAGTCCAATGTGTAATGTGAAAGTAATAAATGTAGGCCTATAAAGTTGTTTCCAAGTTGAAGTGTAAGCAAAATAAGTTTGTTTGAAAAAGGACTATATATGTCAACTATTTATATGCCTCTCTCTATTTTTCTCTTTAAATATAGAGGTTATTTATACGAAGGCTATATATATGTCTCCTTCAGTCTTGAAAGACAATGGAGGCGCCCAAATGAATCACCGAATTTGGGTTTGAGAGTTTTCATGTCCTTTTTTCTGTCTTGGTGAGACTTATTGTAAAACTGAACTATTTGCCTGCAGCTGTCAAAGCATTTACTAGCCATCGTAATCCTCATTGCAAACAGGCAGTTAATGTTGCATCGTCGGCAAACATCAGCTCCTTATTCAGGATACGTCGTTCCTTAAATTTGGCCAAGCCAGTTTAAGAAGCCTTCCATCCGATCTTCTGTGGATATATACTCTATTATTCAGGATTTTAAAGAAGCTGTCAATTACAAGCTAAGAGTAGATGCAGAATATTGTTGGGGCCAAAACACATCCTTCTTTTACCCAGCTCTTGATGAATAATAGCCTAACCTAGAGGATGAATTGTCCAACCGAGGGAATTGACCTCTTTGGGGGGGGGGGGGGCCTTGCATTTTGACATTCGACATATGACATGAGACAATGTACGCAAAAATATATAAGCCCAAAATCAAATTGCTTCAGTATATCAGTAAACTCAACAAAAAATAATCATTAAGGCTCTTGTAATGAAAAATACCGTTGTTTATTAGTTAAATAATGCAAAAATGACAAATCTCAATTGATATCGCTTCATTATGTGTAGAAAAGAAATCTATAACATCATCTATATCGATACTTTCTAGTATTTTTGACTTCACTGACATTAAAGCCATAATAAGCCTTTCTTGGGACATTGTGCTCCTGAGATAGTTATTGATGATCTCTCACATGACGTAATGGAAGTGGCCTGAGTTAGCGGTATTCGGAGTAGGTTGCAAGGTTTGAGCACACGTAATTACCATAGGAAGTTTATTTCCTCAATATGTCTATTGGTGATTGTATTACTGGTTTGTTGATGAAAAGTGATCGTGCATCAATGATATCATTGAAAAAGCGATTAGACATTTATTTCATCATACAAACATGAAAGTTAGCACAGTTTGTCATAAGCGTGTCTTAATCTAACAGGTGTCTTGGTTCAAGAAGAAACCCAAAAGTATCCATTTTCTTTCCCGACTTTGGAATCTGCCCTTAATCTCCATATGAAATCTGTCCAGCACTTTTGAACTGCAGTTCTATTGACAGTCCTACATTAGAACTCAACTTCCCATTAAGTCTTTTCTTTCTTCTGGTTGTTTTGATTACAGGGAATTCATATTATTCACTACCTTCTTTTGCTTTTTCGATGGATTAGGTTTTTGTCAGTTTCTCATCATTTTGCAGAAAGCATGAAAGGGTATTAATTTCTTCAACAGCTTCCCGTATATGCAGTCTAGACTTTTGTAGTTTTTTCTGATATACATTAATTGGGCACAGGAGCTTTGACCAGAATTCCAGATAGGCAAAAAATTCTTAATTTTCCACTGCTTGAAGAAGATTCTGTGCTAATATTATATTATACTACGTCATTGTTGGTTGTTTATGTTTTGTGTGAAAGCAATAGTATTTAAATCATACAAAAGTGGGAAAGATCCATATCTCGTTATGCTCGAGTATAGAAATACTCCGATAAGCGGACTGTTGTATTCACCATCACAACTGCTGACGAGTAGAAGACTCAGGGAATCATTCCAACTGATCCCAAACTATTGAAACCATCGGTAGCTGAAAATGCAGAGACATTACTCAACGAACGACAGATGTAAAGCAAAGTGAAATACGATGCAAAAGCAAGACTACCTAAAGATTATTCTGTCGGATAATTCCTCTATGTCAAACATTGCAGAAAGCAGTTGTCAAAAACAAACATTCAGCACCCAAATCTTACATCATAAAGACAAACGATGGAAAAACATACAGAAGAAATCAACGTTTCGATGAAGACATCTCTGGGTACTATGATACCGATGAAGAGAATGAGCTGCAAACTGTTTGAACAAACAAAAAAGACAGTTATAGACCAACGTCTAGAGAACTTGTTGTGCCAGTCAAGACAACCAGAATTTGACGAATTGTTAAAATTCCTAGTAGATGTTACTCTTAAGAACTTTAAAAGAAAGGATGTATTAATAATAACTTCAAAAAGAAGGATGTGCTAATTTTATTGTTTGTTTTATTTATTTGTTTGTTGTTTATGTTTTGTGTGAAAGCACAAGGATTAGATGGAAATAAAAAGAGAGTTTCCATTGGATTGAGGAAAGATGAATAGAGTGGTAATAACTCAAGTGTGAAGTTTAATTCAGAAATATTATAGACGCCAAACCTGAATAATGGACTATGCTAGCATTATTAAGAATAACTTTTTGATCTGTTATACTCGATTTTGTAAATTTTGATTAAAGGTTAATTAGTGTAGCCATAAAATACTCGCAATTTAGATTTAGGTAACGGTAAAGGTAACAAGAAACCTGGAATTTGCTGTATATCATGCAGTTTCATTTGTGGCAACAAAGTTTAAAATATAAAACTAACTTAAAAAAAAAACTTTGATCTTTGTAAGGAAAAATATTTTTAAAATGTCAACAAAGTCAACGTACTGATAGACCTAGATCTAGGTTTAGTCTTCGTAATAAATTTAATCCATAAATGTTGAAAAAAAAAGACACGCGTGGACACTGTCAATCATATATATTAATTTATGTATTTACAAAAAAATTGCGGACACCCATTTGCGCCCCTCCGAACACTGTATTTAGGAGCAGTCCGATAACATATAAATTACAAACTACCTGTGAAAATGTATGGCTCTAGGACAGCTTTTAAACTACTTGATAAATTACAGTCCCAAGCACTAAGATTTGTCTGTGCAAAACCGCTTGTGTTTACGTAATAAATGGAGTTCCTAATATGTCTTCCCTCTTAAACAATAGTTTGTTATTTGTGTAACACAAATATTCTACATGGTGTCAGAGTAAAATTTGAAAAGGTGTCCAGACAAAGATTTTTTATTAATCTAATCATATCTTCTTTTTATTTTGAGCAACCAATCTTGAATTGGAATGCTAAAGATCTGTATCAAGAGTTTTTAAGGTTTCAAAAGCAGGTGAGCTTTTGTTTCAAAGGACCGTCAGCTGGTGCCGATAGTAAACAAAAAGCCGGATGGCTGGGACTGTGGATAGGTCAACAGGGCCGAGAAGTTTACAAAACTCTAAATATTACTGATAGTGAAGAGGGAGATCCGCTATAGCTATTAAAGAAAATAGAAGAATACATAAGGCCAAGACTAAATAAAAGAGTGTCTAGATTTAGAGCACATAAGAGAAAGCAGGTAGAAGGAGAAAGTTTTGATAACTTTGTTAAAGTATGACAACCCAGACGATATGCTTATTGATTTGATCATTAGTGAAGTCATACACGAAAAGATACAATTAAAACTACTTGATCAAGGACAGAGGTTGACCCTTAACAAGGCTATAGAAATTAGACAACAATATGAATTGTCACAAAGCCAAGTGAAAATGTTTAGGGGTCAAGAAGTTCTAGAAATCAATAGACAGTCACACAATGTACTCAAGCAGAAGTGTAATGTTAAAGACAACTCAGATAATGTAGTAAACCACGAAAAGGGAAAATGTCCAGCAATAGGAACCACATGCAATTTCTGCAAGAAGACAAACCACTGGTTTCAAATGTGCAGGAAAAGACGCAATGTTAATCTGGTAGAAGATGACAGTCACAGTGATGAAAATATTGTATCTTTTAGCACTGCAAGTAGCCAGTATAAAAAAGGTAATATTGAGAACATCAATGTCATTGAAGATAAGTGGACTGTAAAACTATTCGTACGTTGCAAGACATTAATTTTTTCGTATCGACACTGGTGCAAAATGTAACATTCTTGTCAGAGTTTGAAAAGCTCAAAGATAAAGAAAAACTTGCTTATTCAGCAAAGTCACTCAAGTCTTACACTAATCACGTTATTAAGACTATAGGAGCAGTGGTGCTACCTTTGTAAAATAATACCCAAGAGGTGAATGCAAGGTTTGAGGTATTATACATTAGCTAAGAGGACATTTTAAGTGGTGACACAGCAGAATGTTTAGGACTATTACAACAGATAGACAGCATAGAGTCCAAGGCAGAAGACGAGTTACAAAGAGAGTGTCCTAAAATGCTGAAAACAACTGGAACACTGCCAGGAGAATATTAGGTGGGAAGCGTGGTCGAGAGGCCAAGTGCGCTTGAACATCGCTTGGCTTGGCTACATAGAAGGGGGCTCGAGGTTTGACACCCGACTCGGGCTGAGTTGTGTTTACTGAGCCCCTCCCCACTGGTCCACAAATGAGGTTGGACCAAAAGCGCTCTGAGCATGCTATAAGCATGAAAGTAGCGCTATATAAAAAAGCTATAATATATATTTATATATATATATAGTCTATGATGTAGATCTAAACACTGTTTTTATGCTTAATTTTCTAAGCACTTCACTTTCTATGAGTAATTTCTTCTGCTAGGTTAACTGTCTTGAGAGCATCAGACTTTAAATCTGAAGGTCAAGGATTAGAGTTCTGAATCTCCCGATGAATTTCATTTTTGTAAATAGATATTTTAAAAACATACTTTAGCAAAATGTTGTTTTGTTTACACTTTAAAATATTGTATAATATTTTATATTATATTTTATTATAATATTAATGATTTTAAAATTTTGAAAAAGATTATTATTTACATTCTACACATTTTACAAGTCTATCTAGTCATATATGTTTAACAGTGGCTTAAACTTTCTAAGTAATTAATTGCTTGGATAGATTAGGCATTATATTCCATAAATTAATTGCACTATTGAAGAAAGGGCATTGTACACATTTGGTCCTAGCATATGAAATAAAAAATATGTGCCTATATCTTTATTTTATGTTTTTAAATTTGTTTTTCAATTTGTGAATTCTTGCTCAGTGTTTTATGCATTATTGCTGCTTCATAATTCTATTGTTCAAAAGTATATCTCTTTTAGTTATGTTAACAATGGTGTTACTTTAATCTATGTGAACATTCCTTTGTTATAAATCTCATAGCTCTATTTCGCTTTAGTTTTAAATTGTTATGTTTTCTTCAGTCGAAGGGTCACAAACAGCCAAATAGAGAATGCTTAAATATTCTAATATTGGCCTAACTATTGTTAAAAGTATTTTAGTTTTAAGTTTCTCTTTAATTAGTAAAAAATTATTTTAATTAAACCCTAATGCTTTGTTTGATTTTTTAAAATTATTTTAATATGATTTTATGATAACTTTTCAGATATTATTACATTTAGATATTTAGTTTTTGTTTTTTTTGTCTGCGTAACAGATTTAACATGAATAAATAAGTAGTTTTTAAGACTTTTTTCTATTCATAATGCCTTCATTTCCACACATTAATTTACATTTTTTTTGCACACTAAAACATGGCTGTAAAGTCATGTTGAACTATTTAAAAACCTAGAGAAACAGACAAAAGCTTAATGCCCCAATTATTTGCAGGTCATAGAGAATTAGAAACAAACACGTGTTTAACATAAAGTACAATAAGTCAAAGCAACCAGATCAAAATAAAACAATTTAAATAAACAAAGTAAGGAGATAAAATAGTCAAAAATACTTTGGGCAGTTATATTCACAGGAGTTGTGTAAGCATGATGAGCAGGAGATGGAATATAAATTAAGCATTGATAAAGTCCTGCATCTGGGCACTGAAAGTCGACCACTGTCACAACAAGCCTTATTGTGTTTCTGTTGTCAAAGCCTTCACCACCAGCGTATAAAACTTGCCATTGACTCGGGATATTCTATAAAAAAATATTATTATATGCCTCTGAAATAAATTTTAAAGGTTATCTGACTATGAGTAAAAGCTGTTAAAAATTAAAAAAAAAAAGATTTAAGAAAAATATTGACGCGGTTATTTTGCTTAAAATTGAGAGCGCTGATTTACACTATATTGTTCAAAGCGCGCTGCTTCGAGTCTATAACGTCATTTGTGGCAATTTCATTTTGTGTAATATTATTTTTCTCCTTGTCGCGTAATGTTACGGAAACCGTAAGTGGAAAAGCCGCAATTAGGTTTGTGCAAAATGTCAATATGTCTGAATGTCTGTCTTTTACACTCAGATTTCAACAACTAGAAGAAAAATGAAAAATATTATTTTACCATACGATGCGGCTTGAAAAGTTAAGGTGCAACGTCTACTTTTTTCTAAAAGCAAATCGTTTTGTAGTCAAATATATTTAAAAATGTAAAAAAAATGTTCACAAGAAATAAAAAAAAATAGTTAAATAAATGTGTGAAACCTCTCGCATAAATTGTTGAGGAAAAGAGAACAGCGCTGGCAGAAGAAAAGCGCTAGAGATGAAAAGCAAAACCAATGACACTAGCTTCAGCTGGAATAACCTGCCCAATTTATTCTAAACATTCCAGGCTTACCTAGATCTCACCAGCTACCTGACGAGGCACAAACCCTAGTGCAAAGCACTTAGCCAACTGGATAACAAAAATGGTCATCATCAAACCATGATGAGGAAACTATATATATACATATATAAGTAAACAGCAATTACTGGTGTGGTTAGCGCACTGAACTGATTATCTCGACGTTCCCGAGTTCATGCCTTTGTTTGCTTCGTCAAGCGGGAGATTTCAACAAGAAATTAAATTCTCTTTCACTTTGAAGGAACATCACAAACAAGTAAAACATTTTCTTACAACGCCAAATGAATCTTTGAAACATGTTTACTTTTGACAATCATAACAAAATCACGTCTTGAATATTTTGGGCAATAAGGCGGATCCAACAGGGATCTGACATAGTCGCGTCTGAGTTTGTGTGATTAAACAAATTTCTTTGTAATCAGGTTTTAAACCTTTGCTTTGGGTTGTATTTCCGCCATCTTGTACTTCGGAGACAAGCTGTATTTTTGGTGGTCACAAATATTTGTTTGTCTTTTGCTACTGAACAGCCCTAGCCACATTGCCTTGGATCTATTCTTGGTTCCCTAAAGTAGGTCTTTGCAAGCAATCAGGTCCTAGGGTGTTATGGTTATAATGTTTTAGTTTGCCTTTTTTTCAATAGTAGCCTGTAGGGCATCATTATGCTCCATTACTATTATGATCCTTTTTCTAATCTTATCTTATATAATACAGACGTAAAATAGCATTTTAGTTTCATGTTCTTATTTGATTTATAAAATTTCTTGTAATAAACCTTAATGCTTTTTTTTTTTTAGAGTTGCATCAATATGGGGATTTGAGCCAAATTTTCATTTAGTGTTTTGCGTTTTTAGTCTGTGTTTCTGGTTATCCATGAATAAGATAAGTATAAATAATTTGAGTTTTTTGTTACTTTTATTAATTAACATTTTTCTGAGTGGAAAGACATGCTCCATTACACTAATGTCAAAAAAAATCTTTTTGCAAAGAAATTCAAAAATGTCACACAGTGCGATTAGCAGAACTCACATATAGCATGTCATCACCATTCAGGAATCTGACTTATTATAGGCTTATAGTCATGAAATAAGAAAAACCTTTATAATTAAAAAAAACAAACAATTGGCTGAACGGTGTTAGACTTCATACTATACCTACACTATTAGGGTAGAGGGAAATAAACATTGTTCTAAAAGCTACGTGCTTATTAAACTATCATCAAAGGATATCTCGAGCCAAAACGTCACGTCGCCAAAACGGCGGCGAAAAAAAGTCATGTCGCCAAAACGGTGAGGCCAAAACAGCGGCGCCAAAACGGCGGCGCAAAAACGTCACGTGCCGTTCCCTGGCACAAAGACAACGACTAAGTAGACTAATTAAAAAGCATTGTATATCACTCGAACACAGCTAGCATCTCTTGAAGAATTTTTTCAAGAAAGATGCCCTTCCAAAACAAACATGATTCTTACAGACAACCTGCACTCATAAAACCACTGTTAAATCAGATCAGAAAGAAATTCTCTTCTTTCCATTAGGACTAAAAGAGAAATATTGAGAAATTCCTTCATCCCACAATGTAATCATACATAGAAATCGAATTCATAAAACGCTGGTTGTCAGTGTATATGTCTTTTATGTGTTAGAATGGCTCGTATCGGAATCTTGTCAAGGTTCTTTTGTTCTTTAATATATGTATGTGTATTTTAATGCTGATTGCTAAATATAACCAAGTCCTGAACAATACGTAACCAAACATATAGGTAGAGAATGAAGATTCAGAATGCCAATTTACGAACATATAGCTTGTACCTATACATTAATTATGTACAGGCATAGTTCAGGCAAATGAAAAATCCAGTATCAATCAATTTATAACAGCTCAATATTCCATAGCCAAAATGACAGCTATACAGAAATAATTAGAGTCTATATTTCAACTCTATAACTAAAATCCAACTCTCCTTGACTAGGAACAGAAAATACATTGTTTTACTATGAGTAACATTCTATAAAAAATATCTTACAAAGTAAAACAATACAAAACAAAAACAAACTTGAAGTAAACAGCCTGAATGCCCCCCCCCCCTCCGCTTCTCCGCTAAAGTTAACAGGAGACCCAGCAGGCTGGACCAGAACTCAATCCTCTGACAAATCAATATTGTTACCTTTACGTTGAGGTGGCCAATTGTAATAATAATGTCTCCATCTGTCTCGGAAGAAAATGGATGCGCCCAAATGAGTCACTAGCTTTGGTTACGTCTTGAGATTGGGCAGAATCTGGAGTGACTGATCAAGCCAAATCTGGAGTGGCAGAATTTGCCACAGTTCTTGCAAGTATATGCATCTGTCCTAGGGCTAGCTGACAGGGCCGCTTTCTTTTTCTTTCTCTTGGCTGACTCAGCTTGATTTTCTTTTGTATTCGGCGAAGTTCGTACCAGCACGTACAGTCTGTCTCCATGCTGTTCGGTCTTGGGCTATCTCCTCCCACATAATTTGGTCGATGCCCGTGGCTCTCATTACTAGCTATCAGACATCTCTGTAGGTCAGCCTTGGGCGGCAATCGGGACTGATTCCGTCTGCAAGCTTAGCGTGCAGGGATTCTTCCATTTTGCATGCGAGTGACATGACTGAGCCAGTGTAGTCCTCTGCATATTGGCCCGCTTCAAAACTTCCTAATTTGTGACATGATTTCTCCTGGAGATGCACATTATGCGTTGCAGGCAGCGGAGGTGGAAGCTATTTAATCTGTGCTTGTAAGTTGCCCAGCTCTCATTGCTATAAAGAAGGGGGATCAGAACGCATGCATTGTAGACTAGGATTTTTTTCCCGTAGTGAATTTGATATTTTTCAACACGCCATTAAATTCCTGCACCACCTTTAATGTGTGATTTCCTTTATGTAGAGTTGGTATTTCTGCGACATCTTGTGCTAAGATTTTGGTCCTATAGATGCTTATCTTATTGTAAGTCTAAACTCTTGTCTAGCAGCTGCCAGAGCATTCACAAGCCTTAGCTATACTTCTTGTAAATAAGATATGAGTGCCACATTATAGTCGAACAGCAGTTCCCTAATCAAGATACGGCGTCTCTTTTTTTTAGCTTTAAGGAGTGCCAGGTTAAAAAGCTTTCCATAGGATCTAATGAGGATATATACTCCTGGGATTAAAAAGCGTTTGTAAGTACAAGTGAAAAGAAGATTCCAAATAGTGTAGGAGCCAAAACACATCCTTTTTATTACTCCACTTTTAATGAGGGATGGCCTAGAGGCGGAATTTTCAAATTATAAGGTGTCCTGCATATTGTCATGAAAAGTTGACTTGCTGACTCCGTGTCTTGTTTGGACATCCGATTCTCTATAATACTTCAAACAAGCCGGTTATGCTGATAAGGTTAAACGCCTTGGTGAATTCAATAAAAGCTATAAAGAAGGACTGCTTTTGTTCTATGTTTTTTTCCTGTAGCTGCCGCAGGGAGAAGATCATTGGAAAATCTCTGCGATTCTGGGTAAACTCTTCTGCCATGATCTGTAGTCGCTTCAGTATTACTCTGGCATAGTCTTTCCCAACTATGCTAAGAAGTGAAATGCTTCTATAACTGTTACAATCGGAGCGGCCACCTTTTTTTTATTGTAATCTGTTACTATGTTGGCACGCTTTAATTCCTGGGAGACTAATCCTTGCACCCATCACAAATTTAGCAGTTCATGGAGTGGTTTGATTAGGGCATGCTTTCCACCCTGAATGGCTTCTGCAGGAATTCAATCTCCTCCGGGTGGTTTCCTGTGTGCAAGTATGTCAATGGTTGTGCTCAGTTCAATTACTGACAGTGATTCGTCAAACTCGTTCAAAACTGAAAGTGATGGGAAGTTAGACAAAGCAGTTGGCGAGATGGCATTTTCAATCTGGTAGAGTTCTGCATAGTGCTCTACCCATCGCTCTATTTGCAGTGCACGATCACTGATAATTGAGACATATTTTCAATTGAGGGGGCACACTTGCTAGCGTGAGGTCCAAAGGCTTTTTATGCCCTCGTACAATCCTCTGATGTTACCACAGTCGGCACAAGATTGAATGTTTTCACATAGGCCCTGCCAGTATTTGTTAGCGCACATCCTTGTTAATCTATAGGCATTTTTTTGTGTACATCTGAGAGCTTAAAAGTTGCTTGAAGTGGGCTCCTTCTTGTAGTTTATCATTGCTACTCTCTTGTTTCTACTAGTTTCTAGTAGTAGTTTCCATTTTTGGCAGACCTACTTCAAACCAGTGTTCATTTTTCTTTGTTTTGTTCCAAAAGACCAGTAATGATGTGTGGTACACAGCAACTCGTATAAACGTCCACTGAGAAGATGAGGTTAATACTATTTCATTAAAATACTATTATGTATTTAAGTTTAATCATACTATACTAGATCTTTATGTATTTGTATTTGTTATAATAAATCAGTTCATTGTATAAATATCATTAAATTAAATTCATAATTTTATTTAAATCATCATACACCTCGTTTATTAGTTTATGCACAACTGGGTGTATATGGTGTGACTGTCAGGCTGAACTTGGTCCTAAAAATATTACAAGTTTTAAAGTAATTATAACAAACACACATTGAAGTAATATTACTGTTAAGAACCAGACACATTAAGACATTAATATTCAAAAATAAAATTTTAAGTCCTGACAATTATGTTTAGTAGCCTTTCCGAATCACATTCTGGAGGTGCTATTGTGGGAAGTACTCTGTTCTTGACAGCAAAGCCTACACCATGCGTTCGCGTCTCATCCTGTACTTTTGCTTTCCAAAAGAAGGTGTAATCACCCTCACGGAGCATGCCGTCTTCGGCTAGTCGGATTACTTGGAGAGCTGCAATGTCGATGCGTAGTCTTTTCTGCTCGTTGTTTATGACTGCCGTTTTCCTTGCATTGTCAAACTGCCGTGAGTTATCTTTGAAACCTGGACACGTTGTCCTGACATTCCATGTAGCGATTCCCCATTCAGACCTAGTGGTCTATAGGACAGATGATGTAAAGGTCATCTGATTCTGTGGTCTACGGTTAATGGGGGTGTCATGTGACCAGCACAACGACCAACCGCCTTTACTTTTCCCAAATGTCAGGTACCCATTAGAGCTGGGTGGACTCAGATGCGACCGAAGATCCCGAAATTAAAAATCCCATTCTTCACCAATATTCGAACCCGGAACCCTGATTCGGAAGTCCAGCGCTCTACAACCGCACCTCACGTGGCCATTTGTATGATTGGATATTTCTTTTTCATTTTTATTATTTTTCGTTTGTTGCTTGATTCAAGTTTTCACTTATTTGTTTTAAACTAAGCTCTAAGCACCTATCAGAGCAGGCAGACTGTGGCGGATTAGCACAAAACTCTCTTGGGGCTGCCCAGGCTGAGGTCGGTGGTAGCTGATCAGTGAGGCACGAAGACCTCTCCTACCATTCAGAGACAACCCGTGGCGTCCGATCATTAGGCCAATCAAGTTGGACTAATAACTCGTAACTATTGTTTCTCGTGTCGTTTAGCCACATTGCAGCAGCATCAGAGTTTCCTCTCCGGCGCGCATTCCTGGGCCTTACATAAAAGGGTCATGGGTAGCCCATGCGTCATGATCCCTCTCTCGACTTTGCTGGTGTGATCTAAAGAAACGCAGTTGCAAAAGTTGCCCGAGGAAATTTCATAGTTATTACTCCCAACGATGATTTTTTTTTAAGTTGTCTCAGCGGGGGGTTTGAAGTAAGAGTACTCCTCTTGTTTAATGGCGCCACTTCACCCCTTCACCTGTTAGTAAGAGCAGTTTCGCTTGGCTTAGTATCTAAGCCACACGAGAAGGCCAGGCGCTGGACTTAGTTGGCAGAGGCTATCTGAGACGCATGCCTTTAAAAGTCTTTTATAGACAATGGGAGCTTATCACCATTGAAATTTTGACACATACATTTTGAATTATTCTATACTTACATATTGAGACTTTCTCGAAACATTTTCTACATTATTTGTACATATTATACTATTGGTGTCAAAAAAGACTTTAAACATTTCTAGATTATCGGTACATATTATATTGTCAAAGATATTTTTGTTCATAAATAGATTTTGTGAATAAAATGTGTTATATTTATTTTCCACATTGTGACATAGAAGATTGTTATATAAATTTTTGTCACACTTTGCACATATTACTATAATAAATATCTCTAAATATTGAATATATTTAAACATCAATGTATAAATTATATACTACAAGTAAAGAATTATTTGAATTGCTCTACATGAATATAGTATTTGAGAATTTTGCCCATGTATGATTTTTTTGGTATAACAAATACTTTGTGTAACATTTTGTCATAGTAAGAATCGTTTTCCACGTATAATTATTTGAATTTAGAACGTTCTATTAAGCAATTAGATTCCAATTGATCCCTAGTTATGACAATTATGTCGTCAAACTGAAAAAAAAATTCTCAAATTTTTTTTTTTTTAAAAGGGGGATATTGGTAATGTCCCCACCTCAAAGTTGGTGCCATTGAGTGTATACCCTATTTTAATATTATGAATGGTATTCACAAGCCATGGTTTAATAAGGTGAACACTTTTAACTTTTAGTTAACCAGAGTAAAGGGCAGTTAGTTGGTGATAGTTGATAGAGGGACTTGATAGCAGTCAGTTGATACAGGCAGTAAGAACAGTCATTATGAGTGAGAGTTAGTAGAAGTCAGTTATTGTAAGCAGCCACTATGGATAAAGCAGTTTAGACTTGTATCAGTTATTAAGTTATTACTTTATTTGCCAAGTGTTCTATAAAGGATTACTACTGATTATTCTTGAATTGTGTATCATATTCACTATGTGGTATTGTTGCATATATTAAACGTATTATTTGTGTCTGCTACAAGTTGTGTCATTTTCTGATTTACGAGAGAGTCTGTGAATTTCTATGTGCGTCATTTATAAAACTTAGAACAAGCACACAAGAGACGAATGTCACCACCACGCCTACATCCATAAACCACACTAGTACTATTATAGTATAAGAAAATAACACCGGTGACACTACCTATAGTCAATAAACATTCGTCTTTTGTGCCTCTCATTGGCTGTTATTAAAACCTGTGCCTGATATCGGGATTTTTAAGATTCTATTACTTCTTCTTTTAGTAGCAGCTAAATCTCGGTATCTAAAAAATAGTGGTCTGTAATGAGTGTCTGCGCGATTTTGTTGCCACTGGAGTGTAGTTACCAAAAAGATTAGGCGCCTTTACTTTAGTTATAGAGGTGATATCTTTGCACTAAATGGAGTCTGTACATTCTCATGTAGTCTTATGAAATCTAAGCCTAGAATTACATTTGAACATAATCCTTCTAGAAGTGACAATCTAATATTTTCAAATGTTTTGTTTTTAAGTCAAATGGTAGCAAAGATATGGCCTTCAGTAACTCGAGACAGTTAGAAGAAGCCATAAATATTCTGACCACGGAGGTTTTTATTGACCATTTGTGACCTCTGGCAACTCGTCAAATACATAGTTCTCACAACTTCCAGTAATTATTTGGGCTTTCACGGGCACTCCATTGAGTAGAATGAAAAAGTTGATTTTCCTAGTCCTAAAGAATGCAACGTAGCGAGGGCGAATGCTGTAGATTTTCTGCACTTGCAGGATCTCTTAAAATGTCTCTTCTTGCCACACATATTAAATGTTGCTTCATTACGATGATGTCTTTATCTGCAGCAGAAGTAACACTTTCGTTTACCTCTTGTTTTGCTTGAGCAGTAGTAACTGAGGCTTGTGGATCAGGTCACTTAGAAGTGACAGAATCAGCAGTGTATTCTCATACAGCATATGTAGTAGCCCCACAAGTGGTTTCTGGCTTTGACTCGTACAACAACGAATGTCGATAGGCGTGTTGAAGTACTTTCGCTTTCACAATAGCATCCTTAACCTTGAACTTAAAATCTGTTTTCTCTAGGAGTTGTTTTCTAATACTGTTGGAGACTACTCTAGTGATGAATGCATCATGTATGGACTCTACATAATGTTGCTCAGGCCGTCATGGATTAAATTAGCAGTCCTTGGATAGACTGCGGAGATTTTGAAGAAAGACGTCAATACTTTGACCCTGTTCCTGCCTACACGTTTCTAACTTGTGCCTTGTGAATACTTCATTCCTAGGCTGAACATAAATGTTATTTTGTGACTGAACTGGATCTTTATACGTTCTATTGTCACTTCTCATCTGGTACCCCGATGGCGAAATGTCACATTTAATAAAAACAACAGACAAAATGTTTTTTTAAGGTTAAGGTCTTAAGGTTTTATACCATGCTTGTGGTACGGTAGGTTTAACATTAGTCCTTTTCGGTTGAAACAGTCTATCTATGTTTAGGATCAACACCACACTTCAAAGATTCAGTGTAATAAATTCAATATTTCAATATTACAAAAAAAAGCATTAATATCTAAAGCTTTATTATACTGAATGGCAAAATAAAACTACACACATAGCAAAGGTCAAGACACGAAATATGGTCAGTACACTATCTAACGTGCATTCACAAATATAAACAAACACTAGGTAAGATAATCGAAATGAACACATAAATTCACAACAGGTTACAAATTTCCACCAGTCGCTGGGCTCCAACGTTGCAGGTGTAGTGAATAGCAGATTTGATTTTTGAACTAAACTTTTTTTAAATGCCAGGATAATGCGCTGTAGATACCTCAGAATGTGTTTTATTTTGTATTAAATACCGAAAAATTGTGCTTGGCGGCAGGGATTCGCTCCTAACCTGGGCAAGTTCAAAGCGCTCCGACGGACCTCCTGATTGGCAAGGGCGGGATGTCTACTGTCGCTACACTATCTCCAGAAAGAACTTAATATATAATAAATGTCTTCCGAAAGAATGAATGGTCAGTACGTAATAAAGATTAATTGCGTACTCACGCAGACACAAACACACACACTCACACCTTCCACTCCAGAAAAAATAATCATGGTTACGCCCGTGCATATGTAATGCATACATACATATATACATACTTGCATACAAATATAAACCTTTTTTTTCTGCTTTATTCAATAACTAGCTGGATATGAACCGCGTTCTGCGGGCTTAAGTTTAGGTTTACTGACCTAATAGATTGCAATTTGATCTATGTTAAACAGAAAATTTTCCTTTCATATATTTTGTTACTTTTATTATTTTCAATAGCAAAGTAAACAAGATTACAAAGAAAGGTTTTGTTAACACAAACTCAGAGGCGGCCCCGTCGTATTCCTATAGGATCCACCTATATGCAAGGAATATTCAAGACCTGATTTTGCTTTGATTGTCAAAGTTATTAAGTTTTAAAGACTCATTTGCCGTTGAAAAAGTTGGTGTTTTTTTTTTTTTCGTAAAATATTTAATGTTTCGGATTTTCCTTAAAGTTAAAGATAATATAAATCATAAATATAAATCAAACCTCTCTCTGAAAGACGTGGATGACAGCGAGCAGCTATTAACCTTGGACCTTTGAAATAATCAGGCCAGTCCGCTAAGCGCACGACCAGCCATTGCTATTAAATTTTCATTTCGATCACACAATTCACTTTAGAGTTCTTAATTTCTTCTTCATATTTTTACAAAACGTAATGATTTAATGGTCTACACATTGTTTTCTTCAAAAGAAAGTGTAAAATAAGATTTTTAGATCTAGACTAGAATTCGTATAATCTACTTTACACGTTTAATCTTAAACTTACTAGACCAATATGATGAGGTCTACTAGATCTAATCAAATCAAGAACCTCGGTAATAAGGTACTTTATGTTATTTAAGTCCTATCAGCATCTTAATATGATACTACAGTGTACATAATCAATAAAGCTGAACCTCTAAGTAGTAAGAAGATAAAGTATTGTCTCGATAATTTATGAATTACATTTTTTGTAATCATTAAAACATTCATATCTCAATGTAGATGAACATCTGGCCTTTATTTAGTCAAATTTAGATTGTTGTCAGGTGTATAATGAGGATTTGTCAAAACTGCGCATTATATATGTAGTTCTGTTGTTTTTTTTTTACTTACTACTAAAGCGAAGTTGTTATTAATTTTTATTTAATTAATGAAGCTTGAGTTATTAATGAAGTAGTCTGTGACCTTTAAAAAAAACTAACTCCCCTGAATTTTTTCATTTAAAAGTGGTGTATTTTTATGCTTGCATTATTGATTTTAAGTATTAAATTATTCGTTTAAAGAAAAAGTAGCTGTTATATCAGAACTTTGAAAGATTTAAAATATTACAATGTCGGATTTTCAATATCTTTTCGAATTAACGAGCTCACGCCAAATTAATTTCGGCTATTCCCCTTTTCGGGAACTGCTATAAATTTTATTTTAGAGTATTTGTTCTGTTTTTGAAACACCAGAAAATAAAACAGACGCTAAATAGAGCAGTGAGATTAATAATTACCAAATATTCACATTTTACTCGACACGCTCGAGTAACACCATTTTTAAAATCATTAAACTTTGAGACACTTCAGGACAGAGGACAAAGAAGTAAAGCAGAGCCATAAAACAAGCAACATTGAACTCTAATTTACAAATACAAAAGCCAAACCTCTTACTCCATAGTATAGGATAAAAAGTGTTCCAATGTTTCTTCTTCCTTAGTGCTATTAGAACATTGAATGGATGGCCTGAATTATCCATCTTTACAGATATTAAGTTACTAATTAACATGCATGAAAAGACTGACACGGTTATACACGTAGGATTAAGAATAATCTTATGATTTGAACTAAAGTCTGTAATTTATCAAAAAAGATGTATTTATCTTTAACTTAGAATCACAATAAGACCTTGTGATCTATGGGGCAGGTGTTTAAAAAAACGAATAACTCTTTATTAGCGAACAGTTTTGACATTTTCTCATTAAACCCTTTAAAAAAATAACACTTAATAAAGTCCATATATATATATAAATGTATTAATAATTTAAACAAAATTTTAATTATTAAAGCAATATCTTATCGTTTGACAGCTTAGAGGAGCAGCTTTTTTTTCTATTATGTAAACGTTAGTCATTAGTATTATAGTATCACATTAAGAAGTGAACAGCATAGTACACCATTACACCAATTATAGTCCTTAAAAAAACTAGACAAGATTCTGCTACCACGCTCTTGCGCACGCTCCATTGGATTCCCGTGAAAGCGAGAATCGATTACAAGATCGCCACACTTTGTCATCAGTGTATATATAACAACGAGATGCCCTTGTACCTTAGCGAACTGATTACTCCATATGTCCCCCAGAGAGCCCTGCGCTCAATGGACTCAACACTTTTAGTAGTGCCACGTTTCTCCCTCAAAAGCTACGGCCTGCGGGCTTTTTCAGTTCACGGACCAAAGGTTTGGAACTCACTCCCCATTGATCTCAGACAGACAACATGCTACACCACTTTTAAGAAGAACATTAAGACCTATCTGTTTAAAACTTTTTTAGATTAACTGTCATTGTAGCTGTCGTGTTTGTGATTGTAATGTTGTTACAGCGCCTTGAGCCTACATTTGGTTTGTTAACAGCGCTTTATAAATAAAATTATTATTATTATTATCTGGTACCAAAACGTGTCGGCGTTCCAGTACCACCTCATCGTGGTCACCGAGTGAACACTCCGCTCTTTAGAGGGGTGGCCAAGGGTACTGGTTGCTTGCCGCTGACGAATGAGCAACCGGCTAGTGTAAAAGTGCAAGGGGTTATGTCCAGCTCCCCTTCCGTGGGGCCCCTGGCAAAGGTGAGTTAGAGACCTAACGGGATCTTCGTAAAGCGGATAGCGCTGGACACCAACTCGAGGGTTGGTCGGGTTCTCCTGGGACCCGCTGATTCGCGGGTATCTCTTTGAGCAAAGAATGGACTGACTGGCGCAGCCTTAGCTGGCTGTGTCGGGCAGCCTGGTCGGCGCCTACGAGCTAAGCTCTAACTAGCACGTTTCCTGGTGCGCTAGTGGAGAAATTTGACGCGACAAAGGGTAATTCTAATACAGGGAAGGTCAAAAAACGTGTACCATCCTACTCCTGCCCTGCAGGAAACTATTTTGCCAAACTGTAGTGGTGATTGCTGAGGCAGGTTCTTCCTTGCCCTCCATGGCGACATGAGTATAGTATAGGCCATGCACGCTGCTGCATTAGAGCAGCAATTAAGGCCTCCAACGGCATTAACCATACATCTATGACAAGTCCAGACGTGAATTAAAGCGGGTACGAGCAGACCCAAACAGGCCCGGCGCCCCGGGTAGTGGGCGACAGGCCTGGGCATGAAACGTCAACTACTGGTCGCCCCGTGACCTCAATGAGGGGGACTTTGTCAGGTCGTGATAAATGGGCTAAAATTTCTCCACCAAAGTCCTATTCTCAAAGAATACTGCACTGCATTCATACCTCATTAGAAGGTTCGATTCGAATAAGGTTGATGGACGTCAACCACAACCTCCTGTCGACAATGGTATAAGACAGACATAATGGCTGGAAGTGAAATAGAGACGAGAGCCCCCGGCTCTCAAACAAACCAACCAGACATTAGTGGGATTCAACCCACCCCAAGACTAGCTGGCAAGCGAAATGCCAGCATAACCGGTTATACAGCATTTAATTGCAATTGCACAGACTGCCGGAGACTGATAAAAAAACTTGGTTACTAAATAAGTCGCTGTCCACGAATGCACGGGAGTACCGACGCCATCACCCTCGATATCCACAAACAAGGGCGAAAACTTACGGTAACTAATTTGTACAACCCTCCCAAGCATGATATCTACCTAAAAATTTAGAGCTCAAATATGAATTCTCAAAATGTCATTGCGGGCGATTTCAATGCCATGTCTCCACAGTGGTGCTATGACGTAACTGACTCATGAGGACATAAAATACCTCATTTCCTCAATAACTCCAATCTCTTTTGCCTACAAAATAAACATACTTTTAAAACACTATTTCATACTGGCAATGGCAGTCTATCCAGACCTGACCTTACTCTTAAAACTGCAAACCTAGAATTTTATACTCAATTTTCAGGTCCTTGACGATATTGGGAACGATCATAGGCCCTCATTAATCACAATTGCCCTCACAGAGGCCAGAGGTGTGTCCCCAAAAGTTCCACGAAAGTGAAGCTACACCAAGGCGAACTGGCCAGCATTGGAGGTAGCAGTCGACGCTGCCCTAATGAACTTAGCGCTGGAGGAGAAAGACGTTCACCCCACCTACAGCGAAATAACCGCAGCAATGTTGGGTACGAAAAGAGGTTTGTCCTGCGGACTTATCCTGGAGTCAGGCAGAAGCGCGTGTGGTTTCAGGATTTGAACAAGCTGGTCCTGAGACGAAAGCGAGCCCGGAGGGTACTCCCGAAATCCGGCGGGAATACAACCGGCTTGTAGAGCCACAAGTGAACTGGCCCAACGCGTCCGGTAGGACCATTGGAATGCTGCCTGTGCCGAGATGGATCTTCGGGACTCCTCCAAAGCCTTCTACATAACCTTAAGACCAAAGATACAGCGCAATCGGCTGCCCTTTTATCCTCACCCGGATGGCCGTCTCAACGGTAACTAAAATGGCCGGCTTGCTAAATCAACATTTTACTAAAATTAGCAAGCCAGAAAAGAAGTCAGCCATGTCCAAAGCCCTCAACAAAGAACGTAAAAGGCTCGAAACGGAGCCAGATGAGACTAAAGGCCAAGCAACGTACAATGCACCCTTCTGTCGTGCTGAGATGGACAGAGCGATAGCTAAGTGTAAAATCAGAAAAGCTCCGGGACCAGACAAGGTTACCCCTGAGATGGTAAAACACCTCGGGGGCCTTGCAAGAAGCAAACTCCTGGAGTTTATGAATCGAACTTGGGCAGAGTCCAGACTGACCGAGGCCTGGAAACGTGCTATCAATGTACCGGTCCCCAAGAAGGGAAAAGACGCGACTAACGTGGATTCCTACAGACCCATTTCACTAACCTCAACACTTGGCGAAATTGCTGAGCTCATGGTCAACGAGTGGCTAGTTTGGTCATTTGAGACTGCCGGTATCCTGGCGCCAGAGCAGGCCGGCTTTAGGGCAGGCTTTAGCCCGATCCATCAGGTCACGATATTTGCTCAGGAGGTGGCCGATGGGTTCCAGAAGTCCGAAAGCACAAAAGCAGTATTTATTGACTTAAAACACTCTAATGACCGCGTCCGGAAGCAAGGCCTCTATTTTAAACATAGAGCCATGGGTGTGCGGGGAAAGATATACAATTGGATACAATCTTTTCTGAAACTGCTTTATGCGGGTGACGTTGTCCTCTGGTCAACCTAGAAGAAAGCCGACCAAATCCAGGCGGCATTACAAGCAGACCTCCAAACTATCTCCTCGTATTGCGACAAATGGCAGATTCAGGTAAACATTGCCAAAACGACCTGGTCCCTGTTCAGCCTAGGAATCGACATTCTTAAGGCTCCATTCGAGCTTCAACTCGGTAGGCTGTGACTCCATCGTAAAAAAAACGCCAAAATATCTAGAGGTAGCTCTGGATAAAAAACTGTCAATGCTCTAGCACGTCCAGGATGTTGAAAGAAAAGCCTCGGAGAAGTTAGGGTACTTAGAAAGCTGGCCAGCACAAATTGGGGTGCCAAATCTGACATGCTACGCACATTGTACTTAGGGGCAGTCAGATTAAAAATTGAGTATAGCTATACAGTTCAAGTATATGCTAGCAAAACTGCCCTTGAATCACCCAAAAATAAACATGTCCCTTATAGGGAAGAGGGAGCCACCAAGAGGCGATTAACACCTGCCATACTCCAAAATTTAGCATCAGCTACATTAAAGTCCTACCCATCAGATGCTATTTTCTGCAATACCAATGTGTCGGTTTTGAGGGACCCCGATAGATCTGGTTATGAGGCCTTTATATTCTACCCAGACCGGATAGAACCAGATCAGCTATCTGGTCCATGCAGCTTTGCTGCATGCTCCATGGATGCTGAATTAACAGGGATAACTCGGGCATTCGAGGCTATCAGAACCCGAATGACCCAACATGAAACTAGCGCTACTACTGTGGTGCTAGTCACCAAATCTCGCCCCAGTCTCCTAGCTATGGGTGGAGGCGGGGGAGGGCAGCCAGTAATAGAAGAGGCAGTCGTAAAAAGTAGACTGTGAATAATTCTTCTTATGATATATAATACAGACGTTACTTCAAAAAAGAAGATAATTACGTCCTACGCGTCATGCATTTAGTCATGCATATTAACCAATGACTTAAATTCTGCCAAGTCACTGGTTTTTCTGGCTAGCTCAGGCAACCCATTCCATGCTCTAATAGCACTAGGGAAGAAGGAGTATTTGTACAAATTTGTCCTAGCATATGGGACGAGGAATGTGCCTTTATCTTTGTGTCTTTCAGAGTATTTTATTAAATTTGGTTTTTGTATTTGAAGATTATGGTGCAGTGTTCAGACTGTAAAAAAAAATTCATTAATATTCACATGATTTTGCTTACGCAGTTGTTTTTTTAATATCATGTGTACATTTTAAAATAAAGCAGGATATAAATACATTGTCCAGGAAAAGGGAGAATTTTTTAAATATTAAATAAAGTGAAAAAAAAATACTCAGGTATGCCCATCTACTTAGAAAGGGAACAAATGCAGTACGTAAGCATTAAAAATTTAAAAATAATAGTATTGTCATTCAATTTGTTTTTAACAACAAAACACATTTATTGACTATATTGATTATTAATTGAAAAACATAGTAATAAAAAAATTCTTACAGTTGTAATCTTTTGATCAGCTTTAGGCTCATAAGATGCAATGTTTTGAAAACTAGTTTGCGTTGACAATTGTCTCAACAAAGAAATTGAAACTATTTCTCTTGCAGGTTTCAATTTAGCAAACCTTGATACATCGCAAGTTATTTTGAAAGTATCGCCAGGAGGATATTCTAGTTGATTCACAATAGGTTGCTGACTTGAAACTGTTATAAATAAAATAATAAATATTATATTTTAATTATTTTTTAATTATTATTTATTATATATATATATATATTTATACAGCATATAATTTCTTATTTTAAATCATTTTAAAAATCTTTTCCCAAGTCTACTTAATTTAATTTTTTTTTTAATTTTTAAAATACTTCATTTTAGAGGCGGTCAAGAATATTTAAGACTTAACGAAAAGACATTAAGGATAACAGCCGGACTGAAAAATAATAGGTCGTCAGTCGACAACGGCTTTGTCTGCACGGTTGCGGGAAAATATGCAGCTCGCAACTGGGCTTGCGTAGACATGTGAAACACAGCACTAATCCTTAATGTTAGGAATCGAGGACGTTGCAATAAAATGTGAACTCAAAAAAAAAACAAGACCAAAGCATTAATAAGATAGATCTGGAGTCTCTACCTTTTTTTTTGAGAGATAAAGATAAAGAGATAAAAATAGCAAAGAATTGTACATTGTAACACTGAAAAAACAACTAATCCTAATATCATTAAAAAAGATAAATAAATATCTATTATCAAATCACTTTATTTAAATAAATGATTACAATTAATACAAACAAGTTTGCATTTTTTTAATTTAGAGATCAAAATAATTGTACGAAAGGGAACTGAAATGTGACAAAGAACTAGGCCTTCGGAAAATGTTTTGGTCTAAGAAATGTATGAAGAAATGTATGCGGAGGTTTTGAGCTTAACATCCCTTTCCGAAGGGTTTTGTGATGAAATTCCCCTCTAATATAAAACAAAAACAATGTTATAATGTGTGGAAACACAATCGAAAAATCGGCCCCCAAAGTGGTCCACCCAGGAAAGTTGAAAGGCAGGTTTCAATATTATCATATGATATATGATTATAAAATATTATCAGAATGAAATTCTATCAAAGACAGAAAATAATGGAGAAAAAATTTGAACAGATATTCTGTGGCGCCCCAGCGGTCTAGCAGATCAAAGGATATGTGAAAGTAAATGAGACGTTAGATGTGAACCTAGCCTACTGATGTCTTTTAATGAATATCTAATTGGTCTAATTGTTTTGTAAAGGGTCAATCTCTAATTCCTCAAGAATAAAATATTTCCGTAAAAAATTTTTTTTCTCTGGATACGTGTTCCATATGTTGTGCGTGGAATTGTAGTACACGCGATAATATGAAAAACTACTTATTAATTGTTGTTTAAAATTGTGTCTGACTTATATGCATACTAAATAGATTTTTTCTCTTTAAAAATAGTAAACATTTTTTTTTTGTAAATATAGTACTTAGTATATAGTATAACAGAATTTACATAACTAAACAATACAATTATAAAAAAAATTACAAAAGAACTAAAACCGTTTGCATAAATGTGTTGAAAATATGGTAAATAGTAGTCTCCCGTAATAAAGAGCGTCAAGTGTTTGTTACTATTAATAGTGAACAGTTGTAAAAGTGGTGTATTTTTTATTTTAAAAAAAAGCTTGCATAAGTGATTTAAAAAATTAGATTTTTTGATTTTTGGAAAAGAAAAAAGTAGCCGTTGCATCAGAGCTTTGGATGGTCTAAAATATTGCGATGTCGGATTTTTACTATCTCTTTTAGTTTACGAGATCTAAACGGGACGGACGGACAGACGGACAGACACGCCACACAAAACTAATATCGTCTTTTTACCGTTTTGGGAGTCGCTAAAAATAATGCAGATGAAAATCCCCATATTTCGAGAGCACAGCCAAGGGGGATTTTGATTTTAAAACCCATTTCCGAATTTTTTTAAGATAATTCCCTATTTCAGTATAAGGCTAAAGCATTTATCAGACACCTTCAATGAAGTCAAGTAGGAAAAAGGCGCCTACGAGGGTGCCATTCTCCTGTTGATTGTTAGAAAGGCTTTTATCCAACAATCAGGCCTGGCCATGGGGCTCTTCACCCCTGTTCTGTCTGAGGGCTTCCAGCGGTGACGGCCATAATGATTGGGTAGAGAGCCGTGCCACGTAGAGCGCGCACCGTCCCCGTTACTAGGCCCCACTCTCTATAAGTGGCTGAGAACAGCTCTGACCATGGGGAGATAACCTCATATTTCTATACTGAAACCGCCACTGTTCCGTGTAAGGACCGCCACTCCACCGCTCTCTTATGACGGCTCCCTGCGTGCATCGGCGTGGCGGACTTTTTGGACTGGGGTGCGGACTATTTGTTCCATCCCTACCCCGAGTGAGATAAAACAAGGTTACAAAGACAGTTTGTGTGAAACACAAACTAAAAATCGGCCCCCGAAACGGTCCACCTAGAGTCTTCACCAGGATTCGAACAAGGGACTTTCAAATCTAAGAGCTTTACCCCTCAACTACATATATTCATTTAGCATACACTTTTTTTTTTAGCTCTATCAATACATTCAAAATTAATAATATGTTACATTGTAAAAAAGAGAAACAAAAAAATATCCTTTTAACAATGTTAGATAAATTGGCAACACGAAAAAAAATTGTGTACAAATGACAACAATTCAAGTCTTAAGACTTTCCCATCGCAAATAAAAATTAATATATCCATTGACATTGGTCATACAAACAAGACATAGATCTAACTAGATTTAGACCTAGTTTTAGATCTAAATCTAGATTCAAGATCTCAGTCTAGATCTAAAGTTAGATCTAAGTCTATATCTTGATCTAGATCTAGAACTATATATAGAATCTTGATATAGAATCTACTCGTTTTTTAAATATATGCAGATCGAAGCTATATTTAGTCTTATTTAGACTTTCAAGTGTAGGCCCGTATAATGAGAATAGGCCTAAGTCAATACTGCGCGCTATAAAAGTAGTTTTTTATTTTTTAAACTTTTAACTAAAAGGTAGTTCGTACCAAAATTCTTTATTTATAAGTAACATTTGAATTACTATTCTATAGAATATATTTATATTAGCCTCCTTCAGTCGTAGAACGACTATGGTTCATCTCAGAGCACACTTCCTCATGTGACTGTGGAGCCCTATTTAGGAGAGACACCCGTCCACAAATTGCGCAGGTTAAGGTGGCTTTTGCTTCGGTGGTAGAGGAGCTAGCCATTTTTTGGATTGTAAGTTTTTTTTCTCCTGAGCTAAGACCCATGTTCTTTCGCTGTCCACAGCTTTCTTGGTCACTCTCTCTCCATCTGGTGCGGTCTAGAGCTATGTCTTCCCAGTTCTGATTATTGATGTTCACATTTTTGAGGTCACGTTTTATTACATCAATGTAATGGAGGAGGGGGCGACCAGTTTTTCTTGTTCCAGTCGCGAATTATCCATAGAGGAGACTTTTGGGATGCGCTTGTCCTCCATCCGGCGAACATGTCCAAGTCAGCACAAACGGCGTTGTCTGAGGGCTGTAAAGATGCTGGGAATACCTGATGGTGCAAGGATCTCAGTAGTGCACACTTTTTCTTCCATGTGTTATCTTTATATGAGAAAAGAGTACTTGTAATCATAACACACTTCGATAAGGATCAATAAAGATGTCTTAGTCTTAGTGAGGGCGCCCACTTCATGAAAAAGACAGCTCCTATAGTTCAGCGGATGTTATCTGCGGCGCTGACTGCCTCTTCTATTACAGGCGACCCTCCCCAGCCGCCACTGATAGCTAGGAGACTGTAGCGAGAGTCTGTTACGAAAACAGCCGTGGTCTTGCTGGTTTCATTTTGGGTCATTCGGGCTCTAATAGCCACAAATGCCCTAGTTATCCCTGTTAATTCAGCGTCCTTGGAGAGAGCCGATCTGGCTCTGGTCGGTCTGGGTAGACTATTAGGGTCCCATACCCAGATCTATTGGGGTCCCTTAATACCGACCCATCGGTATAACTGAATATGGCATCTGATGGGTAGGACTTTAATGTAGCCGATGCCACGTTTTTGAGTATGGCAGGTGTTAATCGCCTCTTATTAGCTCCTTTCTGCCCTATTAGTGCCAGGTTGATTTAAGGGGCTGGCAATCTCCTTCAAGGAGGGCAAATATCTATCTTTTAGTCGGAACTCGAATATTGTAAAGCCCAGCTTTTTTAGACAAATTGGCCAATATATGTAGAAATAATTGCATTTTAATTCTGATTGACTAACGTTCAAATGCTGTTAGACCAAGTACCACCCTCTCCTTCCATAGATTTAATGTAAAATATTACAAATAACTGTCTATAATAAAAACAAAATACTTAAATGTAGATTTAATTGTACACAGATGTGTATATCAAGATCTAGTCTGTAGTCCCTAGATTCTTATTTCCGAGCTAACAAATTAAGAATAAGTGCCTTATTTTCGTTGTTTAAATACAAACTTTAAAACAACATATTCATAAGATTTTCTGCAGAATTCGATGATGAATAAAATTATAATCAATTGTAAAAATTGTACAAGATCTCTAGGATTTAAATATAGATAAATATCTAGATCTAGAACAATAGAACCTATAGGTATAATGATTTATAATCCAGTTGCCGCACAGTCTTCTAGTCTAGTTAATATTCATATAGTCCAGAGTTTAGACTATGGCTAAGTCTAGATCTCTAGAATTTACCTAAAACAATTAACATTCCAGAGACAAATTTGAAAAATATTTCCATTCTGTTGATTATTAGATTATGATAGAAAATAATTCTAAGTTACAAGCTTCGTGTAATAAGCTTAGAATGTAAAAACATGGCGACTTAACCTCTTCCGCAAAGTTTTGGGGTCAAAAGCAAAACTACTGTAATAAATGTTTTTGAATTGTTATGCTTATGAAAACAAAAATATAAAATACTAGCAGTACACAACGGTTACGCCCGTTGATTTAGATCCCAGGTTTTATAATATTATGGTCGGAACACCCAATTCTTTGCTTTTTTTGTAATAAATGTGCCTCATTTTATCTTATCTTATATAATACAGACGTTATTTCAAAAAAAGAAGATGATTACGTAATGCGCGTCATCATAGACCATAACAAGCTGGGTGCCGTAAATTGATTCTTCTATTTGGAATTCACAATTCAAGATTACCTGTCTCTATAAGAGGCGATAAAAAAAAAAAGCATAGGGAAGGCTGCTTCGACCTTTGCTAGACTCAGGTTGAGTTGGGGAAAACCAGAAGCTCACTGCAGTGACCGAAATGGAAGTCTACAAGGCATGCGTTATGAGTACACTGCTGTATGGCAGTGAATCATGGACCACCTACGCAAAGCAAGAGAAAAAATTGCGATGTTTTTGTAGGATCTTGAAAATCAAATGGAAAGAAAGAGTGTGCAATACTAAGATCCTTGCGCAAACAGGTATTTCCAGCATCTTTATAGTCCTTAGACTATGGCTACCAGGAAAACTAACATTCGCCGGTTTTAAGGGGCAGAAACCGGCGATCGTGGTAATGAAAACCTCTGTCATCGTCGCTCCAATCGCCGTGCTGGGACAGAGTAGGAGTCTTAAGGTAGAAGGAAGAATTGGAGTTCGGAATTATCGGTTTCTCATCGACACTGGTGCTTCACATTCACTCATTCGGCCAAATGTCGCGAACAGCAATAAGACTACTATAAAAATAATAAAAATAATAATAATAATATAATAAAAATACTATTGACGGAGGATACGAGTCTGCCTGCACAGTCCGAATTAATTATCAATCTAATGTGAATTTTCATCTCTGCAGGTGGGGTCAGTCGGTGGCATGGGGTTGCATCTTGAGCTTGACGATGCCACCAACTTTGCATTCAGCATGTGTCGTCTTCTTTTTTTCTTCCAGTTTTCCTTCACCTGCTTTGACGTCGTGGTCGCATCTCCACTGTCAGAGTCTTGTTTGTATTAATTTATTGATTATTAATGTAATTAGGTATTAAAGTAATTTAAATAAATTATTATTACTTTTTGTTCCAATCTCAGCCCGACAGTCACACCATACACACGCAGTTGTGCATCAACCAATAAACGAGGTGTATGATGAATTAAATAAAAATTATGAATTTAATTTAATAATATATTTACAATGAAAAATGATATATGATCAATAATAATGATAAAAAAATATGAATACATATAGTATGGTATGAAAAATCAATAGTTATATTAAGGTTCTAGTAAATACTTAAGTATTTAAAAATAAACAAGAACAATTCACCTTAACGTATAAGGTTCAGTAATATTGTCCACACAGTGACAATCATTCAAGACAACAACTGGCAGTACAAGTAGACTTGTCTTCCAGCTAAAGATATTGTCATCGACGATCCTCAAGTAAAAGTTCATAGTAGCATCAATAACTCACAACTTCACAACGCACCACCAGGTATGGATATAACAATCCGCAATCTGGAATCTCAGTCCCGAAACTTGAGACGAAAACCTCAGATGGAAAACCTGAGATGAAAACCTCAGACCTGTAACCTAAAACTGAGATCTTAGTCCTGAAACCTGAGACTGAGACTTGACAATAAGTCTGAGGCCCTATGGAAAGATAACGAACAGATTCTTCTAACCTTCTAATCTAATTATTAAAAAAATACAATCGAATCAAAATAGAAATTAACTATACAATATGAAATAAATCTGACCCTAAACAGGGGTCAAGATAATCCTTTAAGAATATCTACCAAGGACAACGATAAGGCTATCCAATATCAGATCCAAGGAGAAATTCAATAGCTGACTAAAATGTAGCTTACTTCATTCTATCAACGTAGCGTGAACGCACCAGACGTGCTAAGACAAAATACGTCATACAAAATTATGACGAAGCGACATGGGGAGATGAGCTAATACACTGAAATAAAATAGCGCAAATTGCGTCATCAAGAGTTGATGAAAGCGGCGCTATTAAATATACAACATATACAACACTCATCCAGTCTTTTTCTTGAGTCTGGCACAGTCCGTTCTTTGGGCTTGTTCCGTAACTCATTCAAACAGTCTTCAATACTTGGAGATAATTTAAACATAATGGTTTCCGGGCTTTTTCCTTCTTTCATCAGATCTTCACGGAGTCATGCTTGAACGGTTTTCATGTTTCAACTTGGTTTCAGCCCTTGCTCACGGAATTCATCCTGCAGTTACCTTAATCCAAGTTTGTTTAGTAGTTTCAGAAAGACATGAAAAATACCATCCTATCCGATCCTAGCCCTCTTCATACACCAGTTGTAACGAATCTCACTATCCAGGCTCTCAGTGAACTGCACCATACTAACCAACAACTTATAGAACTTGACAAAAAAACAACAACTAATGATTTAATGTCCAATAAATAACAACCAAAACTGTACAATTGGCAACACGTAACACAGACTGTACAAATATCTCTCCGTTAGCAACCGTACCGTATTAACTCTTGTACTAGCCTCTCCGTCTCGTCCCGGATTTGTACTGAACCGTCTTGACTTTGACACATCCGCTCTTTATATAGGGTCACTGCTGGCCTTCTACAAACGGGCGGTAAATCGCTCGGCCATTTTGGTTTATTGCATGACCACATTCTATGTGACGCTCCTGAGCTCTACTCACAACACAGATCCTTCCCGAACTGTCTTGGCTGACCGTCGTAACTCGTCACAGTTGACAGCTCGTCTAGCGCTGGCCTGGGGCGATTTATGTAGGCTGTCTACACAAACCACTACCCCCATCTGTGTCACCACCAGGTTTATTACAGTATCTAAAAATTGCAAAACACTAATTATGGTACGAAAGTACTCTTATTTGCGATGTTTAATTACTAGATTTAGATCTTAGCATTAATTTATATGTTACATAGGTTAGGTTTGAAAAAACTTTACTTCTTATAATTACTTTACAAAACCACGCCTTGTTTTCATCTTTTCAAAATGTTTTTCATGAACTTTTTGTAATGTTAAAAGATGCCCATGGCCTATTCTATAAATAGGTCTGTGAACTTACCTTTTTCGCGAGAGGAAGTCCGCAAAGTTTTTAATCAATGCTGAACTTGCGCTAAACTAAAGCTTAGATTATTTAATCAGTTTTCAGTTACCCTCAACCAAGATATGCAATTATTTCAGAGAGTAAGCTTTGATTTTATGGGCCACTCCCATTAGCTACTCACAATAAATATTTAACAATGGTGGACGAGTATTCACTTATTCAGTTTGTCTACTAATCTCCGATAAGTCTTCTTCTACTGTCATAAAGAATTTGAATCAGCTGTTTTCCTTAGTTTGTATGCCAAAATACGTCAATTTGGACAGAGGTACATTCTTTATGTCAAAGGATGTGCACGCGTTTCGGATGCTGAATGAGAGGACTACTCATCAAAGTATGATCGTCTCATGAAAGAAGTTGAGATACTAATGTCTCTCTAAGAGATTTGGCTTAGTGTAATGCAGGAAAGGAAAGAACCAGTGGAAGGCTTTGACGACCTCCAGGCTTTTCCTCTGGCGAATACTCAGAATCCTCCTACTCTACTCGGCTCTCAGGGACTCACCCATGAAACTGTAAAACAGGGTAGTCAATTTCTTTACAACTTAAGGGAGTAAAAAACCAGACCGAACCACAAAAGTCTAGTTTTTTTTTAATCTAATGTACTACTTATATTACAAGAAAAACTATTTGTTGATCATTACTATAACTGTTACTATTGTTTATGTTTACCTTTTACACTATTTCCTATAGTTTACAACGGAAAGTACTATTTGTTGATCTATTGTACTACTGATAGTAGTATATTTTTTTATTTATTCTATAAACTTTTCAGGACTTTAGTTGTGTAATTAGATGTATTCAATGTATACTTAGCTAAGTATAATTTTAATTATAAAAATTGTATCTTTATTTAAGAAAAAATATTATATTTTTCTTTTTGTGTTGTAAGATATTGAATCCTAGATTCAGTTTTAGAGACACATTATGTAGAAATTGACTGGACAATAAAAGAGTTTTATGAAACGAAAATTTGTGACTGGCAATTTTATGTATTTTATTATACAGCATTTTTTTTTAAAAAGCATATAAGAAAAGTATTTATATTTATTTCAGCCATAACCTATATAACTATTACAATCTTTTTACAATTGTTTAAAGCCTTAATTTCAAGTAGAGGACTGAATCTTATAATGACAACGCACTTCTGTTTTATAAAGATGTAGTCTAAAATTGGGCTAATATATTACTTAAAATTAACAAGACTATAATTACAAGATCACTAACACACAATCTAGTACTCTTGATGAGATTGTAGAATCTGAAACCAGCAAGAGAAGTATCCTAGATGACAAACTGCTGACAAAGCAATCATCAGCAATGCAAGGGTCCCCTTCATACAGCTCAATAGATATTTCTTTGTAAAAAAATGTATTCTCAAAATTTGCTATACGATGAAAATGGAACTGATATATAGCTGAGAACAACTCATACTGTCATCAGAAATGCACTATATTTTTTTACCTTGTTAAACTCTTCACATCCTTTGTCCAGACACATCGTGCTTTGAACCTGTCCTATCTAAGAATATAGGTCTACATTGCAGTATGTATCTCACAATTGTCAGGTCTTAGGATTATTTTGTTAATGAATATTAATATGTCTAGGTATTAAAGGTTATTTGTATTATAATTAATTATATAACATTACTTATTACTTTTGTCCCAAAGTTCAGCCCGACAGTCACACCACAGTTTTACACCAACTAATAAACGAGGTGTATGTTGATTTAAATTAAAATATAAAATTTAATCCAATTATATATTTACAATGAATTGACATATGACCAATAGTAAAGATAAATAAATACAAATACATATAATATAATGTGAAAATTCAATACTTTTAATAAGATTACAATGAATACTTAATTAGTATTTAAAAAACAAGAATAATCACCTTAACTCAACTTAACCTTAAACTTAACTTAACCTTAAAGTTCAGTAATATTCTCTTTAGGTTTAGTGTTTGTTTGTATATAGAGTATATATTAACTATAGCTGTTAATTTTGTATATGCTTTCTACTAATCTTTGTTCTATGAATAGTGTTATTGTATTAAGAATACCTGGTATTAGCTTTTGACACCGTTGTAATGTTGTTATTTTTGTTATTGTAAAAAGTCCTCGTCTGACAAATAAAAATTTAAAATTGATACCGGTACGAAAATTATTAAACAAATTTATTTACAAAACTTACAAAGCAAAAAAAAAAAATCCTAAGAAAAATGTTTAGTTAAGGTGATATTGTGTAATACTAAGAGCTGACAATAATTTACAAAACAAAGTCATTTTGAAAACAAAGTTGATTTAAGTCTTATAGAGTCTAGTGAAATCTTATGTTGTGGCCAATTTTCTTTAAGAATTGTTCTAATGTTTTGTTGTTTTTTTCCGTACTTTGTTGTCTTTTTTGTTGGTCAATAAAAACCTTTTTGTATTTCTTTAATGGCGGATTTCAAATATCGTCCTTTTCAATCAACTGCTGACTCTTCTTTTGGTAAAGTTTTAATTAATTTTGAAATTGAATGGTGTTGATAGCCCATTAAATGGAAAAATTTGTTGTTTCATCCTTTTTTAATGTAGCCGAATAAACGTTCCACACTTGTGGAGAGAAGATAGGAGGTACACGTCAAAAACGAAGAGACAGAATATTTCTTTGTGTGCGTGGGTTTCTTCGCACTATTAAACCAGAAACATATGTCTCATCGAAATCATTCAAAGTGGAAGTGCTTCATCTTGACAAAGGCTCTGAAGCAAAGCCATTGCTGCTGGATCGTCATTTACTGTCAGAATTGCTAAGGAATCGATCTGGCCACAAAATTGTCTGAATTCTTCCTTTTCCTTATACTTAGTAACAAGAACAGGTATGTGTATGTGATGCCCAAATACACTTTGATTCGTGTTAATAACAGCATTTTCAAAATCTACGACAACTGTCGGTGGGTCTGGATTTAAATCTAGTTCGTGGCGACGATTAACAATTGCTTGAAACGTAGTTTCGTACGTTTCTACTGTTTTGGATTGTAGACATACAAACACAGTCCAAACCGCTGTATTGCCTAGGTGAAAAACCAAGGTTAGGAAGATAATTATCAGGGAAATCCTGTATGCTGATGATGCAGCTATTGTGGCTGATTCTGATATTCAGCTTCGGTTCCTGTTTGACAAACTATCTTCTGCTTGCCAGAAGTTCGGCTTAAACATTAGTCAAGACTAAGATACTAGTCCAGAACACAAATACTGCACCTCAAATCTACATTAATGGCCAACCACCAGAAATTGTTGATCACTATTGCTATTGCTGCTCTATCGTATCCAACTGGATAAAGACATAAACAACAGGATAGTCAAAACTATCGCCACCATGTCACGGTTGCAGAAAAGAGTATGGGACAACATATTGCTGACTAACAGTACTAAAGCCCTAGTCTGCCGGACCTGTGTGTTGAGCACCTTGCTGTACGGAAGTGAAACATGGTCAACCTACTCATGGCAGGAAAAAAAGCTGAATGTCTTCCACCTCCGATGCCTAAGGCGGATCTTTAAAAAAAGGTGGCAAGATAAGATAACCAATGAGGAAGTGCTACGAAGAGCATGGTGCCAGGACATCCGCTCTGTTATCAGCAGCAGACGCCTTGACTGGCTTGACCACGTTTGTAGAATGCCAGTAGGTCGACTTCCACAGGACATCCTGTATGACGATCTGATAGAAGGCAGGAGAGCCTCTGGTCGCCCACTTTTACGTTATACGGATGTATGCAAACGCGACATGAAGCTCTTCAAAATCGACACTGGCAACTGGGAAGAGGTGGCACTGGACAGATCCTCATGGAGAGAAAGCATAAAGGAAGGGTCAAAGATTGCAGATGTCATACACAACAGTAGTAGAAAGAAGGGTGAAAATGCAACGACTCTTGGTGATTGTATATGCCCAACCTGCGATCGCAGCTGTGTATCAAGGATTGGCCTCTTTAGTCACACAAGAAGTTGCAAAGGGAAAAGATCGTCTCTCGAGAAGTAAAATGCCCTGGATATAGAGAGCCTCATGTAGCCTGGCCTATCATAGTGTGTTTACATAGCACGACACATGAATTGCCTGAAAGGATTTATTTAAATCCATGTCAACATGGAAGCTATAGCCAACGAATATATAATAAAGGCTTTAGAAACACAAAATTTGAGTGTCAATTTGAAATGAATGGAAATTATTTTGTGTGTTAATGCGTTAAAGTATAAAGTAAATTTTTCCTCTTTGAATTGAAATAAATCTAGAATTAAAGCTAGATATATACTGTATAGAGTTTAGTTGGCTTCGATAGATGAATGGGATTATAAAGTACGTCAAGACTTCTAAATTCGCAGATATAGGGAACGAGTTTATGTAAAAATGCTTTTGAAAGACAAATTTGATACTTAGTTTTATTAAGTAATTAAATCAATATATATTTTTTTAATTTTCAGGTGTCAAAGTGTAGTTCTTAAAATTAGATCTAGACCAAGGTCCTTTCGATCTTTTCTCATGTAAACATGACCTAGATTTATAAGATACTATACTTTCATAGAGTCAGCGAATTCTTTTTTAAGGGTCTTAAGTTTGTTTTAGGGCCAGTGGCGTAACTAAAGGGGGAGGAGAAATTTAAGATCCCCCCGGGCCCCCAAATGGGTGTCCGAAATGTTTTTGTAAATACATAAATTAATATATTTGATTGACAAATAGTGTCAATGGGTGTCTTTGTTTTCAACATTTATGGATTAAAGTTATAACGAAGACTAAACCTAGAAGTAGGTCAATCAGTACGTTGACTTTGTTGACGTTATAAAAATATTTTTCCTTACAAAGTTTTTTTAAAGTTGGTATTATATTTGAAACATTGTTGCCACAAATAAAACTGCATGATATACAGCAAATTTCAGGTTTCTTGTTACCTTTACTAATAATAAATCTAAATGGCGAATATTTTATGGCTACACTAATTAACCTTTAAGCAAAAGTTACATAATCGAGTATAACAGATCAAAAAGTTATTCTTAATAATGCTAGAATAGTCCATTATTAAGGTTTGGCGTCTATAATTTCTGAATTAAACTTTACACTTGAGTTATTACCCCTCTATTCATCTTTCCTCAATCCAATGGAAATTCTCTTTTTATTTCCATCTAATCCTTTTGCTTTTACACAAAAGATAAACAACAAACAATGACGTAATATTATATAATATTAGCACATCCTTCCTTTTGATGTTATTATCACATCTGATATCTACTAGGAACTTAAACAATTCGTCCACTTCTGGTTGTTTTAACCGGCACAACAAGTTCTCTAGACGTTGGTCCATAACTATGTTTCGTTTGTTCAAACAGTTGGCAGTTCTTTCTCTTCATCGGTATCATAGTACCCATAATTGTCTTCATCGAAACTCTTATTCAAAAAGCGTTGATTTCTTCTGTATGTTTCCTTCGTTTATCTTTATGATGTAAGTTTTGGGTGATGAATGTTTGTTTTTGACAACTGCTTTTGTCATGTTTGACCTAGACGAACTCTCCGACAGAATAATCTTTAGGTAGTCTTGCTTTTGCATCGTATTTCACTTTGCTTCTCATCTGTCGTTCGTTGAGTAATGTCTCGGCATTTTCTCTTATCGATGGTTTCAATAGTTTGGGATCAGTTGAAATGATTCCCTGAGTCTTCTACTCGTCAGCAGTTGTGATGGTGAATACGGCAGTCCTCTTATCGAAGTATTTCTATACTCGAGCATAACGAGATATAGATCTTTCCCACATTTGTATGCTTTGAATACTTTTGCTTTCGCACAAAACATAAACCATCAACAATGATGTAATATCCGATAGATCTTGTTTTCTCCTTCACATAATTCGCTGATGATGCAGCTCTTCTTGCCCTGCTCTCAGAGATCTCAAACCTAAATGAGTATTTCATAGAAATAGAACACATTGAAAAATTCTGTAAAGATAATTTTTTTATTATTAAATGTAAAAAAAACAAAGAAATGATAATCGATTTTCGTAGGGAAAAGAAGGAAAATGATATTGTTTCTGTAGCTGGAGAGACTATTAAAATAGTGCAAATCTTTAAATACCTTGGTACAATCATAGACAATAAACATAATTTTACTGCAAATACTGATTCTATCAGCAAAAAATAGGGCAGCAAAGATTACGATTACTAAGAAAACTGTCCTCGTTTAATGTTAGCAAAAAGGCCTTAGCTATGTTTTATCACGCTCACATCTGCAATATTTTAAGTTTCAATATCACTGCCTGGTAAGGCAATCTAAGCATTAAAATAAAAATAAATTTATAGAATCTTACAGGCTGCTGGTAAAATCATTGACAAAAAACAAATCCCATTTGGGCAGCTGTTTGAGACAAACATCTATAAAAAAGCTAACAAGATCCTCGAAATAAAGAATCACCCTTTGGGTCAGGATTTTGTGATTTTACCATCACAAAAGAGATACAAGACACCGATGGCAAAGACAAACAGACACAAACACTTATTTGTTCCCATGGCAATCAAATCATTAAATAGGGACAATCTGATATAAACTTTGTTACATGTAAATTATGAGTGTCTGGTGTGAATGTACACTTTGGTTTCTTATAGTTATAATGTTTTTTGTTTGGTGTAATGCAAAAATTGTAAGACAAATTTCCATACGGACAATAAAGATTTTATTATTATTATTATTATTATATTAGCGCAGAATCTTCTTCACGCAGTTGAAAATTAAGAATTTTTGCCTATTTGGAATTCTGGTCAAAGCTCCTGCGCCCAATTAATAAGAAAAAGAAACTACAAAAGTCTGGAATGCAATTATGGGAAGATGCTGAAGAAAATAGTACCTTTTCATGCTTTCTGCAAATTGTTGCGAAACTGACAAAAACCCAATCCATCGAAAAAGCAAAAGAAGATAGTGAATACTATGGATTCCCTGCAACCAAAACAGCCAGAAGAAAGAAAAGACTTAATGGAAAGTTAGGTTCTAATGTAGGACTGTCAATAGAACTGCAGTTCAAACGTGTTGCAACAGAAGTGCTGGACATACTTCATATTGAGATGAAGGACAGATTCCAATGGTTGGAAAGAAAATGGATACTTTTGGGTTTTTTCTTGAACCAAGAAACCTGTTAGATGAATGACAAACTGTGCAACTTGTCCTGTTTGTATGATGAAATAAATGGCAAATCGCTTTGTCAATGATGTCATTGATGCACGAGCACTTTTCATCAACAAACCAGTAATACACTCAACAATAGACATATTGAGGAAACAGGCTTCATATGGTAATTACGTGTGCTCAAACCTTGCAACCTCCTCCGAATACCGCTAACTCAGGCCACCACTTCCATTATGTCATGTGAGAGATCATTCTCAAAGCTCAAGTTCATCAAAAACTATCTCAGGAGCACAATGACGCAAGAAAGGCTTATCATGGCTTTAATGTCAGTGAAGTCACAAAACTTAGCAATACATTTTTTTTTTAAAGTTTATTTTCAAAAAAATATATAATCCTTTGCATAAATGTGTCCTGTGTGTGGTGAATGATTATCTCCCCTACTAAAGATACACTATTAATAGTGGATAGTTGTAAAAGTGGTGCATTTTTATGAAAAAACTGCTTCATAGTTGATTTTAAAAATGTAATATTTTGCTTTTAGGAAAGAAAAAAGTAGCCATTGCATCAGAACTTTTAAAGGCCTAAAATGTCATGATGTCGGACTTTCAATATCTTTAATAATTTACGAGATCTAAACGGGACGAACGACCAGATGGACAGACCAAACTCATAGCGTCTATTCTCCCTTAGGGTGCCGCTACACATTGAAATTAAAATAAATGTAAGAAGGTTACATTCAATTATTGCTGTCAGTCCCATCCAGATATATATATATCAATATAATAATTGGAAGAGTAAAGAAATAAAAACTGATTATCTTCTCGTAAAATGTAAATGTAATAATTAACGAACAATTATCATAGAATCACATAATTGATAAAATTATTTAAAAATCAAACAAATGTAAAACTAAAAGAATAAAGACTGGATATCTTCTCGTAACATATAAGTGTAATAATAAATAAACATTTATCATGGAGACCTCATATTGATGGAAATATTTAAAATTAAAACAAAGACCGATTTTTTTTTTAGAAATCAAACTATAATGCTGTTAAACCCTGGTTAGGCTAATAATAGAAAAGATGATCTTTGTTGGGGACATTTCGAATTAAGGAAATACAAAGAAACAACATCAAACGCAAAATAGAGCCCTTTGGTTTGTAACAAACAAATATTCACTAACACCATTCGTAAAATAAAAAATTTAGAGAAAATTTAGGATACGAAAATAAAAAGTAAACTTGATGTTGCAGCTAGAGTAGTTGCATGAAAATAGGTACAAAAAAAGTAAATAAGTCTACTAGTTCGATGTAGAGATAGTACGAGATAGTGCACACAGTTGAATGGACAAAGATTTGAAGAAGTTAACTCATTTAAATACCTAGGGTCAATTTGGCCAAACATAACAAAAGATGGAGGATCAATAAAATTAAAAGGAACAATGTTACAAAGCCACACAAAAAAGACGCTAATAGTTTTGTGCGAAATGTCTGTCCGTCTGTCCGTCCGTCCCGTTTAGATCTCGTAAACTAGAAAAGATATTGAAAATCCGACATCACAATATTTTAGACCATTCAAAGTTCTGATGCATCGGCTACTTTTTTTGTTATCTGAAAGCGAAAAATCTAATTTTTAAAATCAGTTATGCAAGCAGTTTTTTAAAGAGAAAAAGCTAATTAGTATGCATTAAATGTTAGACCTAATTTAAAAGGAATAGTAATCTTGTAAACTACATTTTCCTAAAAAAAAAAATTTACATTGCCGTAATTTTTGTATTTTTTTTTTTAAGATTCGAATAAGAGACTGAGCCTTTTCAAAACAATTGTATTAATTATAAGACATCAGTTAGGCCAGTTGAGTCGCGGTGGCTGAGTTGTAAAGCGCTTGGCTTCCGAACAGGGGGTCCTTTGTTCGAATCCTGGTGAAGACTTTGGGAGCCTCTGAGTCCACTCAGCTCTAATGGGTACCTGACATTAGTTGGGGAAAAGTAAAGGCGGTTGGTCGTTGTGCTGGCTACATGACACCCTCGTTAACCGTAGGCCACAAAAACTGATGAATTTTACATAATATGCCACAAGGTCTAAAAGGGAAACTAGTTAGGCCAGGTTCACATCTAAATTTACATTCCTTTCACCTATTCTTTGACCCGCGGGACCATTGGGGCACTACACAAGATCTGTTAACCTTCTTTCTCCATTATTATCTCTCATTTGTCTATGAAATTATTTCATTTGGATGTTCTTTCTGAAAATATTGAAGCCTGCCTGGGTGGACCACTTCGGGGGCCGATTTTGAGTTTATTTCCACACAAACTGTCTTTTGTAACCTTTTTTTTATTGAAAAGTGGTGTAATGTTTTGAAAAATCTGCTTGCATATATAATTTTTAAAATTAGATGGTTTACTTTCGGAAAAGAAAAAACTAGCCGTTGCAT
Source organism: Biomphalaria pfeifferi (assembly GCA_030265305.1). Classification (NCBI taxonomy): domain Eukaryota; kingdom Metazoa; phylum Mollusca; class Gastropoda; family Planorbidae; genus Biomphalaria; species Biomphalaria pfeifferi. The sequence continues at coordinate 940,481 of JASAOG010000227.1, read as the reverse complement.
CAGAACTTTGAATGATCTAAAAATATTGTGATGTCCGATTTTCATTTTCTCTTCTAGTTTCTTAGATCTAAACGAGATGGTCGGACAGACGGACAGACAGGCCACACAAAAATAATAGCGTCTTTTTCTCTTTTATGGGCCGCTAAAAATAAAAAGAAGTTATAATACATTAAACCTTGAACTTACAACTAGAAAAACAAAACCTAATCAAATACTCAGAGACACAAAGAGAAACACACATTTTATTCCATACGCAATAACAAATTTTAGCAGGTTCTCCTAGTGCTATTAGAGCATGTAATGGGTTTTCTGAATCAGCCAGGAAAATCAAAGACTTAGCTGAGTCTAATATGCCTGACTACATTGAAACTTCGATAGGTAGGATTTAAATATAGTATATTTTAAAGTAATATCTACAATTTATTAGTTAGGACTCTCTAGTAAAAGGCATTTTCTTTATCAAATACGATTGAAAAAAATGTAAGCTATGGTTCCATATCCCCCCCCCCCCCACAAACTTTTTTGTCTGAATAATGTAAAAATTCACTTTGTATGAGAAATGTATGGTAAACATAATAGCTTCTTCTTGGAATTAGTGGAAAATTTGTGCACTCCCCGAGCTTGCCAGCAAAGGGGACTGTGGGAGCGCAGAGAGCTCCTCAAGCAGGGATCGGGGGCGGAGCCCACCGTCAAACACTATTTCCGGTATTAAAAATTAACAAAATGCATATTCTGATGTATCTACAGTGCATTATCCTGATATAAAAAAGTTGTATTTAAAAAACCTAATCTGCTATTCTTACTTACTTAGATCCTCAGGCGCCTTTCGGTTTATTGGGCGCAAACTGCGTCCACAAAAATTTGCCACTGGCAACGTCTGAAACTTCTTCCCACCTGCTCTGAGGTCTTCTATGAAAAAGTGGCGCTAAGTTTTATTAGGTTATCCCTGTATGCGCTTACCTCGTAATGGCCTCCTTGTGATCGTAACTTAGTATGTGTCATTCATTTGGCCAGAAAACATGTCCCGCAAACCTCATGCGACGCTTTGTCACAACCTCACTGAGTGGTCAACTCCCAGTTCAGCATAGGATTTCCTTGATTGAGACCCGATCTCAAAAACTGACTAAAATCCGTCTTAGCCATCTTTGTTGAGCCACATTATGTATTTTTCAATTTCGGCAGATGTCTATTCCATGCACTTTATTAATGGAGCCCAGCCACTGGTAGAAATTTGTAACCACTCTTGGCTACGCTCTTGGAATTAGGTGACAGTAGTTTTGCATGAGATTATATATCTAAAAAGGACGTTTTATCGACTAAATCCTTTGTTGGGAGGTTCTAAAATAAAAAAATCTTAAGAGTTTTTTTTTAACAAATTAAAAACCACTTAGCTACGCTCATAGAATTTGATAATTGTAGTTTGCTTTAGAATAATATTGAAGAGAGAGGTTTTCAACCTCAAAACGCTATGTAGGGGGATTTTAAACTCAAAACCATCTACCTGTCTTTTAAACTTTTAAGACAAACCTCTTGGAGGATGATGTTGTAAACTCAAAACCCCTCTTGGCTTGGCTACTCTCATATAACTTTGATAGTGTAATTTGTTTTATTTTTTTTATTGAAAATTTGTTTTATAGTTTCAAAAACCCTCTTGGCTGCGCTTGGGCAAGTGATTGTTTAGTATTAAAATCTGTCCCAAAAAAAATCAGAACAAATAAACAGTCACTAAATTCACCCTCCCCCCTTGCAAGGGGGAGAATTTCATTTCGGGAAGGGGGGTTGAACGCCAACACCTCCCTGGCTACGCCCATGGTCCCAAGTACAGAAAGCGACTACTAAAATTTAATCTTAAAATTAGACCCAGTGTAAGCTAAACTACACCAGTTACTAAATACCTGTGTGGTTCTATCATTTTAGTTAATGTATATCTTGTTTTTAAAGCAGCATTAAAAATAGGCAGCCAGTATAGAGTTTCGTGGGCTGTATTGGTTACAGATGACAAATCTCGTCTACATGATATTACAACGTTGATAGAAACACACTAGTATAAATAGAGGAGGAGGAAGAAGCCTATGAAAGAGCAACGAACGTTGTTAAATCCTGTTTCATTTGTACACAAGAACGGATATTTTGTAATATGGAGTTATGGATTTTTGCAATGTTATGCTTCAGTTCTGCAACAGGTAAGATGTCTATCTATATTTTAATATTATATTTGGGTATATTTTGTAGCGAAAAAGTTAGGACCAACATAATCGTCAACAGTAGTGACTATTTAATCTGGAATAATATTTTTTTTATAGTTATAATGTTTTGTTTGGTGTAATGCACAAATTGTAAGACAAATTTCCTTACGGACAATAAAGATTAATATAATTATTATTATTTCTTAAATAAGTGTAAGATTTGAATGACTGTTAAACACAAAATGGCGTAACATAAATAGTTTCAATAAAATCATAGTAGGAGTGTTTTAAAAGTAGGTCATTGTACGTTTAATGATTACATTTATTGTGCCCTAGAATAGATTCTTCCTGGAGTTAGTGCAAACATTGTAGACTACCTGTCCTTACCAGCAAGAGGTTTATGCTCCCCCAGCGAAGGGCGAATCCTCGCCGCCAAGCACTATTTCCGGTATTGAAGGCCAATAAAATGCATATTCTGAGGTATCTACAGTGCATTCTTCTCGTATTAAAAAGTTTTATCTCAAAAACCTTATGTGCTATTCTTACTGACTTAGACCCTCCCACGCCGTTCGGAGCATTTGGCGGCAAGCTGTTTTCACATAAATCTGTCACTAGCAATGTCTGAAGCCTCTTCCCACATGCTCTGAGGACCTCCATGAAAGTGTGGCGAAAAGTTTCACTAAGACGTCATCGAAACTCTTATTATGCGTAATTCATTTTGTGGGAGAACTTGTCCCCCAAACCTCATGCGACGCTCTTTCACAACCTTACTTAGGGGTCGACTCCCAGTTCGGCATAGGATTTCCTTGATTTAGACCCGATTTCTATAACTGACTCCTAAAATCTGTCTTAGCCATCTTTGTTAAGCCTCATTTTGTGTTTTTTAATTTCGGCAGCTGACTATTCACTGCACTTTATTAATGGAGCCCAGCCACTGTGTAACCTCTCTTCACTACACTCTTGGAATTAGATGACTTTAGTTTGCTTGAGATTTTATATCGAAAGGAGAAGTTTTATCGCCAAAATCATCTTGAGTTTTGTTAATATTTTTTTAAATTTAATACCCCATTTAGCTACGGTCATATAATTTAAAGACTGTAGTTTGCTTTAGATTTTATATCGAAATGGGAAGTTTTATCGTCAAAATCATCTGTTGGAGGGTTTTAAACTAAAATTCTCTGGAGTTTTTTTTTTTTTTCATTCAATACCCCATTTACTACGGTCAAAGAATTTGGTGAATGTAGTTTGCTTTAGAATAATGTTGAAAAAAGAGAGGTTTTCAACCTCAAACTCTCTGTAGGGGGATTTTAAACTCAAAACCATCTGGAGGGGTTTCAAACTTTAAAAAAAAGCCAACTGAAGGAGGGGTTTTATGCTCAAACACCCCCCTTCTTTTGCTTGGCGACGCTTAAATAATATTACTGTGCAATTTGCTTTTTTATATTGAAAATGTAATTTTTAGCATAAAACCCCTCTGAAGGGGGTTTTCAACTCAAAAGCCTTTTGGCTACGCTCAAAGAATTTGGAGTGTGTAATTTATCGTAAATTTTGGAGGGGGTTTTAAAATCAAAATCTTTCTTAGCTGGGCTTTTGGAATTAGGCGATTGTCGTTTGCATTTTTTTTATTTATAGAAGAAGGGGGTTTAACTGCAAAACTTCCTGGTAGGGAGTTTCAAACATAGAACCCCATTGGCTGTGCTGGGGAAAGTCATGGTTTAGTATTAAACTCTCACCAAAAATAAACAAAATCAAAGCAAAAAAACAGTCACTAAATTCTGACATTTCGTGGGGGAGGAGTTGAACCTCCCGGCTAAGCCCATGCACACACTCACACACCGAATAGTGCTTTTTGATATTTGGAGCCCGATATGGCCGGATAGTAATCTTTGACATGGTGCCTGACCCGAATTCCTACATCTACATGACTTTTAAATAGCTCTTTTGACTGAAGATTTTACAAATTTTCTAAATAACATATTATTTTTATTTATCTTCTTGTTTTAAACTCTATCACAAATTGAAGTTAACAACATTTATTAACATATGTCTATCATAAACTAATCTGTGTAACATATGAGATGGTATTTGTGTATATGTTCGAGGTTATCAACTGTAAAGACGTATGTGGCATGGCCAATGTAGAATATGTAAACGTATGAAAACGTATATTTAACTAATGTAAATCTTTCAAAGGTAAGGTAGAATCTCGGTTGTATTGTGGGTAGATGTTTGTGTTCATGTATTTCAGGCCATGTATTCAGGCCACAAACCGCGGTCTGGTCTAAGCCTGATAATGATAAAGGCTGTCTTGCGCATCTAGAGTTGCTTCTTTTGTGATGTTTTCTTGTATGCACCATAATAATTTATGCGATAGATGTAGTTCCTAAGGAAGCTCCATGTTGATGTCAATGCTGCGTTGCTTCTGTTGTGTTTCTGCTGATGGCGGATTTTTAGTTGCATTTTTCTTTGGTTGTTTACTTCCCCAGTATTGGGTAAGTTAGTTATTTTCTTTATTCTTCACGTTGTTGTTTTAAAATCGTTGTTAATATAATATTGGAATGGCGGTCTCAAAAAAAGCGTATTTTTCTTGTTTAGGGACGCAGCCTTGGTGCTCTGTAATAGTCAAGCCTGATTTATTTTGGTATGGTCCATGCATCCATGGCATTGTGAATGATTGGTTGTGGGCTTCGCAAGCTTTGTAACTAGCTTAAGGTGTGCTATGTCTCATTCGAATAATATGTATAACTTGTATTTGCCATTGTAAATACCAGTAGCATTAATATTTATTCATCTTGTATGCCCCATTATATCATTACTTCATTAAACTTTTGCTTTGTTATATGCAATCTCGTTATTGACTAGTATACGTAACTAATTGCATTATACATCTTTAGTAATACCAGAAATAACGATGAGTTACGTAACACTCTTAAGTTATTAAGAATATGGTTATCAAATCAAGACTCTCAATTTACAAAAATAATATTCGAAATAAACACGTTAGAAAAAGTAATTCAACAGTGACGATATTTATTGACAAAATTATGCCTACGGGTAATGCTAATTTAATAAAATAATATACTAATAATATACACGTATTTAAAAAGTTAAAGCCTTAAAGCAAAGAAAAATTTTAAAAAATGTATATGACAAGTACTAAATTTCAACAGAATTCATTAGTTGTTACATTAAAGTTGTATTATATTTAAGATAACCAAGTTTTTCAACATTGTCTACTATACGTTTAGTACGATAGACATTGATAATTTGTCCAGTAACTCTGAATAATCTTTCCGTATTTAAGTTTCTAATTGACTTTTCTATCAAAGTAAGCAAACTTAGTGTCATCTAGTAACTTCTAGACAGTTCTTACAATTTGTTCTAATCCATTCTGGCTTAAAAATGATAAATGTCCATAAATACATTGTTCATGGACTAAACAAATAAGTTGGAATTGGGATGTTAAGCTCTCCCTTTAAAGATACTTCTGGTCACTGTCTTCTATACTTATATACACACATCTTTTCTACTTGTATCTACATTAAAATTAGTTTCTGGCTTACTAATCTATGAAATATAAAATATACACTTGGTTTTATGATTGTAAACAATCACTCCTGTAGGTATGAGTTTTATAGTCCAACCTCCTCATTGACATTTATCTCCAAGTTACTAATTTTGGTAACCGGCTAGATCTGTGACTTCTAGTCCAGTCCCCAAATTGAGACTTATCTCCAAGTAAACAAACTCATTATTCGGTCAACCGGGTAGATGTGTGGCTTGTGGTCCAGCCCCTTAATTGACAACTTATCTCCAAGTATACAATTTCATACAAGTTTAACGTGTAGACGCGTGGCTTGTAGTTCAGCCCCTATTAGATTCTTCTCTACGTAAACAAACTCAGTTCTCTCATAAGTTTTGAACTCAAGACAGTGGCAACATTTTGACATTAGGCTAAATGTTGTCCCCTGTGTATCTATACTTAAAGTTATGTCCCCTGTGTATCTATACTTAAAGTTATGTCCCCTGTGTATCTATACTTAAAGTTATGTCCCCTGTGTATCTATACTTAAAGTTATGGACCAAACAAACTAAAGAAGATTGGAGTTGTTCGTTTCTACATCTTGAGATATACCGACACATCTAGACAGATGTCCGGTCCGAGTGGCGTATTTAAGAAAATACAAATTAACTAGCCCACTGAAAGGTCAAAACACAATTTTAAAATGTGCCAGCCATCGCTGCTATGTATGTAATGCGACTATAATTTTAATAGAAATATAAGTACTACGGTATACTTTTTACTATCCGGCCAACTATCAAGCAGTGTTATTAGGCCGAAGCCAAGTGTGGCCTAACAGTGAAAAATGGCTGAATATTCGGTAGAAGCCGGAGCGACTATCCGGTGCACCCCTTATAGCATATATGAAATAAATGAGCCCACCAACATGAAGCGGTTTGTGTTAAATAGTCAATGTAAAATATTTAAATGTATATTTACCTTGTTACTAATGTAAAACTCTCAAAAGTAAATCTGGGTTGTATGTGTTGTAATATTTCAGACCATTAACTGGTCATTAGGCTTTTAATTTAAAGGCAACGGGTCGCTTCTGGTGTTGGCATCAAGGGATTAATACTGTTAAGGCTACCGCGAGGTGTTAATTCTTAGAAATATATCTAGTGTAGATCTACGTCTGACTGGAAGTAATGCTGAACTCGAACTACTTCAGTAACACCGGCCAAAGGCCGAAACAATCAAAATATGTAGTCGACGCTGATGTTGTTTTACAAATATATTTAATCATCAAGAAGGGAATCGGGTTAGGAATCGTAACCAACTTTACGTCATCGTCGCTAAGTAAAACTTTACCCTATTCCCGAAAAAAATATGTCTTGATCCACTTGAGTTGCACTACAATCTTATCTCGTATATTATAGGTTTAAAAGGAAAGTAGTTTTTATCGGGCAGTTCATTTGAACTATGTGACTATAAATAGAACTTTATTTTGGTCGGAAATATGGAATTACGGGAGATTTAAATTATGGGATAGTAACGAACTCACTCTTTGAGCAATCAAGATGGTAGTTTTGTTTTAGAACTGTGACATTAGGACTGTGCCCAATTATTTTGTATTCAATTCTATTTTCAAGTTCTAGAAGTCTTATCAAGTTATTTCATTAATATGTGTGTGTGTGTGTTTGGACCGCAATCCAGACTGTGAGTTAATAATAATTATTTAGACCATTCTACATCATCATCAAGAATTGAGTAATCTTAATCTACATTTCTACATATTATAATCACACACATAACACGTATGACTACTTATCTTCTTATCTTATATAATACAGACGTTACTTCAAAAAAGAAGATGATTACGTCCTACGCGTCATGCATTTAGTCATGGATATTAACCAATGCCTTAAATTCTGCCAAGTCACTGGTTTTCCTAGCTAGCTCAGGCAATCCATTGCATGCTCTAATAGCACTAAGGACGAAGAAGCATTTGTACAAATTTATCCTAGCATATGGAATGAGGAACGTGCCTTTATCTTAGTGTCTTTCTGAGTATTTTATTAAATTTTGTTTTTGTATTTGAAGATTATGGTTCAGTGTTTTATGTATAACTGCTACTTTACTTTTGAGTCTTCTGTCCTGAAGGCTTTCTAAATTTAGTGATTTTACTAAAGGTGTTACTCTAGTCAAATGTGAATATTCGTTTGTTATGAATCTCACTGCTCTATTTTGTGTCTGTTCCAGTTTCTTAATGTTTTCTTGAGTTGAGGGGTCCCAAATAGAGGATGCATATTCTATTATTGGCCTAACCAAGGTTAAATAACATTTTAGTTTTATGTTCTTATTTGATTTATAGAAATTTCTTTGAATACCGTAAGATAACTTCACTTTGTGTCACTGACCTTAGCAACACAACGAACAAAAGCAGCTATTACAGTCACACACTTATCTCTAGATCTTTGTTGACCCATTTTACACAAATTAACACGCCCCTGTAGATCTGCTTATGGGTTCACTGTTCAATACAGGGAAAAATTGGCAGTCTTCGTTACTTTTTTGTAAATTAGTATTAGAAAGTAAAAATTACAAAATATTTACAATTATAATCCTTTCCCATCGTTAAAAATTTACGTATAAGGCTTCATTGCTTCAATTGAAAGAAATCCTACTTTCACGTGAACAAGTTTTATTTAAACATTGCAAATTTTCTAAATTTTAAAAAGATATAAACAATTATTATGATATCAAAATCTTATTTTAAATATTTCCATGCCATCATCATGGTTTATCAATTTTTATGAGAACCAGAAGAAAGGTACTATAAAGAACAAACCATAGTAGCTTGCTGTAATGAAGAAAGAAAGGTTCACTACCTGTTCCCGTTATTCACGATTATTGTTAGCTTGGACGGCGGCCATCATACATTCAATAAAGTCTTTAGAGAATCGGCGCCGAAGGTGCCTTTTTACCTACCGGATATCGGAAAAGATTTCCTCCGATTGTCAGGCTTGGCTTTACTTCCTGCACTGTCTGAGGGTTTAACCATATCGCGACCATAAAGATATTCGGACCGTTCATGATATTTACGTTGCACGCAGCCGCTCGATATTGGCGGATGAAGGCTGAGTAGGCTACGGGCGAATTTTATCAGAATTTTTACTTTAACTGCCACAAGAAAAGTTAAGGTATCGAGACTCTAGCGACCAGCTCTGACGACAACTTTGTGGACCTGCATCGCCAACTTTTTCAAATGGGTAACCGGGCTATCGGTTCAATTCCCACGAACAAATTAAGGATGGGTTCAGTCGTAGGAATGCGTAAGGAATTCAGGTGCAGTAACAGGAAGTCTCAGGAATGCGTTAAATTAACATGAATTACAGGAACCAGCTGGCGTTTACAGCCGCGATAAGGCTAAAAAAAAACAAGCTGAAAACTTTCATTACATTAATCTCGTGAGCTTCATAAATATAAGATAGCGTCAATGGTAGAAGCAATGTAGAAGTAATAATGTCAACACATGGTGGACATAATTAAAGGCAATAAATAAATGAGTACACTTAAATATTAATAAATATATTTCTTACTTACGATTGTGAGAAATACACATAATGCACATATTAAATATAAATAAAAATTAATTTGATCCAAATAATATTGTTATGTACATAATTATTACCATAAGTTTAAATGAATAGAACACGAGAACACAATAAAATAATGCCCCTCAACCGATTGAAAAATGTTGAGACATATACCACTTGAATGGAAATAAGGATTGGACCAGGAATCAAGTAAAGAGTTAGTTACGTCATAACTCATGATAGGCATTTTGACATCCGGTTAAAGTTAGCACCTCCTACCTATTTACCAAAAGTGTTGTTCAGAACGCCCGATGTCAAGCGTGACCTAAGCTCAAGGTTTCCCAATAAGGAAAACATGTGTGTGTGTGCCCATGTTAGATAGTCTGGCCAAACTGCAATATGAAAGAAGCGCAAGTTGTCTGGAGAAATCAATAAGGTTTCAGGACCAGTATACTTAAATAGAATAACAGAGACATATCCTATATGTTCTAGTTAGCAAGTAGGTAAATGTGTAGTGGCATAGATAAACATAACATACAGATTTGATGGTGGCCTATTCAACCCGAGGCGGCTCAAAGCAAAATCAAAAACAAATTCAGCAGTAATCAGGGACTATTTGCTGACGACTGTGCCTTGAATGCCTGTTCTGAAAATGATTTGCAGAGCATCGTCAGTGACTTCTCAAGAGAATGTTCAGACTTTGGCCTTACCACTAATACAAATAAGACGGAAGTCTTATATTTACCTGCTCCAGGGAAAGCCTACACAGATCTTAGCATCAAAATAAATGGACATGATATAAATGCAGTGGACAGATTCACATGTTTATAGTGTTCCCACTACTCTTATCATACTGGTTGAGAAATGGATATAAAAATATGTAAATAAGTAGATATATTGTAATGCTGAGTTTGTATTTTGTTTTACATTGTTTCTGTTTGTTGTAGGGATGTCATATTGTGTGGTGATCAGAGGCTAATAAGTGATGAGAGTGTAGGAATAATCTTTTGAGAGATAGAAGTATGATTAGAAAAATTATGATCATGCCGCTCTGAGCTCATAATTTATCATCAAAGGCCTAGGTGTAGTGGAAATCTTTTGCGAAAGAACAATTGGAAAAGTTATGATCATGCCGCTGATAACTTATCTCCTGACAGCCATCTTTCAGTTTATCTTTATTTTTCGATAGTTTTTTCTTGAATATATGAGATGTCATTTCAAACCCTGATTATAATGTTTTATTTATTCTAATTAACACTGACTTAAAGAAATACACAACACTGGCCAAGAAGTTAAGAACGTTGTACAGCATTACAAATCAATGGAATGAATCCGTTTTCTGTACCATGCCTGCTATGAATAGCTTAGCTTATTTATTTCAATTAACACGTAAAAGCATTGTTAACATTAGTTCTATATCTTTAAATGTTAAATTTTTTATGGAGACCATATGAAGTCCCTCTATACTGTCCATACCGGCGTACACAATGAAATCGCTGTTTGTAGTGAGTCTTGCCACGTATGTCCATGATGGAGCGCAAGCATGTTTGGTGAATGCGCTCAAGTAGTCTTTGTTGCTTTCTGTATAGTTTCCATGTCTCAGATCCACTCCACATAGAAGGTTGAGAGAACCACCGCCTGGTAGACATTGATTTTTGTAGGCAGACAGAGCGATTTATTCTGCCAAACTCTCACCTGAAGGCGTCCAAACGCGCTACTGGCCCTGGCCAGACGGTTATCAACTTCCCTTGAAATGAGGTGCCATTTGATACTATACTACCCTGATATATTATATATATGTGAAGTGGTCTACCACATTAAGGGACTGTTATTAATCTTACACCTTTAACAATTATTATTTGATGGATTAGAGGATGAAGTGACTGGGGATAAAATAACTGTGAATCACACATAATAATATATATATATAACAAAAACATAATTACTTTTGTTACATTACTACTAATTGCATTTATTTTTTAATTTATCTTAGTTTCAGCTCAGCAATCCATTGTGAGTCAACTACAATATTCATCTGGTGATACCTTTAACATAACTTGTGATGCCTCAAGATTTAGTGGGTTAAAAACTGCAAATTATTTCCTGTCAATGTCACTGTGGAGACAAGTGTCACCCCAAGATACTTTTATAAATATTGCAGCATATGAGCCCCTAGCTCAGTTAAACACTACAACTGTAAGCAATATATTTTTATTTCATAAACATTACTCAAAGCTTCAGGACATGTGCTGTGGACATTCACATGGACCTAGAGAGGAAAACATGCAATGCAATGGTTTAAAACACTAATTAACATGCACAACTAGAACGTGTTACAAATAAGATGAGATTATTATATTTAATTTTTTATTTTAAACTTAAAAAAAAAATTGGAAAGTGTATTTTACTAAGAGTACATGGGCATAGTCAGAATTTTTTCAGGTGAGGGGTTAAAGAGGGTAAATTCATTCTAGTAGTCAAGGGTCAACTGATGCTGTACTAAGTATACCAAGCATATTCACATAAATGTAGTACTTTAAATCCCAGTGTGGAAAAGGAGATTTGTATTGCAAACATGCAGTATGAACTACTATGTAGGAAGTAGGGTTGCTCCAGAGTTGAACTCTGACTTTGTTATTAGAAAAGCTGTCCATTTTCTACTATTCAGTATTTCTTCATTGGCCAGATATCATTGCTTAATAGTTGGCTGGATAATCAAACGTATGCCTTAGAGTATGGTTGAGAAACTGCAATTTATTGAGCAAGCTAAAGTATTATAAACACTTCCTATAACTTATTATTCCAGGTACTTATGACATGGCTTATTTTATGCTTCATGAAATGTTAGCCATTATGCTAAAAGCATTGCTTTCTTAATTGAAACCTTAACTGCTATTATATTAGAGTCATATTTGGGTTTAATAGGTCCTTGGACCAAAGCAGCTATTAGATGTTCTTTATAATAGTAAAATTGCATGTTTGGTTTCTCTGCACATACTATTCAGCTTTATGTACAAGATATCATATTTAGTGATATGTTGTGGATCTGCTAAAAGCAGCATGAAAAGAAGTTTGTCATATTAAACTATTATCCTAGGCAACTTACATACTGCTTACATACCTTATCGACTTGTCCTTCTATGGCTTGAATTGATACATTGGAACTCTATCTTCTTCATGTTAGATAGGCTGTTTCGGATTCATACTTTGAAGTAAAATCTCTGCAATCCCGATATTTTTTGAGAATTCTGAAAGTGTCTAATAGAACTATACAAACTTAAAACATCAGAAATGCATTGTCTAATCAACACCATCTCATCATAACATCAACCGACACATTGTGACAATCAGCCTCAAAAGTATTTTGTCATCTGGCACTTTAAACATATTGTCACAACTTGAATCATTTATATATTGAGAGGCCCAGCCCCTATTCTAATGGTGATGTTCTTATTGTCAACATGTTTAAAACTTACACTTCTCGCTTTTCTCTTTTTGGACTATAAAGTCAACTCGATGTCTGTTGTTCCTTTCGTTGCCACTGTACCAGATCTTGTGACCTTCTTTTGTTTCTCCACAATCTGTTTATCTGACTTCTGAGAGGTCGAGATGCTCCCATTGATATCTTTAATGAGATCCATCTGCTTATTAACGTTTGATGCTGGTTTGGTCTGGTCTGGGTATTAAATTTTTCATGTACCATCCATATCTGGCGGAGATTTCCTTATTCACCACCTGTGACACACAATACAATACGAAAACAGATACTCAACCACAACTCCATTATTAAAAGAAACAAATTAATTAGTATGATAAATGTTGTCTTTACTAGAATGCTCCATCTCAATGGCAAGTTAATTTCTCTGGTGGTGAAGGTTTCTCAAATAGAAACATAATGAAGATTGTTGTAACTGTGGTCAACTATCAATGTACAGACGCAGGACTTTATAAATGTCAAGCTATCTTGCCATCTCCCATTACTCCTTATGAAACAATGCCTGTCAATTTAACTGCCAAAGGTAATTAAAATTGATCTTTTAAATTGGTTGATTTACATTGCTATGAAAATTGCTTAAATTGTTTATCTGGCAGCAATCAAATCAATTTTACTTTGGTTTAATCACAACTTTGCCTATTTATCTCCTAATTGACGAAGCCAATGTTGATTTAACCCCATTGAACTAAATTGATTTTTGAATTTATAAACTTTTATTTGTGTTGTGTAAAAAGATCATAATTTTCCCTATGATTTGATATCATATATATAAATTTTGTAATATGAAAAATAAAAGTTATTGAAGTTAAATCATAACAGAATAGTGAAATACAAATGAAAAAATGAATAATACTATGAAAACGAGGAAAATAGTTATGGAGAGAAAGAGTTAAGTGTGTTGTTGTTTTTTTGTTCATTATATATATATATATATATATATTATATACACATGAGATATCCATGCTATGCCCCTTATATAGTATGCCAAACACTTCTTAGACCCAACAGTTTTCACATGTCTGCATTATAACCCCACCTCTCAACACATCACACTCATTACTTTTAAAGATATGGCTATCCCCAAACAATACACATTTTGGCCCTTGTATTTTCAGAAAAGCAACATTACAATAACAATGCATAATATTTTGGCATTCCCTAATAAAGAGCTCACATTCCAAACCACAAACTTTTGCATACCTTAAATGAAAGGTCAGTGAAGCACATTTTAAATCAATCTTATTTTAATTACATGTAGTATCCTATTAATTTTTAGCGGCCCCCCGAAAGGGGAAAAGACACTATTAGTTTTGTGTGAAATGTCTGTCCGTCCGTCCAGTTTAGATCTCAAAACAAGAAAAGATAGTGAAAATCCGACATCACAATATTTTAGACCATTCAAAGTTCTGATGCAACGGTTACTTTTTCTTTTTTGAAAGCGAAAAATCTAATTTTATAAATCACTTATGCAAGCAGTTTTTTCATAATACACCACTTTTACAACTATTAACTATTAAACACTCAAACACATGAGGCTCTTTATTAGGGGAGACTGCCGTTTTTCATATTTTTTACACATTTATGCAAACAGTTGTAGATTTCTTGTAAAAAAAATTAGTTATTTATATGTGTATTGTTAAGTTATGTACGTTCTGTTATACTAAGTACTATATTTACACACAAACAAATGATGACTATTTTTTTAAAGAGAAAAAATCTATTTAGTATGCATTATAAGTTAGACATAATTTAAAACGAATAGTAAATTTGTAAGTTGCATTTTCTTTTTTTTTTTTTCCAGTTGCATCTAAATGTTATTTTTCTTGAGGATTCGAATAAGAAATTGAGCCTTTTCAAAAAAATTACATCAATTATAAGACTTCAGTTAGGCCAGCGGAGGCGCAGCAGCTGAGAGGCACAGCGCTTGGCTTCCGAACCGGGGGGTCCCGAGTTCGAATCCTGGTGAAGACTGGGGTTTTCAACTTCAGAATCTTTGGGCACCTCTGAGTCCACCCAGCTCTAATGGGTACCTGATATTAGTTGGGGAAAAGTAAGGGCGGTTGGTCATTGTGCTGGCTACATGATACCCTCATTAACCGCAGGCCACAAAAATAGATGAACCACAAGGTCTGAAAGGGGAACTTGTTAGGCCAGGTTCACATCTAACTTTACATTCACTTGCACCTATCCTTTGATCTGCTGGACCGTTGGGGCACTACACAAGATCTTTCTTCATTCTTATCTGTCATTTGTCTTTGATATAATTTCACTCGGATGTTCTTTCTGAAAACATTGAAGCCTGCCTGGGTGGACCACTTCGGGGCTGATTTTGAGTTTGTGTTTCCACACAAACTGTCTTTGTAACCTTGTTTTTTTAGAACAGAAGCTTAATTGTAGATCTCGATCTAGTCATTCTAAATTTTTCTACAAATTATCCTTCTCTACAGTCTTTACATTTCAAGCTGTAGTAATATTCTCCAAACACACATATGCTTTCATTCAGATGTTTGATGCTCATTGTAAAAACTCATTGACACACTTCTCTAAGGGTAATCCCTCACATTCACTCAGACAGTTATCTAAATTGGAAAACTTTATTTAGATGTAGATGTAGATTGGTTTAGAAATAAACATAAATTTAAAAACAATAACTGGAAAAAAGCAAATTACGCATTAAAAAAAAGTGTTTTAAGTTTTTATAGCTGAAGGAAATGTCAGCTCTAAATACATACTGGGTCGAAAATGCAAAAAGAAAATGTTTTTGATAAACTTAACTGCTGTAGTTGCGATTGTGAAAATGGCTTAGTTTTATTATCCACGGCAGGTGGAACAATTTAAGTAAGCTTGGGCCAAGAATTCAAGTGATTCCTAGTTCCTCAATTTAAACTTTGTACTCATTGTTTAAATTAATAGTTGTATTTGAATCTTTGGCATGAAGACCTTGTGTGATCAGTAATTGTTTGAAATAGAAGGCTGCTTAAATTGTTACTTCAAAAATGCATTGTCTGATCAACACAATCTTATAGTATCATCAAGAAATCTTTACATCAAATCAAAAGATTGTCACATCTAGCACTCAAATATACAAGGTTCTTTCACACATATATATTATATATATATATATATATATATATATATATATATATATATATATATATATATATATATAGGCATAGACAATAATCCTGGAATTGGAATTACAAACACTTTAGTTAAATAATTATAAAAAGAATGTAAGGAATAAATGTTTTATTCTCTAGTTTGAAATAACATGAAATGGATTTGTTTAGCTAATCCAGTCTTATTTTGTATTAATTTTTTCCCATAATATTTTGTCTATATATAAAGCTAAAATATAAGTATTCGATAATACAAAAATAGACTTCAATCTTTTTTAAAGCCTTTATCTTCCTTTTTTTTCATTTATAGGAAATAGCTATGTGAATATGTATACAATGTTGTTATTTTTTTCTTGTTTTTTTTTTGTTCATCTTAATTTATAAACTATATATATATAAATACCTGCAATATGCAAATAATATTTGATTTTAAAAACTGTAGGTTATGCCTTCGGAATAGTTATAGTTGCTTTGACACAAATGTCTCCAATAAATAAAAATGTTTATTTAAAATTGGTTTTCAGTATCACATTTAAAAAAAAAAAATTTTAAGATTTAAATTAGACTGAATTCACATGAATGGCTTTCTGCTTAAAATTGATGGAAGCTGTGGCACCTAAAATTAAACTGGAAAAAAATAATATGTTAATAAAGCATAACATTTCATTACTATATTACATGTTTTGAACTGTTTTCATAATTATAATACTCATATTACATACATAAGTTGGTTATTCTCTATTTTCAGTTGGTATAACTCAGAATAATATTTCTATGACTCCACACAATCAAGCAGAAGGGACAGATGAAAATTCTTCAGTAAATAGTGTTGGAGAGGAGATTACTATGACTTGCACGTTCATTGTAAGTTAAAAAAAAATGGCAAGACTTTGCTAAGTACTAATTTTCTCTTTCCAGAAATTATTGTATATTATTATTTTTTTATCTTTAAATTAGAAGCAAGGCTGCTAGGTAGATGAGTTGTCCTGAGCATTTTATTACTTTTTTGTATATCACTTTCAGTTCTCACAAAGTATTTTTTCTATTTAGGCTTGTCCTATAACATTCTGTTACGTTACATGAACACAATATTAACACTTTTATTTATAAAAATATATTAATTACATGCTTAAATGACAATATTTATCCACACGAAATCTAATTTATTAAGCCTAACTTGTGTAATTAATTAAATGAAGAATTTTAGAACTAATCTAGTATTATTAACAAAATGAACATAATGAAATGGCATTTTGCTTGTGCACCTTTTGATAGTATTTTATCATTCTTCTGTATCTTGTGTGTGTGTGTACATGCAAGCCTGTATGAATTGCCTGTGTATGTGAAGAGGAATAGACAGACAGATGTGATATGACATTGCCTGCAAAATCCCAATTATAAATTCACCAACTTCTGTGTTATTTTTTAATTATTAATTAACTTTTAGAAATATTACATCTATTTGTTAAACATGTTATAACATCACATGACATCCTTTTTTTCCTTAGTATGTATAATGTATTCTTAATACACATCCTTTCTAGGGTCCTGCAAGTTTGCAAGCAGTTTGGAAACGCAATGACGAAGACTATCCCTATCCAAATAATATCACTAATTCTAACCCATCATCATCTGTTGTTTCTGGCTGCAACACTTATATATATTCATCTGAGTTGAAATTTTACCTTGAAGAAAGTGACAATGGCAATACATACATTTGTGTTGTTACAGAAGGAAATAATGAACGAAGCAGAAAAATGTTTACTATAGAAGTTATAAGTACAGGTAAGTTGTTTTTTTGCTTCCAAACTTTTAGCAATTAAAAAGACTCTATCACTGAAAGGAAGAAATGGAGAGAAACAGCCCAAACTACTGTTGCATTTATATGTATATTTATGTTTATGTATGTTGTGTGTGTGTTTGTTTGTTTATTTTTAGTCACCCTTGTTCTTCTGTTCAGCATGTCAAATGGCAAGTGTGACGAAACGCGTCCCTTCTCAATACGAACTGACCAGTGCGGAACTATCGCCCCCCTCTTAACCACTAGTTAGCATTGTATAGCCCCTTTTAACACCAAATCGACCATTGTAGAACACAAACATCCTATTACACCAAGGTTAGATCCAACCCCCCAAATTATAGGCCATAAACACACATCCCAAGTTACACCCAAACGCCGAAACAAACGTACGTAACCGTTAAGTTCAGGAACATTAAAATTGTCCAGGGACATTAAATTTTGGTGACTCCCAGGGCTATTCAAATCGTTCCCGTCCGCTGTACCATCGAGCTGGTTAAAGAAGTCAGGTGAGTGAGACCCAAATGAAAAGATCGGTCCAATTTGACAATTCTAAACTCAAAAGACTCGCTGGCCATTGAATCGTCACTACTCTTAACATACCGCTCGGGAACCTATAAAAGCCGGAGACGAAAGTTTCTGTTTAATGCCATTCTAGATCAGAATCACTGAGAAGTCAGAAGACTCTCAAGTCAACGATTCATTTGGGAACTTGTGTAAGGCAAAGCGGGTGAGTTGGAAAAACTTTATCATTATTATTTAGTATGTCTTCGCCTGTAACATTTATACTCATGTATCATTACCATGTTAACACCGGTTTCCTTCCAAATATTACATTTGTTATTCTCTATGAATATGTGTTCCTCATTTTCTTGTCAATGCTGACTGCACTCCCAACGGTGGACATCCACCTTACAATTTAGGTAATCCTAATGTCTATTTATGCATTTGTTATTTATTCATATCCATATTCATCTGGACCTACTCACGTCTAGATCATTTCCTTACCTGTGCATATATACCCGTATATGCGCCTATAAATATATATATATATACATTATAATTATGCTAGTTTTTGCTATGCACATACTGTGCTGTTACCATGCATCCCTAGGCCCGAGAATCAGTCTCGTGTGCCCACCCCACTAGTTTCGGCTTGTTGGCCGGCATAGTTATGTGCCCTTTTCTATCCCCCCCCCTTCCCCTTCCATTCTTCTTGTCACGGTCCTCTGGTCACGAGCGACCGCGGACTTGTTTACCTGTGGGTCAATGAGGTCACAGGGGCTACAACCCGGTAATATGGTCCCCCTGTTTCCCTTCTCATTTATGCCCTTGTACATTTATATATGTATTTGTATTATTATTATTGTATCATTTGTACATCAATTATTACTAGACCTAGTAAAATGTTGTTGACAAGTATCTTAGTTAGCCTGAGGGAGACGCCAACCAGCCTGTATGGTTTAATAATTCAGGCCCCTCTCATGTCTCATTTCATAGCCTCCTACACCAGGGCTAGCGTGTTTGGTTGCCTGAAGGCAGACCTCAGCAGCTCTCCACACATTCCCGTTGAAGGTGAGTCACTCATCCCCCTCGTCTAAGAACTGAAGACATTCCAGGCTGAAGTCCCAGGACCGGTCTGCAACTACCACGGCATCCTCATATTCATCACTCGCAGGGCACCAGCAACTGGTTACAACTCAACGAAGCTTTAACTTACCCAACCCCGAAGGAGAACCTTGCATAACAGATAAGTGAGAGACAGCCGAATAAGCAAACCATACACGAATCTTTATGAGCAACATCCCAGTGATGATATTATCTTAAACGTTATCATAAAATCCTAAATCTTCCTGTACACCCCCCCCCCTCACTCACTGATTGTATTTATTCTTAATTAATCTTTATTAAATAATTGTTCTTCCACAAAATCAATAAGCTTTGCGTTTTGCTTGTGCCTGTCTATGTGCCTATATAATATCAACCAAATATTTACCACGTTTTGGCTCTAAGACTTTACCCCTAGGAGTCGCAGGCCATCGTCCCCATCGGGAAGTGCAAACGAACCGATTGGCGGACTTATTCCACCACAGCAAGACAAAATACCAGATACTGAAGTCCTTCGAAGAGCGTGTCTGCAAAGCATCCACACAATCCTGATGCAGTCCCAGCTGCGATGGGCAGATCACGTCTACAGAATGGAAGACCACTGCATCCCTAAACGACTCTTGTATGGCCAACTAAGCGGAGGAAAGCGCTCTCAAGGTGGTCAAAGAAAGCGCTTCAGGGACACTCTCAAAGCTTCTCTGAAGGCATTCAGCATAGACTAAGGCACCTGGGAGACAGAGGCACATAACAGAGCATCATGGCGTCGCGCTGTGAAGACTGGCGCACAGGTTGCTGAGGAAAAAAGAACAACGCTGGCAGAAGAAAAACGCCAGAAAAGAAAAGCAAGGCAAACGACACTAGCTCCAGCTGGAATAACCTGCCCAGTGTGCGGCCGAACATTCCGGGCTCACATAGGTCTCACCAGCCACATGAGGAGGCATAAAACCCCAGTGCAAAGCCCTCAGCCCCCTGGATGACAAAGTGGTCATCATCGAACCACAATGGACGAACTATATGTTCAGTGTCCACAATTTTCACTTAAGTGTGTCACTAGTGTGTATTAGACTATCCTGCTAGTTTCTCTTCTCTTGTTCACGTTAATAAAAATGAAGTGTAACTTATAAACATTAGTGTTATTCAGATAGACTTCCAACACAACAACTGGTAATCCACATAGATCTAGCCTCTAGATCCGATACTGTTAACTGACGACAATTCTAAAAGTTTATAGTTCATACTATAACATCAGGTCTGACCATAACAACACGCAGTCTGGAATCTTTAACCTCAGACTCATGAAAAACCAACTTGAACACCAGACGACCAACTCAGATTAGTAAGATGAAGACCTCAGTCCTGTAGACTGTAGACCTAAAGTTATACTCTCAATATAGAAAATTGAGACTGGATAAACACGTCTTGACACCAAGACTTGACACTGAGTCTAACACATAGACTTGACACCAAGCTAAAACTTGAAATAGAGTCTTGAACTGAGACTACGAACAAAACTTAGACTTGACGCTAAAACCATATGGAAGATAAAAGAAAGGATTCTTCTAATCATCTAGATCTAGTCTAATTATAGACTTACAAATACGAACGAATTAAAATAGAAAACTATACAATGAAAAATGAAACTCACCCTAAACAGGGCTCCAGATAATCCAACAAGAAAATGTCCAAGGCAAATGTTAAGGCTATCCAGTAACAATAACCAAGGAGAAATTCAAGAGCTCTCAAGACACGTCTATCTGTACCAACGTACAAAACAATGGAGAGACTGTACTAGACGATAAATGACGAAAACCACACACACCTAACTTTACGTCACTAGAAGTTGTGACAAACACTTAATTTTTGGTTGTTGTTTTTAAAAATGGATTTAAAATACGATGTATTTTGGCACTATAAAAATACCCAGATTGTAGTAATTCTAGCATTCTATTAACGAATAACTCTTAGTAGTAGTATTTATTGATTAACATGCATGACTAGATTGACACATGAAATGCGTTTAACATAATTATCTTCTTGTTTGAAGTTACATCTGTAATATATAAGATAAACTAGATAGATCTAGTCAGTATGCCTATAGATTGACTAGATGTAGATAGATCTATTCTTCAAGTAAAGCGACTAGGCCTAATATAAAGGATAGTGACTAGAATATACTAGCTGATTCGTAGTTGTTGACTGCATGGTACCAACGTGTCACCCAAGGCAGTTTCGTTTTCTTTCCCACCTCGCCTTTTTGTTCATCTAATGAAACATGTAGCCTATGGTCGTGTCAATAGTAATAATAAAAGAGTAAAAATGCGTAGCTTGGAGTGTCAAAACCGCATGTAGGCCTCCTAATTTCTTTTATTGCTTGCAATTTTGCATATCGTAACAAATACGAATTTATCGGAACGTTAGACATGTCTGCATCCAGATTTAGTGTAAATAACCCAAATGCAGAAGCACTGAAAAATATATTTTTGTAAAAAAAAAAAAGGCATTTTATAGGGTGATCGAAAAAAATAACTTTTGTGACGATCTCTTATTCAGGAAAATTTTATCAGATAGAAAATGGATAAAGTTTTTACAGATGTAATAAAATATAAAAATATATAATATATATAAAATATAGCGTAAGGAAGTTTTACTCTCAATGCAGGTCGATCCAAGTGTCTCACCGAGTAAATTTCTTTTTTGGCATCATCATTGATTTTTCAAATGGTACGGTTCCCCAAAAAAAGATGCGCGACGGCACTTTGACTCTCTTTGCCTTTGTAAAAAACTCGAAGCTGGTGTTCCATTAGTATAGTTCCATGGTAAAACTAAATCTCCATGTCAATAAAAATATACCAATATTCATAAAGTGGACATGGTTCAGTAATGTCAGTTCTGAAATACATTAATGTTTAAGTTTCAAATAAAAGAATTTGCTTTTAAAACTATGACTATGCACCAAATATCTTTTAGTACAAAGACAATGCGTGTTAATCTAAATAGAAATAAAACTTTACATTATAAACTCGCATTACATACGTAGCAGCGATGTCTGGCACATTTTAAAAAGCTTGACCTTTGAGTGGCCTTGTAAACATTTAATATTCTTTAACTACATCACGCTGATAATTTATCTAGTTGCGCGGGTATATCTCCAAAGGTAGAGATGAGCAACCCCCACCTCCGTTTGTTTGTTTAGTCCATAGCATTGAGTTCATAGATAGACAGGTGACCTCATTAAGCCAAATGTCAACATGTTGACACTGTCTAGAGGTCACATCTTATGAGGGAACTGAGTTTGTTCACTTGTAGAATAATTTTTATTTGGGGGCTGTACTACAACCCATACCTCTACAAGGTTAACCTGGTATGAGTTTGTTTATTTGGAGGTAGGTTGCCAATCAAGAGTCTGGACCACAAGCCACACCTTTTACACTGTTGACCGGGTAATAAGTAGGTAGGTAGTAAGTTATATATTTATAAATCCATTTGCGTACCTAATAAGTTGACATGTGGGCTGTCGAATAGGCAGGCAAGTAGAGCCGATAGCGCCTAGTAGTAGATCGCAGGGCTGACTAGCACCAAATAAAGTAGTTGATTGATGTGGAATAAGTAGGCAGAAGTGCAGTGCTGAATAGCTCTAAGTACATAGGCGATTGAGTAGGTTGACGAGTGGCTGTCAAACAATGCCGAATAAGTAGGCAGACACCTGAGGGAGGCTGCGGATAAACAAAGACAAGTAAAAACATGTCTCTCATGCATCTTGTCAATGCCCTCGACTGAGGTGCATTCGTCAGATTGGTAAAAATGCTTTTGAGTACAATAGGGAGATGATGACTAATGGGATTTGGAAAATAGATTGCTGATGATAGCAATATAAAATGCCCAAAGTAAGGGAGTAAACACCTCAATTTCTTTTCGTTTTGCATTTTAGACACAAGTACCAAGATAAGCAAAGACACAGGTGCGTTTACGTTAAAGAAATAAATACCTAAAATACCAAAAATACTATAAATATATATCGTAACAATAGATGGCCAAAAAGTTGCATGTGTAAAAAAAAGATATCCAATTAATAAGATTCCAACAAGGCGGTTGAGACAAACTTCCGTGTTGCTCGTGCTATTGCCTCTTTTGGCAGACTTCAAAATCAAATACAAACAGGGAGATGACATCTACAAAACTAAAAGTTTGCAGTGCTGTTCCCCCCCCCCCCCCATCATTTTTATAGGCTTCAGGGTCCTTATATTCCTAATCAAGATCCTTAAAATAAAACAATATCTCTCCCCCTGTCAAGTCACATTGCAAAAATATCCCGCCCCCACCCCTTTTAAAATGTTTTAATTCTTCACAATTTTTAATTTCTTGATTAGATCTATATCTCATTATATAAAGTGTGATTCACATTAACTAATAATAAATATTTTACATTTCCTACTGAAGTAATGTTATTCCCTGTCAACATACGTTTATTTCGTGCTCTCTAAAATTATACAATTATTCTTTATTCGATAGTGTCCACTACGTAAGTAAAGTAAGAGAAAATTCATTCATATCTAAATTAATGACAAATGCTTTCCTTAAATGTGTTATTTTTGTCATCACCATCTGTCCCTTGACTTTCGTTGTAAGGGTGCTGTGACAGTTCATCGTTAGGGTTCTATGATAGTTCTTCATTGAAAGTATAGCATTGTTGGCCTAAGCCAGGTGGTTGTCTATTTCTCTAGACAGTGGCACATTGCTAGACACTTGTGCTGCTCAATTACGTGAAGTTTGTAGAACTGGGTTAGTTCCGTTTAGAAACATCTGAAGCATGTTCGTTTTTTTCATGTTGATAGGCAGACAAAACTGGGTTGCAGCTGAATCTCCTGCTTAGTGTGTGCAAGAAGGGCGCAATCATCCGCATAGAGCAGCTCAGTAGCAATTATCTCTTTTAATTTTTTACATGGCAACGAGCTATTGGTTGAAACTGCCCACAGGTTGTGACGTGGCAAGTCAGTGCTAAGGCCTTCTATAACGAATAGTCTCGGTCCAACAGACTAAAGGACAGAACAGAAAATTACTGAAAAGCACTATTAAAAAAAACAAGAAATAGTATAAGAAAATAATTTGCGTTTCAATAATTATTAGTTCTTCTGTTTATTTAAGCCTTATTTAATGTCCCCATTTAAAAGGCAGGCAGCTTTGTACGATCTTATTAACATATTTAGATGCTATCTCTATGCTATTTATAATAAAGATGTGCTAAAGAATACCGAAGTGGACAGTATGATGACAATGCATATTGTTCCCTACCACGATAGTCCACATATCTATGCTGCATTAGACATAACCTCACAGCAAAAGAAATTTTGGTTTGTTGAAGAAAGGAGGACATAACAAAAAGAAAACTCAATATGTCCGCATATAACAGCCGTATCCGTCAGTTTTGACAAAATATGTTTGTCACAAATGGATCTACAATATGGCGTATGATGCTTCAATATTTCTTTATCCGTGAGAAGATATTTTATCTTATCTGCCAAGTCACTGGTTTTCCTGGCTAGCTCAGGCAACCCATTCCATGCTCTAATAGCGCTAGGGAAGAAGGAGTATTTGTACAAATTTGTCCTAGCAAATGGAACGAGGAATGTGCCTTTATCTTTGTGTCTTTCAGAGTATTGTATTAAATTTTGTTTTTGTATTTGAAGATTATGGTTCAGTGTTTTATGTATAATTGCTACTTTACTTTTGAGTCTTTTGTCCTGAAGGCTTATTAAATTTAGGGATTTTACTAAAGGTGTTACTCTGGTTAAATGTGAATATACGTTTGTTATGAATCTCACTGCTCTATTTTGTGTCTGTTCCAGTTTCTTAATTATTTTTCTTGACTTGAGCGGTCCCAAACGGAGGATGCATATTCTATTATTGGCCTAACCAAAGTTAAATAACATTTTAGTTTTATGTTTTTATTTGATTTTTATTCTAAACATACCAAATATTTTAAATATTCGGTTATATAGCCGTACAACATAACATAATTTGTATGTATTAAATTGTTTGCTTAAAATGAATTAAAAGTATTGTATAAAAATGAATTTAGTAAACACCTCATTTTCTTTTTGTTTTGCATTTTAGACACAAGTACCAAGATAAGCAAAGTCACAGGTGCGTTTACGTTAAAGAAATAAATACCTAAGATTTTTTTACTATCATGTTACAATCAAGTTACTATCATGTTACAATTAAAGGTCTATCATTCCACTAACATGTTACTATCAAGTGACCGTCATAATTCTATCATATTAATATCATGCTACTATAATGTCTTTAGTAAACTTTTTAAACTCGTAGACTTGAGGCAAAGTCATATATGGCTGCATTGGAGATCTGCTATTCGTAGATGACTGCGCCCTATATGACTCATCTTCAAAAAAGTTTTTCTTTTTCGAGCATTTAAGCCTTACTGTCAATGTAAAAGCATCAGACGTTCTAAATCAGCTTCCTCCCATTTTTAATAGTCACAGAACCAGACATTCTCATAGTGTTACGCTCCAATCAAAACTATTTTATCTCATGCGAATTTGTACAGCTGCTTGGCCTTTCAGACGCTCTTCAAATAACTGAATAACACTTAGCAAACCTTTAAAGCGTTTATTTACTGGAGTAAAATGGTTGTCGAGTCTTCTCTTTAAGCGTCTCTATTGTCCTTTATCCTAGCGTCTCTAAACACGTCGTATTACCTGTCTAATTCTATCTACTCTTTTGGTCTCGAGATTAATACTCAAAAATACTATAAATATATAGCATAACAATAGGTGGCCAATATGAACAGGGAGATCACATCTTCAAAACTAAAAGTTTGCAGTGCTTTTCTCATCCCCCCCCCCTAACATTTTTATAGTTTTCAGGGTCCTTATATTCCTAATGAGGTCCTTAAAATAAAACAATATCTCTCCCCCTGTCAAGTCACATTGCAAAAGTATCCCGCCCCCACCCCTTTTAAAATGTTTTAATTCTTCACAATTTTTAATTTCTTGATTAGATCTATATCTCATTATATAAAGTGTGATTCACATTAACTAATAATAAATATTTTACATTTCCTACTGAAGTAATGTTATTCCCTGTCAACATACGTTTATTTCGTGCTCTCTAAAATTATACAATTATTCTTTATTCGATAGTGTCCACTACGTAAGTAAAGTAAGAGAAAATTCATTCATATCTAAATTAATGACAAATGCTTTCCTTCAATGTGTTATTTTTGTCATCACCATCTGTCCCTTGACTTTCGTTGTAAGGGTGCTGTGACAGTTCATCGTTAGGGTTCTATGATAGTTCTTCATTGAAAGTATAGCATTGTTGGCCTAAGCCAGGTGGTTGTCTATTTCTCTAGACAGTGGCACATTGCTAGACACTTGTGCTGCTCAATTACGTGAAGTTTGTACAGCTGGGTTAGTTCTGTTTAGAAACATCTGAAGCATGTTCGTTTTTTTCATGTTGATAGGCAGACAAAACTGGGTTGCAGCTGAATCTCCTGCTTAGTGTGTGCAAGAAGGGCGCAATCATTCTCATAGAGCAGCTTAGTAGCAATTATCTCTTAATTTTTGAACGGAATAGCATGCACCGTATTTTAAATATGCTGACGTCGGTGCTGACCTTGATTTAAATGCCCCATGCTGGCGTCGCCAAATTTTATTTAGCGTTGCTTCAATGAATATTTCGAAGAGTGATTCATCAAGCATACAGCCTGCTTCACACCATTCAGTATATTTAAATGAGCTAGCAGGTCACCAATGTACCTGATTTGATCTTTGTGACCCTTAAAAAGTAGATTCAGATTAGCGATAAATCTTGGTGTCAGAAGCTGGTGAGATTGATGAATATAGAGTACTAGTAAAGATTTAGCTCCCAGCATTTGTCCTGTATTTGACGCTAAAGAAAGTCATATCTGAAGTACCTTTAACAGTATAAGTAGAGTACAAGTAAAGGTTTAGCTCCCAGCATTTATAATATTTGTCCTGTATTTGACGCTAAAGAAAGTCATATCTGAAGTACCTTTAACAGTACAAGTAGAGTACAAGTAAAGATTTAGCTCCCAGCATTTGTCCTGTATTTGACGCTAAAGAAAGTCATGTCTGAAGTACCTTTAACAGTACAAGTAGAGTACAAGTAAAGACTTAGCTCCCAGCATTCGTCTGTATTTGACGCTAAAGAAAGTCATATCTGAAGTACCTTTAACAGTAAAAAAAAACACAATGACTTTCAAACAAATTACCTACTGTGGATTTTTTCTAGAGGCTTATTTCAGCCAGGAGCATTTTGGAAAGGTTTTTTTCCAATACTGAACCTTGTGCCTCCTGCAGTATCAGAAATTTTAAGCTTTAAATTAATCAAAGCAAGGCGAAAGTCTCCTCTAGTGGATACATCCAGTTTATTTCTTTGCTTATTCTTTAAAAGTTTGTTACGCACTAAATCTAGGTTAACCATGTATGTTGATGGGAAAGCTAAAAAATAATTTCATTTTTGATCACAATTTTGGAATTTTACTTAAACATTTAAGTGCAGCCATATCTCTGTTGTGCTTCCTATGGTAATATTCTTTTCTTTTTCTGAAGACATAATTTTGTAATTTTTTTATTCCTTGCAGTCGGAGGTTGGTTTAATTCATTTATGTTAGATGCTTTCCGTGTAAAACAAATTTTCTTTTTAGCCTGCTTTAAGTCATCACCAACTGTTGAAACTTTCTATTTGTCAAAAAAAAATAATTTCAAAATGGTATTTAAGACCTTAACAAGAAGAGCAATACCAAACCCATTGGAAATTCAGCGAACTTCAGTTTACAAGAGTTTAACTTGTTGCTCATCATTTGTTTCACAAAACTGTTGAAAGATGCGCTTATTTTGGGCATGGGTGTGTATTTTAGTCACAATTTTTATAATAAGATTCAAATAGAAATAAATAAAATTATGCCTGTATATTATAACTCACAAGGTTAATAGTGGATAGATCTGTTCTTCATTCTATATTACTCATGAAGCCATTGTAGCATCCAACTACATAAGGTTCTCTATATGTCATCATAAGCTACATTACTAGACAATTTTGAAAATATAATTCATCACTAACAAAAACTTTCTTTTTTTTGTATCACAGGTATGTTTTGAAAATTTTTTTAGTTTTAATAAATTTTCAAACAATATCATAAGACTTTTAAAAAAAGCTATGCATTTTTCTAAGAGGCCACAAAAACGTATCTGGCTTTGCCTTTGTTGGTGGTTTTTTGTTTTTTGTTTTAATATTGTTTGAATAGTACATTTTTATAATTGTTCATGAATATTCTTAAGGAAAGCTTAAACCCCCAAATAGAAATTACATGATTTAATTAATAAAAAATTCTTTTTTTTATTGTAAGTAGGCATTTAAATAAGAAGAAAATAAACAATTTTTCTTTATATCTTATCAACTTTTTTAGAAAAAAAATTTTTAGGGGCTATTTTTAGATAAAATGATGAAAAAATAGTTAAATTTCATGTCAAGATTTCTTGAAAACTACTGAATCTAGTTTAATAAAACTTCAGCTGTTGATTATTCAATACTAATAAAAGGATGTGAAGCAGAATTAACCATATTAATTGAGTAGATAAAAAGTCATAGAACAAAAATTAATTACTCTAAACACTTTCAAACGTCTTGTGTTTATTATCTGCTTCATTGTCATACTTGTATATAGAACAGTATTTGTTGTATATAGAACAGTATTTGTACCCATTTTCAAGGCGAAATATTTCATATTTACATTTTGTTATCACTCCATCTCTGAACAAAAAAATATGAAAATGGCTTATAGGAAAACTAAACTTTCGATATATATATATTTATAATATATATATAAAATTACAAATATAAAAAAATATTTAAAATACTTCCACTTTGAATATGGACATGTTGTATACACCAAATTGTTCAGAAAGGAATGCTGTATAATATTCAGATATAAAAAAAATAAATAATTTTGACCCATAGGGGGGGTTTAAGCTGTCCTTAAATTATTTTTGGATATTGCTATATGGTTGTGAAGCCGACTTGGTTTCATAACCCCATCTGAAAATGCAATCATTCAAAGAGGAACATTGGAATAATTTTTATCTAGTGGCAACTCACTAAAACTCATAAATATACTTCTTTACATACTAGCGAGTTTTCCTATCAACAATTTGTCAATGTTTTTGTTTAAAAAAAGGTTAAATTATTCTATTTGAATGTTAGCTTTAAAGCTGTTGTTGTTTTTTAAATTAACATTTACATTTCAATATTAGCATATGTAGATAAAATAAACTATAATCAGAAGGCGTATTACCTAGTTTGTTTATCAAATCATAAACATTTAGACGTGCAAGTTCCAAGGACAAAGGATTCCCATGATTTGCAATAACAGAGTACGAATTTAAAAATAGAAAATGGGATTTCCGAACTCAATTTCTAATGTTGTTTCTGTTCATCAATTAGTCTATAATTAGTTTGCCAGCTTTAATTTAGAGGAAATTTGTTATTTGTTTTTTTAAGTGCACCTTTAGTTCTTCCTTTCCCCCTTATGCCCAGCGCCCCCTCACCGCCCTCTATTGTGCCCCTTTGGCTTCCAGCGCCCCCCAATTTCACGAAAACGCCCACTAGGGGGCGATAGTGCCCCTGTTCATGACCACTGCTCTAAACGGAGAATTGTTCAATTAAGCTGGCATTTGTTAGCACATAACAGTAGTGAGTGCGTTTTCCAATTAATAACTCTTGGAATGCTGTATTGTTATCTGTTGGGCTTTCTGCAATTAAAATACTAATACACATTTTTAAAAAAACGACATAAAGATTCTCATTCTTACAAGCTGGCATTACAACCGAATGGATTATCTAATTCTGATTTTGTATAGCCTTTTTTTAAGGCATAAACTAAAAAAATTGAGCTATTAAATGTTAAAACAAATATTAATAATTAAAATTAAATAATTAATATTAAAAGTTAATAGTTAGATAATTAAAATGCCATACGTCTAAAACATTTTACTTAAAAAATGAAACTTTTATTCATTTCCATTAGTTGCAAAAGCGCTAAATTGCCTCAGCAAAATGTTCAAAAATTTGTTGTTTACATTTTAAGCGCTTTTTCTTACAATCTATTTAAAGTTCTTACTAAAAATCCGATTGAAAAAATTCGCTTGATATATTGTACTTTTAATAGATATTACATTTATTGTTACAACAAAATGTATGGCTATTTATTAATGTAGTCTATTTGAAACAGATACAACTATTGACGGCCAAAGTTATGCAGCAGGAGTTGGTGCTATGGCTGTTGTGTCACTGATTATAACAGGTGTACTAGTCTCAATTGTTATGAGCTTGTAAAAGGTAGTTATCTTAGATTCTTCTTTATATTTTTTTCAGCTTACAGATGCTATTAGCAACATGTAAACTCGTGGACTGTTTTTGTAGGTAAGAAAAAAGTAAAGTTCCCCTTTCAGACCTTGTGGTCTATAGGGCAGATGATGTAACGATCATCTGTTTCTGTGGCCTACTGTTAACCAGGGTGTCATGTGACCAGTACAAGGACCAAACGCCTTTACTTTCCCCAACTAATGTTAGATACCCATTAGAGCTGGGTGGACTCATACGGCTCCTTCGGTCACGAAGGACACGACTCAGAGGCGCCCAAAGATCTCGAAACTAAAAATCACAGTCTTCACCTTGATTTGAACTCGGGCCCCCGGTTCGGGGCTTTACCGCTCAGCCACATAGACTCCCGATTTTTGTAGGTGCTTAAAGATAACAACCTATATCTCCAGCATGTGATTTCTCAACGAACGGTGCATAAAACAGCTTTGCAACAAATATGTACAAACAGAAAGAAAACAGTGCAAAACACACGTATACTACGCAAAAAAAATAATAATAAATTAAGGCTTTCTAAATAGAAGTATTATTGGGGGGGGGGGGGGGGGGGTTTAGAGGAAAAATACAGTAATTTGAAAGAATCAGAAAAACAAACAAAAGAACAACAATAATAAGCTAATAAAAAAGCTCAGCTAAAGTTACCGAAGTGTCACTGACAAATGCAGTACTATGTGAAAGTCTTCAGGGCACACCCAATAAAAATTCCTTTCCAAAGATTTGAATTATACGATATCTTTTGGATAGTCAATCCTGTTGCTTTCATTAAACTTAGAGAGTGTAATATAAGAGAATGTAATATAAGAGATATGATAGTGTAACTGGCATGCTTAAAGCGTGACCAATTTTCACTCAATAATTATTTTAATACTAATCTCAAAATTTCTCCGTTCTACGCCAGACTATTCTCATACAGACGTTTGAACAGTAAAATGATAGACGAACGAGCTGGTGAGAACAATGATAAATGAAGAGGAATATAGATCTTATCTTTTCTTATATAATACAGACGTTACTTCAAAAAAGAATATGGTTATGTCCTACGCGACATGCATTTAGTCATGCATATTAACCAATGCCTTAAATTTTGCCAAGTCGCTGGTTTTCCTGGGAATGTTCACTCGGCGACCTCAATGAGGTGGTACTGGAACGCCGAGACTATCTGCACCAGCTAACGGTCCTTTGAAACAAAACCTTACCTGCTGTTGAATTCTTAAAAACTCTAGATATAGATCTTTCGCTTTCCAATTCAAGATTTGTTGTTTCAAACAAAGAAGCCGTTATTAGAATAATATAAACTTTTGTCTGGATAGCTTTTAAGTTTTATTCTGACACCATGTAGAATATCTGTTATACAAATAAAAAAACAAGTATTTAAGAGGGAAGACATATTGGGAACTTTATCTATTACGTAATCACAAACGGTGTTGAATTAACTCTCTAGTGTGCAAATGTACATAAATACCAATGTTACAAGAAAGTTGTGGGGGTGTAGGGTGGAAAGAAGTGAAACTCCAATTTACGGGTTGTTTAAATGGACCTCATTTACCAATCGTAAACAAACACATTTAGCCACGTCATAATATTGATAAAACAATGTAAAATATATATCACGTGACAGCCTTTATGGATTACATAATTTGTATAGAAGATATAGAAAATCACGTGGCTAAATGTTGTTTGTTTACGATTGGTGAATGAGGTCCATTTAACGTAATAGAAACTAAAACTAGCTGTCCACAGGAATGTATGGAGGAGCGTTTAACTTAATATCATCATACTAGTCAACCGGCGTCGTAGCATACGCCGCTATTTTGCATGGCCGGTCTTAGACCACTGCAACCTATGCGACTGCAGTGGGTCCCTACTTTCAAAGGATCCGCACTTTCTTAGGACCCGCGCTAATTCTTGTTCTATAAATTATTAAATTAAACCATATTATTACTTAAAACAGATTTCCCGCGCCCTTCTGTCGATTTACCAGGAGCTCCTGGAAATCTCCCGATATTAAAAAATGTACGAAAAAGTCCTTGAAATATACGGAAATATACAGACAAAAATTGTCATTTTGGGGTGTCATTCAATATGGAAAACGCCAATCCTACCCTCGATAAAAAAAACGGTATTATTCATTCGCCGTAATTGTGTAATCTGGTGAAAGAAGCTTCTTGAGCCTCAAACTAATAAAGAATTACTCGAGGTCAGCAATTCTGAAAGATACATTGAAACATTTGGTAGTTCTTGCTATTGAGCGTGATCTATGTAGGAAACAGAATTATGATGATATACTGTATGATTTTGCTACACGCAAGGCTCGTCAAGTATATCTGTACGTAGTAAAGAATGAATAAAATGCATAGACGAATTTATTTTCTAGTTCAAACTCTTAAATTTTACTTATCATCCGCTTCCCTAAATTTGCTTGTAAAATGCTTTACATGTTTTGGATGTTCCTTCAGAGTTGAAGATAGTTTACTTCTTACTCCAAACCTCCCGCAAAACGAAGGGGGATGGGAGCGGGCAGGGTTTGATAGTCCAGCGTGCAGCCATCCGTACCGACGTGTGAATACCCACTTGTTTTCCCCCTACCTTCTTGTTTTTTCATGGGGTGACTATCCGCAGAAATAAGAGAGTGATCTTTCCTTTACTTCTTGCTTGCTCCTCGTCCAAACTGTTGAGCAAAGAAGAGAATTATATATAGAGAGAGATTGTTATAAATAAGAAAAAATTGGGAGGGGTTTCATGGCAAAATATAGACTGAGAACATATCAATAAATGAAGCCGGTGGGTAAAGCTAGTAATATCTATCTTCGTAGCTTAGTTCCCTCCTTACATATTTTGTGCTAATATGTTTATATTGCGTCATTGTTTGTTGTGGACGTTTTTGAGAGAAAGTATTTAAAAGGATGTGACGTAATAAAATGATAGTCCTCAATGTCTACTTATATCAACTCGAAGTCTCTGTTCATTAATTTTTTAATTGTCAATCGTAATTTATCTATTTTCTGTGGAAACAGAGCATATTTATATTTAATTTGCCATTCACAGTTCTAGATCATCTAGATCTAGAGAGGCATCTTATTTAAATTAAGCCATCTTTAAACACCGTATT
This sequence comes from Biomphalaria pfeifferi, assembly GCA_030265305.1. Lineage (NCBI taxonomy): Eukaryota > Metazoa > Mollusca > Gastropoda > Planorbidae > Biomphalaria > Biomphalaria pfeifferi. The sequence goes on along the minus strand of JASAOG010000227.1, from coordinate 906,646 downwards.
ATAAACACACACCCACACACATACATAACACCTAAACACTTTTAATATACATTATATATTCTGTGTGACAATTTTTAAGAATTGAATTTGAATAAAGGACTTGTAGATCTAGATCCAGTCGATTTTTAATGGACCTCATTCACCAATCGTAAACAAATAACATTTAATCACGTGATAACATTGATAAAACAACGATAAAAAAACTATCACGTGAGTCATTGTGCATTAAAAATTAGATAAGCAATTTGTATAGAAGAGGTAGAGAATCATGTGGCTAAATGTTGTTTGTTTACCATCGGTGAATGTTCTACACACACACAACCGTTCATTCAGATGATAGTCACAATGATCTAAGGATAATCCCATACTATAACCATTATCTACACCGAAAGAATTTTTTTAAAGTCAAGATCTGTGAAAAATACACAAAAATTACAAAATGAAACCAACGAAAGTTATAAAGTGTTAATCAGTGCTTAAGCGGAAAGAATTGTTGTGTATAGTTATACTTTAGACATGAAAATGTCGGCTAACAAACATAGTTGTAAAAATTGCAAATAAAGATCATTTTGATAAATTTAACCGCTCCGGTTTCTATCTTGAAAATGGCTTAGTTGTCTTAGGCTTCAGTTAAAAAATGTATTGTCCAAGGCAAGTGTGAGAATTAGTGATTATAATAGATGAGTGAGTGATCAGGACAAATAGTTTTAAATAGTTGATCACAGGGATGTGTGTAATCTAAACTTATATGTAAACATAAAATTTTTATTTAAAAATCTAAAAAATCTACAGGACCAGATGGCATGAAACAAAAGCATTTGAGTGGGCCGTCTACACTTCAACTCAGTTCAACAAGGACTAACGAGATTGCTTCTGTTTATGACACTATTGCACATGTATAAATTTTGTTTGTCTGTTTTTATTTATTTTTGTTCGGTAAAAACAACTTTTGTTTATGTTTGAACAATAATTGTCAACATTCAAAATGTGTTTACATGTATAGTCCGACACTATTTGACTATCATAATAAAGAATCATATGTATGAAATCATGAGCTGTTTTTGGAAGTGGTATTTAAAACCTAAATCATGAAGCAAAGGTTTTTTCCAATTAATGTACTTGAAAGGTTTCAGACATTCCTTCAGAAATTAATTAATTAATATTAGCTGGGTGTTAGATTAAAGACCAAGACACTTGCGTGACGGGTGAAAATGGCAAGAGTTAGTGTTTGATCTTGAGACTATTGTGACCATATCATACGCCCAATATAAATGGCACTCATGGCATCCTAAAGAATTAATTTCTGAAGCCTAGTAATGTAGATAAACTCTCGATAATGCTCTCCGTATCTTAACATTTCTTCCCCTGATGCATAATAAGGCTGCAGAGAATTAGCTAATAGCACCGGATTTGATACCTTTCACAAATGTTTCGGAATTTTCGTATATGGCCTCCAAACTAAAGAAAGTTGGACAGCACTGGTCTTGATGGGCGTCACTTGTAAAATTTTAGAAAGCTTTTACGTTGTAGTTAAGTCTGTTCAAATGATTTATTAAACTTATTTTTTTAGGATATATAATAATTTTGCATAAAATTTCATAGCAATTAAATTTTATAATAGAAGCAACACTCGTTTTGCAGTTTTCTAGCAATCTAAAAATGTAGGTAATTAGCTAACTGCATTACAAAAAAAAACTAACAATATATTGTTGTAACTCTGCTCCCGAGCCACACTGATGGTGCGCATCAGAGCGCCATTCAACACAAGCAGTGGAAGACGTTTTTATAAGTAGGAAGAATGACTTGTAGATCCGGCTGCAGTGATCTGCAAGTTATTGAACACTGAGCTGACTTGACTCGAGAGAACGTCCTTTGTGTTATCTATGAACTGTGTTGAGGACCTGGGGTGGCACTGGGAAGTGTATCGGTGGACATTATTGGTATTTAGGTAGAAAAGGACTGGTGTCACTTGAGATAGGACATTCTGGGACTTGATGGCTGAAGTCCATGCCTGTTTGTAATGTAAATAAATACCTAGTTTATTGTTACCTACTGCTTTCGTTGAGTGCTTGTCGTAGATTTACAGCAATATTTATTAGGAAATGTTGAGCGAAGTTGATGGGGATGTGGCATTGTGAGCTAACCGCACCTAGTGACACCGACCCTGGTGACGCCACTTCAGTTTTTTTAATTCCTATATCCCAACTCAACGTACAACTATTATGTATGTACTTCAATTCAACAGTTTTTTTTCATTTTTTTTTACTAATGACGCTCAATAGATCTAACATTTACGTTCGTGTCATCCATCCCTTCTTAGCCAGCATGGTTTATTTTTCCTTTAGAATCTGCTCAGTGTTTTTCTGCAACCTAAGCCTCAAAAATTCCTTCTCCTGACAAAACAGTTTTTCTAAAAGTAAGTATAGCGCAGATCAAATTTATTTCAATTAGAATGGGATGGCGAACTGAAGTTTGAGAGACATATAAGGCAGTAGATTATGCACGTTTGCAGCGGGACTGATCGTCGTAGTATCATCCTCGTGTTCAGAATCTTCAAGTGGACATTATTTTGTTTACGTAAAATATATCAACAGAACGATGATATTTCAATCGAAAGAAACTTGACCATTTAGACTTGAGCAAGAGGCGTCACTGGGTGGGTGAGGGGGTGCGGGTCTCACCGTGTGACACCCAATAGGGGAAGAATAATAAACAATATGAATAACATCATGCTAGATATCACAATGTTTCTTGTAAAGAAACTTTGGTATTTCGTGGAAAATTGAAGATGAGTCTTCATTGAATAAAGAAACTTGTCTTAAAATTGTGGAAATCCAAATATGACCGAGAACTGAAATAAGAATTTATAAGATTGCAAGGCAGCGATGCGCACTAAATTACTTTCCAGACTTGTACCAAAATTTAGAGCGTTTATAAATGTTTTAGCAGACCCCGTGATGTGAACTCCTAACTTGGCTTGGACATGACACATAAACGTACTTCTTTCGATAATTCAAAGAGACGCCAGAGAGTAATTAATAACAGAATATAACTTTTAAAAAAGTAATCAGGATAACTGTAGTTGTAGACAACGCATCTAATGTTAACTATTAAATTGCATAATTATGAAAACTGACTTCTATATTATTATACAATACGACTAAACTCCAAAACTCAAGCCTTCAACAACAATAACAAAAAACCAAGCGCTGTCACTCTGTCCCAACCAATGGACCATTGAAATAATAATAAATAAACATAGAATTCCTTAATTCTTACACCCAAGATTCTATCAAGTGTTGTTTACAATAGTATATACAAATACAATCACCAAAACCCGTAAAGAGACAACTGCTCCAAAGTACTGTGGTATCTTGTATCATAGCGTACCTAACATAGATCTCTAAAGTTATAGGAGATTTTGACATTAGCAAAGGTATCGATCAAATGACAGAAGTGTTTTAGGATTTTTCTCTTTAAAGATAACCAAAGGTTACACCAGTTCTTATATCTTAAAATGCCTAGAAATGGATGGGCCTGACTTATTGATGTGCTGAGCTCGTGGGTATGATAATGCAGCTACAATATCTGCAATACATGAAGGAGTGCAGACAATATTTAAAAAAAAAACGCAATTTATTTTAATGGATGTGTACATTGTTTATAGAAGCTATATGGTCAAATTTCAGAAAATATTTCCTGCATGGCATTTTATATACTCTTTAAACTGCTTTCTTTCTTCGCCTCTTCATGCTTCAACCATAGGATGGGGTATCATTCAAATGTCTATAAACAACTTGCTAGAGCGCTCATCATACTACAGTCAGAACCGTTAAAGAAAGATTTGATGAATTTGTTAAGGCGATTGAAGATCTTAGCACCGCTCTAAAATACAGACACTAGATATGAATACATGTATACCTTTCACTACTTTACTATTTGGGCAGATGTACTTTGAAAAAAGTCAACACTACAGAAGAGTAAATCCAAAATAAAGGATTAAACCATTATTATTATAGCATTTATATAGCGCTACTTTCATGCTTATAGCATGCTCAGAGCGCTTTTGGTCCAATCTCATTTGTGGACCGGTGGGGGGGGGGGGGGGGAGGGGGTATCTAGGAGTTGGTTTTCCGTGCTGCCTTTAGGCGCTCAGTAAACACAACTCTGCCCGAGTCGAACCTCGAGCCCCCTTCTAGGTAGCCAAGCCAAGCCAAGTTCAAGCGCACTTGGCCTCTCGACCACGCTTCCCACTGACTTATATTTCATATACTAGACTTATATTATAGACTGATATTTACTATATCTAGAATGAACATAGAAATTTTTTTAACACTACAAGGCGTTGTTTTGTAAAGTAGTTATAAGAGATAGTTGTGCATGTTGTTGTTTTTTTTTCAACCCTAACCTATGTAACATATATTTTAATTTTTAGATCTAGATCTAGTAATTGAACATTAAAAAATAAGGGTACTCTCGTCTCATTATTATTACTTAGCAATTTTTAGATACACAATCTAGAAGGATCTCGGTAATCAATCTATATAAATGTAAATAAGATGATTAATATCAACAGACATGAATTATTTCGATCTAAGATTTTGGAAACATTATCTTAATGAAAACTAACAGGAAATGGCTTTGTTTCATATATTAGCGTGAATATAGTCATGTGATTAATAGCCCATTCTAAAGAAAATCCGATAAATGATTTTGCATTATTTCTAGACTTTAAAAACTAAAGATCATTACTTTTCTAAAACAGAAAAGATTGATTGGGGTGACTTCCCTTAGAGCTTGAAAAAGAGTTTACGTACATAAAAATCAATATATATATGTATAGGTCTGTGAATCGATCAATGGTGGATAAAAATTTGTTTCCGGTTTCTAGTCTAGTATAATATATAAGTCTATGGATTAAATATTGACATATCGGTGGCTAAGCTACAGCATTTCAAAATGTTCACAAGGATAAATGTGATACAATATCTGCAAATACTTTTCAGATACTTTTTAGAAAACTCTTTTCAAATCAAACAAGTGTGTTATTGCAATAGAAAAATAAGCTTAGACAACAACAAAAAATGTCAGGAGAACAAGAGGTTAATGCTTAAGTGCATTGATCGCTTTTATTAGTGCTAGCAAATAGGCTTCAATACATTTACGACAGAACTATGTTTTAGTTAATGGATTGATACTGTGATAGTGCTTATATCTATACACAACAAAACTTTATTGTATCACAAGCTGTCAAAATTATTAATGAATAAATTATATTCCCTGTTTTTAGCGCCTCTGTAAGGGGAATTAGTTTATGCAAAATGCCTGTCTGTCCGTCTGTCACACCCAGATCTAAAAAATTATAAGAGAAATGAAAAATATTATTTCACCATTCGATTCGACAATCAAAGTTTAGATGCATCGGCTACTTATTGTTTTCTAAAAGCTAACCGTTTAGTTCATAAAAATTAGTATCCAAGCGATTTTTTTCATAAAAATACACCAATTCTAAAATAAGACATAAATGTAAGGGAGATAATGTTAAAAATGTGTTAACAAAGAAAGATAATTTTTGTGTATTTTCGGTATCAATAAGTCAAATCTAATATATAAGGTAGAATGTAAGGAGTAAGTATGTATGTATTTTCCGCATAGAAATCAAAACTGTTTGACTAATCTTGATAAAACTGGAGATTTCAACAACCTGAATATTAACAACACACTGCCAAACTTTACTCAGTACGTCTCCCTCCCCACAAGGCAGGGTAGAACGCTCGACAAATGCTACGTAACTATTAAGCAGGCTTACAAATGTTAAAGTTTGTTCCCAATTGGAGAATCTGACCATATGCTAGTCCATCTTATACCTAATTACAAACGTACTCTTAAAACTACAAAGAGAGTAATAAAAACGGTCAAGATGTGGTCTGAAGAGGCTGTAGAAAAACTACGACGATGCATTGAGAAAACTAACTGGGAAATCTTTATTGAGAACTGTCCAGACATAAACGAACTAACAGAAATTGTGAACTCGTACTTATTATTCTGCGAGGAGTCAACAATTCCAACAAAAACAATACAAGTCTATGGAAACAATAAGCCCTGGATGACCAAAAAAAATCAAACATCTTATTATTGGAATGAAAACAAAGTATAAGGCTAGCAACTAAGAGTTTATAAATGCTACAAATAAACTGAGAAAATCAATAACTGAAGGAAAAAAAACATACAAAGAAAAAATTGAGAATTTCTTTGCAAATAACAACTCAAAAGCATGCTGGGAAAGATTAAAGAAAATAACAGGCTGCGCCACAAAACGAGAACGACTTTCAGTGGATGATGAGGAGAAATCTGCCAACGAACGAAATGATTTTTATTTTCGTTTCGATAAAGAATATTTTGTTGACCTTGTCAAGACTCATTTTCTCTCTAATATACGTATGTGTAATACTAAATGTACCCAAGTCCTGGGCAATACCATAACGACACATACATCGACAAAATAAGATTCAGAATGCCAATTCTCGAACATATAACATGTTTATTACATTATCTGCTCCTAACAAAGGGCTTCTATTCTTCTTGATGTTGCTGCCAGTAATCTCCGAGTCGGGGTCGCCACGTTGTTCAGGCCTCCGCGCGGTGGTGATGCTTGTAGATATCTCTAGTGTAAGATCTAGTGTAGATCTACGTCTGGCTTGAGGTACTATCGAACTCAAAACGACTTCAGTAACACCGGCGAAAAGCCGAAACAATCAAAATAGGTAGTCGACGCTGATGCTGTTTACAAATACATTTAATAACTAAGAAGGGAATCGTCCGATGTCAGCTATGTCCGTACATTCGTATCTCTATTCTACTGCTCTACACAAATCATCCTTTTTCTAGCGTCACTAAGAGCGTTCTTGTTTTTTAAAGATCTGTTACGTCATTTGTCGCTAAGTAAAACTTTCCCCTTATTCCCGAAACAAATAACTAATTCCTAATCATGTCATAACACGACACATACATCGACAAAATAAGATTCAGAATGCCAATTCTCGAACATATAACATGTTTATTACATTATCTGCACTATAATACAGAATCAGTTCAGACATTTGAAATATCCAGTATCGATTAAGAATATACCAGCTTAATATTCCATAGACTGAATAGTGACAACACAGAAAAATCATTAGAGTCTACACTTAGACTATATCTATATCCAAAAAGTCCAACTGTCCTGGACTAGGAACAAAACCACACTGCTTTATTATGAGTTACATTATATTCAACAAAAACATCTCATGAAGTAAAAACAACCCAAAACAATAACAGTTTTGAGGTCAACAACCTGAATGGCCCCCCTTCTCCTCTACAGTAAACAGGAGACCCAGGCTGACCAGAACTCAGTCCTGACAGACCTAGAAAAGGAAATTTTCAACACTCTGACCAAAGAAAAACAAGAACCTTATGTCCATTTTGTAACTGAAGATGAGGTGACTTTGTTATTTAAAAATGTAGACGTAACAAAAGCTTCTGGACCAGACAAAATTAGTGGCAAGCTGGTCAAGCTATGTGCAGAACAAATCTCTTCTATCCTCTCTCACATCTTTAACCACTCGTTGCAAACGTACGTAATTCCACACATCTGGAAAAATTCAGAGATCATACCAGTGCCTAAGAAACCAAAAATAGATAGCTTAAATGATTTCCGCTCAGTAGCACTAACATCTATAATTATGAAATGTTTTGAAAAATATGTGCTTAAACAACTTGTAGCAAAAGTCAATAACAGCCTAGACCCTCACCAATTTGCATATAAGGCAGTTAGGGGAACTGAGGATACAATTCTATTGCTTATGGATCAGCATCTCGATACACCCAAAACATATGCACGAGTCCTCTGTAGACTTCTCCTCGCCTTTCAATACCATACAGCCACATCTAATGATAAACAAATTGAGTAACTTAAATGTCAGCCCTTACGTACAAGTTTGGGTTCTAAACTTTTTAACCCGACTTCCTCAGTATGTTAAAGTCAACAACACTAAATCGTCAACTCGAGTACTATGTACGGGTGCTCCACAAGGTTGTATACTTTCTCCTGTACTGTACACTTTTTACACTAATGACTCAGTTAAACTCAATAAATTCGCTGATGATACTGCCATAGTCGCAGTGGCGTACCTAAGGAAGGGGGGGATGGGGGGAGAATTTTAAAATCCCCCCGGGCCCCCTTCTAGGAGGGCCCCAAATGGGTGTCCGAAATTTATTGGTAAATACATAAATTAATATATTTGATTGACAAATAGTGTCAACGGGTGTCTTTTTTTTCCACATTTATGGATTAAATTTATCACAAAGACTAAACCTATATCTAGGTCTATCAGTACTTGACTTTGTTGACATTTTAAAAATATTTTTTCCCACAGAGATCAAAGTTTTTTTTAAAGTTAGTCTTACATTTTAAACTTTCTTGCCACGAATAAAACTGCATGATATACAGCGAATTCCAGGCATCTTGTTACCTTTACTAATACGAGATCTAAATGGCGAGTATTTTATGGCTACACTAATTAACCTTGAAGCAAAATTTACAGAATCGAGCATAACAGATCTAAAAGTTATTCTTAATAATGCTAAAATAGTCCATTATTCGGGTTTGGCGTCTATAATTTCAGAATTAAACTTCTCACTCGAGTAATTACCCCTCTATTTATTTTTCCTTAATCCAATGGAAACTCTCTTATTTACATCTAATCCTTTTGCTTTCGCACAAAACATAAACAAAAGAAAACAATGACGTAATATCATATAATATTAGCACATTCTTCCTTTTGAAGTTCTTAAGAGTGATATCTACTAGCAGGGCAGGCCCTAGCATTTGCGGGGCCCTATGCGAAACGGATCGCGCATGGCCTAGTCTGGGTAGGGATAAGCATAATGTCGAAATTATTTTTTTTGAATTAGAAAATAGGCTTCTTTCGTCTTTGCAATAAATTTTTATCAAATGAAAGCTCGAAATGCCACTTTTTATTTATTGGCTCCCCAAAATGTCAATTTCGTCTATTCTTCAGGAGATTTGAATAAATTCAAAAAAGTTCAGGACTTTATCGTATATTTTCATGAGATTTCCTGGAGGCCCTGGAAAATCAAGAGGTCGCGAAAACCCTGTTATTTTATATACGTTATAATGGTTTAATTTAATAATGTACACGTGGAATTACCGCGGGGCCTATGAAAGCGCGGCGCCCACTGCGACCACATAGGCTGCAGTAGCCTAAGGCCGGCCCTGTCTACTAGGAACTTCAACAATTCGTCCACTTCTTTCATGTGAGAGATCATTCTCAAAGCTCAAGTTCATCAAAAACTATCTCAGGAGCACAATGACGCAAGAAAGGCTTATCGTGGTTTTAATGTCAGTGAAGTCACAAATACTAGAAAGTATCGATATAGTAGATGTTATAGATTTCTTAGCTGCACAGAATGCACGACGTGAAGCGATATCAATTTAGATTTGTCACTTGTGCATTATTTAACTAATAAACAACGGTATTATTCATTAAAAGAGTCTTTATGATTACTTTTTGTTAAGTTTACTGATATACTGAACCAATTTGATTTTGGGCTTATATATTTTTGCGTACATCATCTCATGTCATTAGTCAAATGTCAAAATGCAAGGAGCCCCCAAAAAGATCAATCCCCCCGGGCCCCAAAATCCCTAGTTACGCCCCTACATAGTCGGTCTTTTTTCAGAAGACGAAACTCAGTATCGAAGCTCGATAAAAGACTTTACAAACTGGTGCACTGACAACTTTCCACAACTGAATGTCTCAAAAACTATAGAACTTATTATAGATTTCAGAAAGAAAAAAAAATACATGAACTGCAAATAAACACTGCATCTATAGAACAAGTGAATGCAAATAAATATCTAGGCGTTATCATTAATAACAATCACTCATGGGAAGACCATCTTGGAACTCTGACAAAGAAAACAGTCCAGCGACTTTTTTCTATACAAAATCAATAGCTTTAAACTAAATAAGAAGATCCTAAATACTTTTTACGGCGTGACTATACAAAATCTGCTAACATATGGAATAACTTGTTGGCAAAGCAACGCTTCATCTAACCTGTTGCGCTGTCTAGAAACCATCATAAAAAGGGCATCAAAAATTACACTCACAACATTACTACATTAAAAGGAACTTATTGAAAAAAAGTGTCTAAGGAAAATCGAAAAAATCTTGGAAGACAACGACCACCCACTCCATCAGAACTATGTCAGGTCGTCGCGAAATAAGCGACTACTGTCAATCAAAACAAGAACAAAGGGATAAAAAAAACTCGTTCGTACCTCACTCGGTCAGACTATATCAACGCCACTCGTTGATCAGGAAACATGATCAGAACCAAGATGCCTGTGTGTAGTCGCTGAAGGAACTTTCTATGTTGTGTCTTTTGTATTTATGTGTATGTTTCTGATGTGCTGTCTTTATATGAGATAGGAGTCCTTGTAATCACAACAAATTTCCATAAGGCTCAATAAAGCAGTCTTAGTCTTAGTATTAGTCTCTATAATGTTACTATGTTAACAAGGAAAAAACTATTTTTTTGTGTATTTTCAGTATCACTAAGTCAACTATATTTTTAAAAAATGTACAAGAAATGTTCACAACAAATATAAATATATGTTAAAGGTGTTTTTTTATTGTCAACTAGCTGCTAAAATTAAAAGAAAGCATTAATGTTTGCTTATAAAGGCTAAGAATGCACTTTGTATGTAAATATCACGCACACTTTTAATGGACTTTTTATGCAGAGACTTTCGTGCAGTAGCGTGACAAGCAGCGGCAATACATAGTACTAATCAGTTTCCTCAAAATTTTTTAAATAATATTATTTTGATTATTTTTTGTTTAGTGCCCCTATCAGAATGAAAGACGCTTATTTTTGTGCGTTTTGTCGGTCTGTCCGTCACGTTTAGATAAAAATTAAAAAGCTCTAAAAAGCTATTGAAAATATGATTTAACCTTTAATGTTCCTTCCGAAACATCTCAATAGTTTTAAGTATCAATAATATATTGTTTCGGATGTTTTTATGAAAAAGAAATCAATGTCAACGAATGCTTATTTGCTCTTCTAACTTATATTACATTTATCTTCCATGCTTAAACATTCCTAAAACACATGATCAATAATATGTTGTTCCGTTTTTTTTTAAATGTAAATTGCCTATAAATGCTAAATGAAAATCTCTATACTGACTTATATTTCATTAACTATAAATTAGTTCCGGATATTGTTTTATAAAAAAAAATTATTTCAAATGATTGTTTTAAATCGCATAATTAAATAGTATTACACTTATATTCTTTGACAATACGTCACTATAGTTTAATTATCGATATTAAAATGTTCTGTATTTTCATCTTAAAACAAATTTATGTCAAATGACTTTATTTTTTCAAAAATATCGACAATAGGTTGTTGGGGAATTTAAAATAAGAAAGTAATTTATTATAAACGATTATTGAAATCACTTTTAGACTCATTTTGCATTTAATTTTCTTGCTGAAACATAACAAAAGTTTTTTAATCGGTAAAGAATGTTCCGGATTTTATATGAAAAAAATCTATAGTCAATAAACATTCGTCTTCTGTGCCTCTCATTGGCTGTTATTAAAACCTGTGCCTGACATCGGGATTTTTAAGATTCTATTACTTCTTCTTTTAGTAGCAGCTAAATCTCGGTATCTAAAAAATAGTGGTCTGTAATGAGTGTCTGCGCGACTTTGTTGCCACTGGAGTGCAGTTACCAAAAAGATTAGGCGCCTTTACTTTAGCTATAGAGGTGATATCTTTGCACTAAAGGGAGTCTGTACATTCTCATGTAGTCTTATGAAATTTAAGCCTAGAATTACATTTGAACATAATCCATCTAGAAGTGACAATTTAATATTTCCAAATGTTTTGTTTTTAAGTCAAATGGTAGCAATGATATGGCCTTCAGTAACTCGAAACAGTTAGAAGAAGCCATAAATATTCTGACCACGGAGGTTTTTATTGACCATTTGTGACCTCTGGCAACTCGTCAAATACATAGTTCTATCAACTTCCAGTGTTTATTTGGGCTTTCACGGGCACTCAATTGAGTAGAATCAAAAAGTTGATTTTCCTAGTCCTAAAGAATGCAACGTAGCGAGGGCGAATGCTGTAGATTTGCAGGATCTCTTAAAATGTCTCTTCTTGCCACACATATTAAATGTTGCTTCATTACGATGATGTCTTTATCTGCCACAGAAGTAACACTTTCGTTTACCTCTTGTTTTGCTTGAGCAGTAGTAACTGAGGCTTGTGGATCAGGTCACTTAGAAGTGACAGAATCAACAGTGTATTCTCATACAGCATATGTAGTAGTCCCACAAGTGGTTTCTGGCTTTGACTCGTACAACAACGAATGTCGATAGGCGTGTTGAAGTACTTTCGCTTTCGCAATAGCATCCTTAACCTTGAGCTTAAAATCTGTTTTCTCTAGGAGTTGTTTTCTAATACTGTTGGAGACTACTCTAGTGATGAATGCATCATGTATGGACTCTGCATGATGTTGCTCAGGCCGTCATGGATTAAACTAGCAGTCCTTGGATAGACTGCGGAGATTTTGAAGAAAGACGTCAATACTTTGACCCTGTTCCTGCCTACACGTTTCTAACTTGTGCCTTGTGAATACTTCATTCCTAGGCTGAACATTAATGTTTTTTTGTGACTGAACTGGATCTTTATACGTTCTATTGTCACTTCTCATCTGGTACACCGATGGCGAAATGTAGTCACATTTAATAATAACAACAGACAAAATCGTTTTTTAAGGTTAAGGTCTTAAGGTTTTATACCATGCTTGTGGTACGGTAGGTTCAATATTAGACCTTTTCGGTTGAAACAGTCTATCTATGTTTAGGATCAACACCACACTTCATAGATTCAGTGTAATAAATTCAATATTTCAATATTACAAAAAAAGCATTAATATCTAAAGCTTTATTATACTGAATGGCAAAATAAAACTACACACATAGCAAAGGTTAAGACACGAAATATGGTCAGTACACTATCTAACGTGCATTCACAAATATAAACAAACACTAGGGAAGATATTCGAAATGAACACATAAATTCACAACAGGTTACAAATTTCCACCAGTCGCTGGGCTCCAACGATGCAGGTGTAGTGAATAGCAGATTTGCTTTTTGAACTAAACTTTTTAAATGCCAGGATAATGCGCTGAAGATACCTCAGAATGTGTTTTATTTTGTATTAAATACCGAAAAATTGTGCTTGGCGGCAGGGATTCGCTCCTAACCTGGGCAAGTTCAAGGCGCTCCGATGGACCTCCTGATTGGCAAGGGCGGGATGTCTACTGTCGCTACACTATCTCCAGAAAGAACTTAATATATAATAAATGTCTTCCGAAAGAATGAATGGTCAGTACGTAATAAAGATTAATTGCGTACTCACGCAGACACAAACACACACACTCACACCTTCCACTCCAGAAAAAATAATCATGGTTACGCCCGTGCATATGTAATGCATACATACATATATACATACTTGCATACAAATATAAACCTTTTTTTTCTGCTTTATTCAATAACTAGCTGGATATGAACCGCGTTCTGCGGGCTTAGGTTTAGGTTTACAGACCTAATAGATTGCAATTTGATCTATGTCAAAATGAAAATTTTCCTTTCAAATATTTTGTTACTTTTATTATTTTCAATAGCAAAGTAAACAAGATTACAAAGAAAGGTTTTGTTAACACAAACTCAGAGGCGGCCCCCGTCGTATTCCTATAGGATCCACCTATATGCAAGGAATATTCAAGACGTGATTTTGCTTTGATTGTCAAAGTTATTAAGTTTTAAAGACTCATTTGCCGTTGAAAAAATTGGTGTTTTTTTTTTTCGTAAAATATTTAATATGTTTCGTACTTTCCTTAAAGTTAAAGATAATATAAATCATAAATATAAATCAAACCTCTCTCTGAAAGACGTGGATGACAGCGAGCAGCTATTAACCTTGGACCTTTGAAATAATCAGGCCAGTCCGCTAAGCGCACGACCAGCCATCGCTATTAAATTTCAATTTCTTCTTCATATTTTTACAAAAGGTAATGATTGAATGCTCTATACATTGTTTTATAGAAAAGAAAGTGTAAAATAAGATTTTTAGATGAACATCTGGCCTTTATTTAGTCAAATTTAGATTGTTGTCAGGTGTATAATGAGGATTTGTCAAAACTGCGCATTATATATGTAGTTCTGTTGTTTTTTTTAAACTTACTACTAAAGCGAAGTTGGTATTAATTTTTTTTTAATTAACGAAGCTTGAGTTATTAATGAAGTAGTCTGTGACCTTTTAAAAAAACTAACTCCCCTGAATTTTTCCATTTAAAAGTGGTGTATTTTTATGCTTGCATTATTGATTTTAAGTATTAAATTATTCGTTTAAAGAAAGAGAAAAAAGTAGCCGTTATATCAGAACTTTGAAAGATTTAAAATATTACGATGTCGGATTTTCAATATCTTTTCGAATTAACGAGCTCACGCCAAATTAATTTCGGCTATTCCCCTTTTCGGGAAGTGCTATAAATTTTATTTTAGAGTATTTGTTCTGTTTTTGAAATACCAGAAAATAAACAGACGCTAAATAGAGCAGTGAGATTAATAATTACCAAATATTCACATTTTACTCGACACGCTCGAGTAAAACCATTTTTAAAATCACTAAACTTTGAGACACTTCAGGACAGAGGACAAAGAAGTAAAGCAGAGCCATAAAACAAGCAACATTGAACTCTAATTTACAAATACAAAAGCCAAACCTCTTACTCCATAGTATAGGATAAAAAGTGTTCCAATGTTTCTTCTTCCTTAGTGCTATTAGAACATTGAATGGATGGCCTGAATTATCCATCTTTACAGATATTAAGTTACTAATTAACATGCATGAAAAGACTGACACGGTTATACACGTAGGATTAAGAATAATCTTATGATTTGAACTAAAGTCTGTAATTTATCAAAAAAGATGTATTTATCTTTAACTTAGAATCACAATAAGACCTTGTGATCTATGGGGCAGGTGTTTAAAAAAACGAATAACTCTTTATTAGCGAACAGTTTTGACATTTTCTCATTAAACCCTTTAAAAAAATAACACTTAATAAAGTCCATATATATATATAAATGTATTAATAATTTAAACAAAATTTTAATTATTAAAGCAATATCTTATCGTTTGACAGCTTAGAGGAGCAGCTTTTTTTTCTATTATGTAAACGTTAGTCATTAGTATTATAGTATCACATTAAGAAGTGAACAGCATAGTACACCATTACACCAATTATAGTCCTTAAAAAAACTAGACAAGATTCTGCTACCACGCTCTTGCGCACGCTCCATTGGATTCCCGTGAAAGCGAGAATCGATTACAAGATCGCCACACTTTGTCATCAGTGTATATATAACAACGAGATGCCCTTGTACCTTAGCGAACTGATTACTCCATATGTCCCCCAGAGAGCCCTGCGCTCAATGGACTCAACACTTTTAGTAGTGCCACGTTTCTCCCTCAAAAGCTACGGCCTGCGGGCTTTTTCAGTTCACGGACCAAAGGTTTGGAACTCACTCCCCATTGATCTCAGACAGACAACATGCTACACCACTTTTAAGAAGAACATTAAGACCTATCTGTTTAAAACTTTTTTAGATTAACTGTCATTGTAGCTGTCGTGTTTGTGATTGTAATGTTGTTACAGCGCCTTGAGCCTACATTTGGTTTGTTAACAGCGCTTTATAAATAAAATTATTATTATTATTATCTGGTACCAAAACGTGTCGGCGTTCCAGTACCACCTCATCGTGGTCACCGAGTGAACACTCCGCTCTTTAGAGGGGTGGCCAAGGGTACTGGTTGCTTGCCGCTGACGAATGAGCAACCGGCTAGTGTAAAAGTGCAAGGGGTTATGTCCAGCTCCCCTTCCGTGGGGCCCCTGGCAAAGGTGAGTTAGAGACCTAACGGGATCTTCGTAAAGCGGATAGCGCTGGACACCAACTCGAGGGTTGGTCGGGTTCTCCTGGGACCCGCTGATTCGCGGGTATC
This sequence comes from Biomphalaria pfeifferi, assembly GCA_030265305.1. NCBI lineage: Eukaryota > Metazoa > Mollusca > Gastropoda > Planorbidae > Biomphalaria > Biomphalaria pfeifferi. The sequence continues at coordinate 890,490 of JASAOG010000227.1, read as the reverse complement.
TCTTTGAGCAAAGAATGGACTGACTGGCGCAGCCTTAGCTGGCTGTGTCGGGCAGCCTGGTCGGCGCCTACGAGCTAAGCTCTAACTAGCACGTTTCCTGGTGCGCTAGTGGAGAAATTTGACGCGACAAAGGGTAATTCTAATACAGGGAAGGTCAAAAAACGTGTACCATCCTACTCCTGCCCTGCAGGAAACTATTTTGCCAAACTGTAGTGGTGATTGCTGAGGCAGGTTCTTCCTTGCCCTCCATGGCGACATGAGTATAGTATAGGCCATGCACGCTGCTGCATTAGAGCAGCAATTAAGGCCTCCAACGGCATTAACCATACATCTATGACAAGTCCAGACGTGAATTAAAGCGGGTACGAGCAGACCCAAACAGGCCCGGCGCCCCGGGTAGTGGGCGACAGGCCTGGGCATGAAACGTCAACTACTGGTCGCCCCGTGACCTCAATGAGGGGGACTTTGTCAGGTCGTGATAAATGGGCTAAAATTTCTCCACCAAAGTCCTATTCTCAAAGAATACTGCACTGCATTCATACCTCATTAGAAGGTTCGATTCGAATAAGGTTGATGGACGTCAACCACAACCTCCTGTCGACAATGGTATAAGACAGACATAATGGCTGGAAGTGAAATAGAGACGAGAGCCCCCGGCTCTCAAACAAACCAACCAGACATTAGTGGGATTCAACCCACCCCAAGACTAGCTGGCAAGCGAAATGCCAGCATAACCGGTTATACAGCATTTAATTGCAATTGCACAGACTGCCGGAGACTGATAAAAAAACTTGGTTACTAAATAAGTCGCTGTCCACGAATGCACGGGAGTACCGACGCCATCACCCTCGATATCCACAAACAAGGGCGAAAACTTACGGTAACTAATTTGTACAACCCTCCCAAGCATGATATCTACCTAAAAATTTAGAGCTCAAATATGAATTCTCAAAATGTCATTGCGGGCGATTTCAATGCCATGTCTCCACAGTGGTGCTATGACGTAACTGACTCATGAGGACATAAAATACCTCATTTCCTCAATAACTCCAATCTCTTTTGCCTACAAAATAAACATACTTTTAAAACACTATTTCATACTGGCAATGGCAGTCTATCCAGACCTGACCTTACTCTTAAAACTGCAAACCTAGAATTTTATACTCAATTTTCAGGTCCTTGACGATATTGGGAACGATCATAGGCCCTCATTAATCACAATTGCCCTCACAGAGGCCAGAGGTGTGTCCCCAAAAGTCCCACGAAAGTGAAGCTACACCAAGGCGAACTGGCCAGCATTGGAGGTAGCAGTCGACGCTGCCCTAATGAACTTAGCGCTGGAGGAGAAAGACGTTCACCCCACCTACAGCGAAATAACCGCAGCAATGTTGGGTACGAAAAGAGGTTTGTCCTGCGGACTTATCCTGGAGTCAGGCAGAAGCGCGTGTGGTTTCAGGATTTGAACAAGCTGGTCCTGAGACGAAAGCGAGCCCGGAGGGTACTCCCGAAATCCGGCGGGAATACAACCGGCTTGTAGAGCCACAAGTGAACTGGCCCAACGCGTCCGGTAGGACCATTGGAATGCTGCCTGTGCCGAGATGGATCTTCGGGACTCCTCCAAAGCCTTCTACATAACCTTAAGACCAAAGATACAGCGCAATCGGCTGCCCTTTTATCCTCACCCGGATGGCCGTCTCAACGGTAACTAAAATGGCCGGCTTGCTAAATCAACATTTTACTAAAATTAGCAAGCCAGAAAAGAAGTCAGCCATGTCCAAAGCCCTCAACAAAGAACGTAAAAGGCTCGAAACGGAGCCAGATGAGACTAAAGGCCAAGCAACGTACAATGCACCCTTCTGTCGTGCTGAGATGGACAGAGCGATAGCTAAGTGTAAAATCAGAAAAGCTCCGGGACCAGACAAGGTTACCCCTGAGATGGTAAAACACCTCGGGGGCCTTGCAAGAAGCAAACTCCTGGAGTTTATGAATCGAACTTGGGCAGAGTCCAGACTGACCGAGGCCTGGAAACGTGCTATCAATGTACCGGTCCCCAAGAAGGGAAAAGACGCGACTAACGTGGATTCCTACAGACCCATTTCACTAACCTCAACACTTGGCGAAATTGCTGAGCTCATGGTCAACGAGTGGCTAGTTTGGTCATTTGAGACTGCCGGTATCCTGGCGCCAGAGCAGGCCGGCTTTAGGGCAGGCTTTAGCCCGATCCATCAGGTCACGATATTTGCTCAGGAGGTGGCCGATGGGTTCCAGAAGTCCGAAAGCACAAAAGCAGTATTTATTGACTTAAAACACTCTAATGACCGCGTCCGGAAGCAAGGCCTCTATTTTAAACATAGAGCCATGGGTGTGCGGGGAAAGATATACAATTGGATACAATCTTTTCTGAAACTGCTTTATGCGGGTGACGTTGTCCTCTGGTCAACCTAGAAGAAAGCCGACCAAATCCAGGCGGCATTACAAGCAGACCTCCAAACTATCTCCTCGTATTGCGACAAATGGCAGATTCAGGTAAACATTGCCAAAACGACCTGGTCCCTGTTCAGCCTAGGAATCGACATTCTTAAGGCTCCATTCGAGCTTCAACTCGGTAGGCTGTGACTCCATCGTAAAAAAAACGCCAAAATATCTAGAGGTAGCTCTGGATAAAAAACTGTCAATGCTCTAGCACGTCCAGGATGTTGAAAGAAAAGCCTCGGAGAAGTTAGGGTACTTAGAAAGCTGGCCAGCACAAATTGGGGTGCCAAATCTGACATGCTACGCACATTGTACTTAGGGGCAGTCAGATTAAAAATTGAGTATAGCTATACAGTTCAAGTATATGCTAGCAAAACTGCCCTTGAATCACCCAAAAATAAACATGTCCCTTATAGGGAAGAGGGAGCCACCAAGAGGCGATTAACACCTGCCATACTCCAAAATTTAGCATCAGCTACATTAAAGTCCTACCCATCAGATGCTATTTTCTGCAATACCAATGTGTCGGTTTTGAGGGACCCCGATAGATCTGGTTATGAGGCCTTTATATTCTACCCAGACCGGATAGAACCAGATCAGCTATCTGGTCCATGCAGCTTTGCTGCATGCTCCATGGATGCTGAATTAACAGGGATAACTCGGGCATTCGAGGCTATCAGAACCCGAATGACCCAACATGAAACTAGCGCTACTACTGTGGTGCTAGTCACCAAATCTCGCCCCAGTCTCCTAGCTATGGGTGGAGGCGGGGGAGGGCAGCCAGTAATAGAAGAGGCAGTCGTAAAAAGTAGACTGTGAATAATTCTTCTTATGATATATAATACAGACGTTACTTCAAAAAAGAAGATAATTACGTCCTACGCGTCATGCATTTAGTCATGCATATTAACCAATGACTTAAATTCTGCCAAGTCACTGGTTTTTCTGGCTAGCTCAGGCAACCCATTCCATGCTCTAATAGCACTAGGGAAGAAGGAGTATTTGTACAAATTTGTCCTAGCATATGGGACGAGGAATGTGCCTTTATCTTTGTGTCTTTCAGAGTATTTTATTAAATTTGGTTTTTGTATTTGAAGATTATGGTGCAGTGTTCAGACTGTAAAAAAAAATTCATTAATATTCACATGATTTTGCTTACGCAGTTGTTTTTTTAATATCATGTGTACATTTTAAAATAAAGCAGGATATAAATACATTGTCCAGGAAAAGGGAGAATTTTTTAAATATTAAATAAAGTGAAAAAAAAATACTCAGGTATGCCCATCTACTTAGAAAGGGAACAAATGCAGTACGTAAGCATTAAAAATTTAAAAATAATAGTATTGTCATTCAATTTGTTTTTAACAACAAAACACATTTATTGACTATATTGATTATTAATTGAAAAACATAGTAATAAAAAAATTCTTACAGTTGTAATCTTTTGATCAGCTTTAGGCTCATAAGATGCAATGTTTTGAAAACTAGTTTGTGTTGACAATTGTCTCAACAAAGAAATTGAAACTATTTCTCTTGCAGGTTTCAATTTAGCAAACCTTGATACATCGCAAGTTATTTTGAAAGTATCGCCAGGAGGATATTCTAGTTGATTCACAATAGGTTGCTGACTTGAAACTGTTATAAATAAAATAATAAATATTATATTTTAATTATTTTTTAATTATTATTTATTATATATATATATATATTTATACAGCATATAATTTCTTATTTTAAATCATTTTAAAAATCTTTTCCCAAGTCTACTTAATTTAATTTTTTTTTTAATTTTTAAAATACTTCATTTTAGAGGCGGTCAAGAATATTTAAGACTTAACGAAAAGACATTAATGATAACAGCCGGACTGAAAAATAATAGGTCGTCAGTCGACAACGGCTTTGTCTGCACGGTTGCGGGAAAATATGCAGCTCGCAACTGGGCTTGCGTAGACATGTGAAACACAGCACTAATCCTTAATGTTAGGAATCGAGGACGTTGCAATAAAATGTGAACTCAAAAAAAAAACAAGACCAAAGCATTAATAAGATAGATCTGGAGTCTCTACCTTTTTTTTTGAGAGATAAAGATAAAGAGATAAATATAGCAAAGAATTGTACATTGTAACACTGAAAAAACAACTAATCCTAATATCATTAAAAAAGATAAATAAATATCTATTATCAAATCACTTTATTTAAATAAATGATTACAATTAATACAAACAAGTTTGCATTTTTTTAATTTAGAGATCAAAATAATTGTACGAAAGGGAACTGAAATGTGACAAAGAACTAGGCCTTCGGAAAATGTTTTGGTCTAAGAAATGTATGAAGAAATGTATGCGGAGGTTTTGAGCTTAACATCCCTTTCCGAAGGGTTTTGTGATGAAATTCCCCTCTAATATAAAACAAAAACAATGTTATAATGTGTGGAAACACAATCGAAAAATCGGCCCCCAAAGTGGTCCACCCAGGAAAGTTGAAAGGCAGGTTTCAATATTATCATATGATATATGATTATAAAATATTATCAGAATGAAATTCTATCAAAGACAGAAAATAATGGAGAAAAAATTTGAACAGATATTCTGTGGCGCCCCAGCGGTCTAGCAGATCAAAGGATATGTGAAAGTAAATGAGACGTTAGATGTGAACCTAGCCTACTGATGTCTTTTAATGAATATCTAATTGGTCTAATTGTTTTGTAAAGGGTCAATCTCTAATTCCTCAAGAATAAAATATTTCCGTAAAAAATTTTTTTTCTCTGGATACGTGTTCCATATGTTGTGCGTGGAATTGTAGTACACGCGATAATATGAAAAACTACTTATTAATTGTTGTTTAAAATTGTGTCTGACTTATATGCATACTAAATAGATTTTTTCTCTTTAAAAATAGTAAACATTTTTTTTTTGTAAATATAGTACTTAGTATATAGTATAACAAAATTTACATAACTAAACAATACAATTATAAAAAAAATTACAAAAGAACTAAAACCGTTTGCATAAATGTGTTGAAAATATGGTAAATAGTAGTCTCCCGTAATAAAGAGCGTCAAGTGTTTGTTACTATTAATAGTGAACAGTTGTAAAAGTGGTGTATTTTTTATTTAAAAAAAAAGCTTGCATAAGTGATTTAAAAAATTAGATTTTTTGATTTTTGGAAAAGAAAAAAGTAGCCGTTGCATCAGAGCTTTGGATGGTCTAAAATATTGCGATGTCGGATTTTTACTATCTCTTTTAGTTTACGAGATCTAAACGGGACGGACGGACAGACGGACAGACACGCCACACAAAACTAATATCGTCTTTTTACCGTTTTGGGAGTCGCTAAAAATAATGCAGATGAAGATTCCCATATTTCGAGAGCACAGCCAAGGGGGATTTTGATTTTAAAACCCATTTCCGAATTTTTTTAAGATAATTCCCTATTTCAGTATATGGCTAAAGCATTTATCAGACACCTTCAATGAAGTCAAGTAGGAAAAAGGCGCCTACGAGGGTGCCATTCTCCTGTTGATTGTTAGAAAGGCTTTTATCCAACAATCAGGCCTGGCCATGGGGCTCTTCACCCCTGTTCTGTCTGAGGGCTTCCAGCGGTGACGGCCATAATGATTGGGTAGAGAGCCGTGCCACGTAGAGCGCGCACCGTCCCCGTTACTAGGCCCCACTCTCTATAAGTGGCTGAGAACAGCTCTGACCATGGGGAGATAACCTCATATTTCTATACTGAAACCGCCACTGTTCCGTGTAAGGACCGCCACTCCACCGCTCTCTTATGACGGCTCCCTGCGTGCATCGGCGTGGCGGACTTTTTGGACTGGGGTGCGGACTATTTGTTCCATCCCTACCCAGAGTGAGATAAAACAAGGTTACAAAGACAGTTTGTGTGAAACACAAACTAAAAATCGGCCCCCGAAATGGTCCACCTAGAGTCTTCACCAGGATTCGAACAAGGGACTTTCAAATCTAAGAGCTTTACCCCTCAACTACATATATTCATTTAGCATACACTTTTTTTTTTAGCTCTATCAATACATTCAAAATTAATAATATGTTACATTGTAAAAAAGAGAAACAAAAAAATATCCTTTTAACAATGTTAGATAAATTGGCAACACGAAAAAAAATTGTGTACAAATGACAACAATTCAAGTCTTAAGACTTTCCCATCGCAAATAAAAATTAATATATCCATTGACATTGGTCATACAAACAAGACATAGATCTAACTAGATTTAGACCTAGTTTTAGATCTAAATCTAGATTCAAGATCTCAGTCTAGATCTAAAGTTAGATCTAAGTCTATATCTTGATCTAGATCTAGAACTATATATAGAATCTTGATATAGAATCTACTCGTTTTTTAAATATATGCAGATCGAAGCTATATTTAGTCTTATTTAGACTTTCAAGTGTAGGCCCGTATAATGAGAATAGGCCTAAGTCAATACTGCGCGCTATAAAAGTAGTTTTTTATTTTTTAAACTTTTAACTAAAAGGTAGTTCGTACCAAAATTCTTTATTTTTAAGTAACATTTGAATTACTATTCTATAGAATATATTTATATTAGCCTCCTTCAGTCGTAGAACGACTAAGGTTCATCTCAGAGCACACTTCCTCATGTGACTGTGGAGCCCTATTTAGGAGAGACACCCGTCCACAAATTGCGCAGGTTAAGGTGGCTTTTGCTTCGGTGGTAGAGGAGCTAGCCATTTTTTGGATTGTAAGTTTTTTTTCTCCTGAGCTAAGACCCATGTTCTTTCGCTGTCCACAGCTTTCTTGGTCACTCTCTCTCCATCTGGTGCGGTCTAGAGCTATGTCTTCCCAGTTCTGATTATTGATGTTCACATTTTTGAGGTCACGTTTTATTACATCAATGTAATGGAGGAGGGGGCGACCAGTTTTTCTTGTTCCAGTCGCGAATTATCCATAGAGGAGACTTTTGGGATGCGCTTGTCCTCCATCCGGCGAACATGTCCAAGTCAGCACAAACGGCGTTGTCTGAGGGCTGTAAAGATGCTGGGAATACCTGATGGTGCAAGGATCTCAGTAGTGCACACTTTTTCTTCCATGTGTTATCTTTATATGAGAAAAGAGTACTTGTAATCATAACACACTTCGATAAGGATCAATAAAGATGTCTTAGTCTTAGTGAGGGCGCCCACTTCATGAAAAAGACAGCTCCTATAGTTCAGCGGATGTTATCTGCGGCGCCGACTGCCTCTTCTATTACAGGCGACCCTCCCCAGCCGCCACTGATAGCTAGGAGACTGGAGCGAGAGTCTGTTACGAAAACAGCCGTGGTCTTGCTGGTTTCATTTTGGGTCATTCGGGCTCTAATAGCCACAAATGCCCTAGTTATCCCTGTTAATTCAGCGTCCTTGGAGAGAGCCGATCTGGCTCTGGTCGGTCTGGGTAGACTATTAGGGTCCCATACCCAGATCTATTGGGGTCCCTTAATACCGACCCATCGGTATAACTGAATATGGCATCTGATGGGTAGGACTTTAATGTAGCCGATGCCACGTTTTTGAGTATGGCAGGTGTTAATCGCCTCTTATTAGCTCCTTTCTGCCCTATTAGTGCCAGGTTGATTTAAGGGGCTGGCAATCTCCTTCAAGGAGGGCAAATATCTATCCTTTTAGTCGGAACTCGAATATTGTAAAGCCCAGCTTTTTTAGACAAATTGGCCAATATATGTAGAAATAATTGCATTTTAATTCTGATTGACTAACGTTCAAATGCTGTTAGATCAAGTATCACCCTCTCCTTCCATAGATTTAATGTAAAATATTACAAATAACTGTCTATAATAAAAACAAAATACTTAAATGTAGATTTAATTGTACACAGATGTGTATATCAAGATCTAGTCTGTAGTCCCTAGATTCTTATTTCCGAGCTAACAAATTAAGAATAAGTGCCTTATTTTCGTTGTTTAAATACAAACTTTAAAACAACATATTCATAAGATTTTCTGCAGAATTCGATGATGAATAAAATTATAATCAATTGTAAAAATTGTACAAGATCTCTAGGATTTAAATATAGATAAATATCTAGATCTAGAACAATAGAACCTATAGGTATAATGATTTATAATCCAGTTGCCGCACAGTCTTCTAGTCTAGTTAATATTCATATAGTCCAGAGTTTAGACTATGGCTAAGTCTAGATCTCTAGAATTTACCTAAAACAATTAACATTCCAGAGACAAATTTGAAAAATATTTCCATTCTGTTGATTATTAGATTATGATAGAAAATAATTCTAAGTTACAAGCTTCGTGTAATAAGCTTAGAATGTAAAAACATGGCGACTTAACCTCTTCCGCAAAGTTTTGGGGTCAAAAGCAAAACTACTGTAATAAATGTTTTTGAATTGTTATGCTTATGAAAACAAAAATATAAAATACTAGCAGTACACAACGGTTACGCCCGTTGATTTAGATCCCAGGTTTTATAATATTATGGTCGGAACACCCAATTCTTTGCTTTTTTTGTAATGAATGGGCCTCATTTTATCTTATCTTATATAATACAGACGTTATTTCAAAAAAAGAAGATGATTACGTAATGCGCGTCATCATAGACCATAACAAGCTGGGTGCCGTAAATTGATTCTTCTATTTGGAATTCACAATTCAAGATTACCTGTCTCTATAAGAGGCGATAAAAAAAAACGCATAGGGAAGGCTGCTTCGACCTTTGCTAGACTCAGGTTAAGAGTTGGGGAAAACCAGAAGCTCACTGCAGTGACCGAAATGGAAGTCTACAAGGCATGCGTTATGAGTACACTGCTGGCAGTGAATCATCGACCACCTACGCAAAGCAAGAGAAAAAATTGAACTCATTGTATTTGCGATGTCTTTGTAGGATCTTGAAAATCACATGGAAAGAAAGAGTGTGCAATACTAAGATCCTTGCGCAAACAGGTATTTCCAGCATCTTTATAGTCCTCAGACAACGCCGTTTGGACATGTTTGCCGGATGGAGGACAATCGCATCCTGAAAGTCATCTTCTACGGGCAAATTGCGACTGGCTGAAGAAAAACTGGTACCCCCCCCCCCCCACCGTTACATAGATGTAATAAAACGGGACCTCAAATCAGTAAAATCAATCCTGACAATTGGGAAGACATAGCTCTAGACCGCACCAGATGGAGAGAGACAGTGACCAAGAAAGCTATGAACAGCGAAAAAATATGGGCCTCAGCTATAGAAAAAAAACGTTCAATACGAAAAATGGCCAGCTCCTCTACCACCGAATCGAAAGCCACCTTAACCTCCGATAATTGTGGATGGGAGTGTCTCTCCAAAAAGGGCTCCACAGCCACATGAAAAAGCGTGCGAGATGAACCAGAGTCGTCCTACGACGGAAGGAGGCCAACAAAAAAAGCAAATTACACACTCAAAATTCTATGAGCCTACCCAAGCCAGGGGGATTCAAAGTTTAGCCACCTCCTCAAGAGGGATTCTTTTAAAATTTAAAAACCCCTCCAGATGATTTTAGTTTAAAATACTCCTACAGTGAGTTTTAGAGTTGAAAACCCCTCTTTTCAGTATTATTCTATATATTCAATGACCGTAGGTAGCTAAAAAGGTTTTTAATTTGTTTAAAGAAAAAATTTAGAGATTTTTTTTTTTAGTTTAAAACCCACAACAGATCATTTTTACGATAAAACTACAATTTTCGATACAAAAATCTAAAGACTCAATGTGGCTCAACAAAGATGGCCATGTGATTTTCGGGACATGTTCTCCGACAAAATGAATTACGCATAAAAGAGGTACGATGACATAAAGGCCATTACGAGAAGGTGGGAAGAGGTTTCAGACATTGCAAGCAACAGATTTTTGTGGAAGTGCTCAGACGAATGACCGAGGTCTTCGGAGATTATAAACCGAGCCGATCACAGGAAGTTCATTGTAAGACCAGTGTCCGTTGTTGGAACTGTGGTGAATCTGGATGTGTAGAAGAACACCTAATCGGCAAGCGGCCATTCAGCACAGATCAGAAACGAGTGCGCAACCTGGAGCTTATGGCTACCAGGAAAACTAACATTCGCCGGTTTTGAAAACCTCTGCCACCGTCGTTCCAATCGCCGTGCTGGGACAGAGTAGGAGTCTTAAGGTAGAAGGAAGAATTGGAATTCGGAAGTATCGGTTTCTCATCGACACTGGTGCTTCACATTCAGTCATTCGGCCAAATGTCGCGAACAGCAATAAGACTACAAATGTGAGTTTTTATTCCCTGAAAAACGCCAGTGGAGAACTGTTGCCTACGCAAGGAATGGCGGACTTAAAATTTGAGCTCGGATGTCAGTCATACGTGCATGAATTTTCGATTGCAAACATTACTGATGATTGCATTTTAGGGCTTGATTTCATGCAGAAATGTGTGTTTTCCATTAACATTGGTGAAGAAACTTTGATGTATGGAAATGAAGAGATTCCTTTGCTCAGTGATAACAATAAAGGGAATGATAGAATGATGAAAATACTATTGACGGAGGATACGAGTCTGCCTGCACAGTCCGAATTAATCATTTGGGGAAAGCTAGAGAGTGGACATGAAACGTCATGAACAGCGCTAATTGAAGAAATGGAAAAGAACTACGACGTAGTGGCCGTAGGGAAAACGATGGTTATGATAGGTAAAGATCAGAGAGTACCTGTCAGAATCATGAACCTTGGCTTTGGGGAGAAACATCTACGTAGAGATTGTTCCTTTGCTCAATGCCATATCTAATTAAGTATTGCTACTTTGACAAATGATAATGTTACACCCACTGAATCGGTCAACCCTCAGGTTACCAGGCTTTTGACAGAAACCAAAGCCAACCTACCTGAAGAGCAGTATATCAAAGCAGAAGAGTTGATAATGAAGTTTGCAGACATCATACCATCTGACGAGTCAGACTGCGGAAGAACAGACGTGGTGCAACATTGGATCGATACTGGAGTAACTAAACCAATTCGGCAACCACCACGTCGTCTACCTCTTGCAAAGCAACAGGAGGCTGTAGACATGATAGAACGAATGAGATAGAAAGTGGTCATAGAACCCTCTAATAGTCCTTGGTGTTCGCCAATCGTTCTTGTGAAGAAAAAGTATGGATCCATGCGATTTTGTGTACACTACAGAGCACTTAACGAAGTCACACATAAAGACATTTATCCACTCTCAAGAATTAAAGATATCTTGGATACGCTTATTGGATCACAGATCTTTTCTAAGCTTGACCTAAAGGATGGATACTGGAAGGTGAGAATGCATATCGAGGATAAAGAGAAAACGGCTTTCTCTGCTGGTAACTGTCTTTAACTAGTTCACTGTGATGCCTTTTGGTCTCTGTAACGCTCCCACCACTTTTGAAAGACTGATGGAGCGTGTTTTACATGGACTTAATTGGAACATGTGTCTTAAATACCTGGATGACATTATAGTCATTGGTAAGATTTTTGAGGAGCATCTGGCACACCTAAATGAAGTTTTTGGATGGATAAGAAGTGCGGGTATGAAAATCAATTCAAAGAAGTGCTCGTTTTTCAGGAAGAGCGTCAAATGTCTTGGTCATATAGTAACAGGTGACGGCATCAGCACTGATCCCGACAAGACTGAGGCAGTAAAAGGATGGCCTACACCATCTAATATTCGAGAATTAAGAAGTTTTTTGTGACTTTGTATGTACTATAGACGTTTTGTGCTAAATTTCTTTAATATATGTGCACCCTTTCATCGACTGACTGAACAAAAGAGCTCATTCAACTAGACACAGGAGTGTTAAGAGTTCTTTGAAATGTTAAAAGACACACCCGTCTCAGCCTCCATACTAGCCTACTCTATACTAGGCATAACGTTCATTTTAGAAAAGGATGCAAGCAATACCGGAATAGGCGCCATCCTTTCCTAAAAGATTTATTGAAAAGAACGAGTCATCATCTACTTCGGCCGAAGTTTGTCAAAGGCTGAAAGGAAATACTGTGACACAAGACGTGAACTCATGGCCGTTGTCGATGCAATAAAAAATTTTCATAAGTGCCTTTATAGCAGGGCAGAAATTTCTTTTAAGTACAGATCACGCAGCAATGCAGTGGCTGCCTTCGTTTAAATGTCCAGATGGTCAAAACGCTAGGTGGATTGAGCGTCTGCAAACCTATGAATTTTAAATTCACCACAGGAAAGGACTAATTCACCAGAATTCTGATGCTCTATCTCGACGACCTTTCAAAACAGAATACAAACATTGCAAGAAAATCGAAGAAAAGGAAGCGATAATCGATTGTCGACGTTTGGACCTGAATGTTTTAGGACCTTGGTCTGATGAGAATATCCGAGAGGATTAGTTGAAAAATGAAGATATAGCAAATGTTCTTCTTTGGAAGGAGGGGAGACAATAGCCAGATTGGCAACACATCGCTTCAAAAGGGGCTGCCATAAATGCGTACTGGGCAGAATAAGATTTAATGGTAGTAGAAAACGGTGTTTATAAGCGAATGTGGGAATCTACCGATGGTACATCAACATGATTACAAAAAGTTCTCCCAAAAGTTAGAATCCAAGAAGTACTCCAAGAGTTGCACAATGGCTCCACGGGTGGTCACTTGGGTATTAACAAGACGTTGGAGAAAGTGAGACAAAGGTTTTATTGGTGTCGGTACAAGGAAGACGTAGAGGATTGGTGCAGAAGATGTGACCGATGTGCAGCAACGTCGAACAAGGGGACCCCTACAACAATACAACGTAGGTGATCTATTTGAGAAAATCGCACTGGATATAGATGCCTGTTTCCTGAGACACTAAAAGGCAACAGATATATTCTAGTGATAATGGACTATTTTAGTAAATGGCCCGAGGCCTTTGCGATACCAAAACAGGAAACCACAATAATAGTCGATATTTTAGTGGAACATTGGATTATCCGCTTTGGTGTACCTATGGAACTACATTCAGATCAAGGACGCAACTTTGAATCCAAGCTATTCCAGGATTTTTGCAAAATCTTAAAAATTGAAATACTCAAACAACGCCACTTCACCCACAATCAGACGGGATGGTGGAACGCACATTGATACAACACTTGGCTAAGATGACAGTAGAACAGCAAAACGATTGGGATGACTACATTCCTCTACTCCTCATATCTTATAGAGGAGCCATTCATGCAACCACTGGTTATACGTCAGCTAAATTATTATTTGGTCGGGAACTTCGGCTGCCAGCAGATCTCTTTTTTTTGGGTTTCCAGGAGACAAACAAGCAACAGCAAGCAAATACGTAACAGAACTTAGAAGGAGACTTGAGAAGGCTCATGCAATTGTATGGAGTAGGATGAAAGACATTAGCGAACTAATGAGGACCAGATACAATAGAAGGGCCAATTCTACTGGGTTTGTAGAGCATGATCTCGTTTGGCTATACAACCGTTAGAAAAAGAAGGGAAGATCGCCTAGATTACAAAAGGATTGGGAAGGTCCATATCGGATTTTAAAACGAATCAACAAGTGGGTCACCGTATTCGAACTAAATGCAAGGTGGTACACGTCGATCGGTTGTACCGGTATTGTGGAGAGGAGAGTGGGACAGAGTCAGTTCGGGACGAACAGACTTAAGAAGGGGGCAATGTAATAACAATGTTCTGTTCACACTATCAAGGGACTAAAATGAATGGAAGAAAGTAGGAGGAAGTGGAATGTTTTTGATGTCCGCTCGGCTTTGTGATTTATTTGATTACAATTATGTTTTCCTTTGTTTCCTTGCATCTGAGTTGTTTCCTGTAAATGATTAACAATATATATATATATATATATGTGTATATATATATATATATATGTATATATATATATATATATATATTGTATGTATGTATGTAAGCATGTATGTATGTATTAGGTGGAAATATCGAACAAAAAACAACAATAAATGGATCGATAAATCTTGCGATTATTCGCGAATAGGGATCGTCAGGTTGCAAATCTGTCAGAAACTGTTCTTAGCATCTAGGACGTAAAAGGAACCTGTGTACGAAATTTGATGCGGTTTCTTTTGTAGTTCTAGAATCCAAAGTCTTGTTCCCTGCACATCGTCATTTCTCTGATATAGACGTTTAGAAAATATCCTCTTTAAATGTTTCGACGTCTCCGTCCTCCTGCCGACAACAAAAAAAAAGTTGTTTCTACTTACAATATATAACTTTACTTCCTAATATTATATTTAATAAGCCCTCTTTGCTTGTAGACCGTAAACCACCACGCACATACACACACCTGCTTTTTTATTTTTGGCCCTTTTTTATTACAATGAAAACTTCTCGCTTTTTATAGATCAAATCTCCACCACACGCTCTCTTTCATTCTCTCTCACCTCTATCTACTTCTGTTACCCACATTTGTTTTCCTCAATACGCATCACAATTTCTCCGGCATTGACTTCTCTACTTCATACGTACTAAGAACTTACTAAAGACCTATGTATATATTATATCTACACTGGAAAACGGAAACAAATTTTTATCTGCGAGAGATTAAGTCACAGACCTATATATAGAGATTGTAATGTATTAATCACAGAACTATATATTCACGCAAATTCATGATATAAAGCCATTTCATGTTAGTTTCCATTAAGATAACGTATTGGTATCCTAGATCGAAATAATTCAAGTCTATTGATTTTAGTCATCTTGTGTACATTTAATTACATTGATTTTGTTTTTACGTATTGTAACGTTTTTCACTATCCAGAGTCTCTGCAAACTGCACCACACTAACCACCAATTTAAAGAACTTGACAACTCGGGGCCCCCTCCATAAATATGTCATTCTAATGACGTTGGCTGTGAATTTTCATCTCTGCAGGTGGGGTCAGTCGGTGGCATGGGGTTGCATCTTGAGCTTGACGAAGCCACCAACTTTGCATTCAGCATGTGTCGTCTTCTCTTTTTTCTTCCAGTTTTCCTTCACCTGCTTGCTTTGACGTCGTGGTGGCATCTCCACAGTCAGAGTCTTGTTTGTATTAATTTATTGATTATTAATGTAATTAGGTATTAAAGTAATTTAAATAAATTATTATTACTTTTTGTTCCAATCTCAGCCCGACAGTCACACCATACACACGCAGTTGTGCATCAACCAATAAACGAGGTGTATGATGATTTAAATAAAAATTATGAATTTAATTTAATAATATATTTACAATGAAAAATGATATATGATCAATAATATTGATAAAAAAATATGAGTACATATAGTATGGTATGCAAAATCAATAGTTATATTAAGATTCTAGTAAATACTTAAGTATTTAAAAATAAACAAGAACAATTCACCTTAACGTATAAGGTTCAGTAATATTGTCCACACAGTGACAATCATTCAAGACAACAACTGGCAGTACAAGTAGACTTGTCTTCCAGCTAAAGATATTGTCATCGACGATCCTCAAGTAAAAGTTCTTAGTAGCATCAATAACTCACAACTTCACAACGCACCACCAGGTATGGATATAACAATCCGCAATCTGGAATCTCAGTCCCGAAACTTGAGACGAAAACCTCAGATGGAAAACCTGAGATGAAAACCTCAGACCTGTAACCTAAAACTGAGATCTTAGTCCTGAAACCTGAGACTGAGACTTGACAATAAGTCTGAGCAGTGCTTTTTTTAAAAAAAAATAGGTGCCGGTACTCAGTAGTTGAATGCCTAACTTTTAACTACTAAAAATTAATAATATACGTTAAAATACAAGAAAAATAATAACTTTTTCAAAAAGGTGCCGGTACGCAGTACCGGTACGTACCGTCACAAAAAAAGCCCTGAGTCTGAGGCCCTATGGAAAGATAAAGAACAGATTCTTCTAACCTTCTAATCTAATTATTAAAAAAATACAATCGAATCAAAATAGAAATTAACTATTCAATATGAAATAAATCTGACCCTAAACAGGGGTCAAGATAATCCTTTAAGAATATCTACCAAGGACAACGATAAGGCTATCCAATATCAGATCCAAGGAGAAATTCAATAGCTGACTAAAATGTAGCTTGATTCAGTCTATCAACGTAGCGTGAATGCACCAGACCTGCTAAGACAAAATACGTCATACAAAATTATGACGAAGCGACAAGGGGAGATCAGCTACTACACTGAAATAAAATAGCGCAAATTGCGTCATCAAGAGTTGATGAAAGCGGCGCTATTAAATATACAACATATACAACACTCATCCAGTCTTTTTCTTGAGTCTGGCACAGTCTGTTCTTTGGGCTTGTTCCGTAACTCATTCAAACAGTCTTCAATACTTGGAGATAATTTAAACATAATGGTTTCCGGGCTTTTTCCTTCTTTCATCAGATCTTCACGGAGTCATGCTTGAACGGTTTTTATGTTTCAACTTGGTTTCAGCCCTTGCTCACGGAATTCATCCTGCAGTTATCTTAATCCAAGTTTGTTCAGTAGTTTCAGAAAGACATGAAAAATACCATCCTATCCGATCCTAGCCCTCTTCATACACCAGTTGTAACGAATCTCACTATCCAGGCTCTCTGTGAACTGCACCATACTAACCAACAACTTATAGAACTTGACAAAAAAAAACAACTAATGATTTTAATGTCCAATAAATAACAACCAAAACTGTACAATTGGCAACACGTAACACAGACTGTACAAATATCTCTCCGTTAGCAACCGTACCGCCGTATTAACTCTTGTACTAGCCTCTCCGTCTCGTCCCGGATTTGTACTGAACCGTCTTGACTTTGACACATCCGCTCTTTATATAAGGTCACTGCTGGCCTTCTACAAACGGGCGGTAAATCGCTCGGCCATTTTGGTTAATTGCATGACCACATTCTTTGTGACGCTCCTGAGCTCTACTCACAACACAGATCCTTCCCGAACTGTCTTGGCTGACCGTCGTAACTCGTCACAGTTGACAGCTCGTCTAGGGCTGGCCTGGGGCGATTTATGTAGGCTGTGTACACAAACCATTACCCCCATCTGTGTCACCACCAGGTTTATTACAGTATCTAAAAATTGCAAAACTCTAATTATGGGACGAAAGTACTCTTATTTGCGATGTTTAATTACTAGATCTAGATCTTAGCATTAATTTATATGTTACATAGGTTAGGTTTGAAAAAACTTTACTTCTTATAATTACTTTACAAAACAACGCCTTGTTTTCATCTTTTCAAAATGTTTTTCATGAACTTTTTGTAATGTTAAAAGATGCCCATGCCCTATTCTATATATAGGTCTGTGAACTTACCTTTTTCGCGAGAGGAAGTCCGCAAAGTTTTTAATCAATGCTGAACTTGCGCTAAACTAAAGCTTAGATTATTTAATCAGTTTTCAGGTACCCTCAACCAAGATATGCAATTATTTCAGAGAGTAAGCTTTGATTTTATGGGCCACTCCCATTAGCTACTCACAATAAATATTTATTAACAATGGTGGACGAGTATTCACTTATCCAGTTTGTCTACTAATCTCCGATAAGTCTTCTTCTACTGTCATAAAGAATTTGAATCAGCTGTTTTCCTTAGTTTGTATGCCAGAATACGTCAATTTGGACAGAGGTACATTCTTTATGTCAAGGATGTGCACGCGTTTCGGATGCTGAATGAGAGGACTACTCATCAAAGTATGATCGTCTCATGGAAGAAGTTGAGATACTAATGTCTCTCTAAGAGATTTGGCTTAGTGTAATGCAGGAAAGGAAAGAACCAGTGGAAGGCTTTGACGACCTCCAGGCTTTTCCTCTGGCGAATACTCAGAATCATCCTACTCCACTCGGCTCTCAGGGACTCACCCATGAAACTGTAAAACAGGGTAGTCAATTTCTTTACAACTTAAGGGAGTAAAAAACCAGACCGAACCACAAAGTCTAGTTTTTTTTAATCTAATGTACTACTTATATTACAAGAGAAACTATTTGTTGATCATTACTATAACTGTTACTATTGTTTATGTTTACCTTTTACACTATTTCCTATAGTTTACAACGGAAAGTACTATTTGTTGATCTATTGTACTACTGATAGTAGTATATTTTTTATTTATTCTATGGACTTGTCAGGACTTTAGTTGTGTAATTAGATGTATTCAATGTATACTTAGCTAAGTATAATTTTAATTATAAAAATTGTATCTTTATTTAAGAAAAATATTATATTTTTCTTTTTGTGTTGTAAGATATTGAATCCTAGATTCAGTTTTAGAGAAACATTATGTAGAAATTGACTGGACAATAAAAGAGTTTTATGAAACGAAAATTTGTGACTGGCAATTTTATTATACAGCATTTAAAAAAAAAGCATAAAAGTAAAGTATTTATATTTATTTCAGCCATAACCTATATAACTATTACAATCTTTTTACAATTGTTTAAAGCCTTAATTTCAAGTAGAGGACTGAATCTTATAATGACAACGCACTTCTGTTTTATAAAAATGTAGTCTAAAATTGGGCTAATATGTTACTTAAAATTAACAAGACTATAATTACAAGATCACTAACACACAATCTAGTACTCTTGATGAGATTGTAGAATCTGAAACCAGCAAGAGAAGTATCCTAGATGACAAACTGCTGACAAAGCAATCATCAGCAATGCAAGAGTCCCTTCATACAGCTAAATAGATATTTCTTTGTAAAAAAATGTATTCTCAAAATTTGCTATACAATGAAAATGGAACTGATATATAGCTGAGAACAACTCATACTGTCATCAGAAATGCACTATATTTTTTTACCTTGTTAAACTCTTCACATCCTTTGTCCAGACACATCGTGCTTTGAACCTGTCCTATCTAAGAATATAGGTCTACATTGCAGTATGTATCTCACAATTGTCAGGTTTTAGGATTATTTTGTTAATGAATATTAATATGTCTAGGTATTAAAGGTTATTTGTATTATAATTAATTATATAACATTTATTATTACTTTTGTCCCAAAGTTCAGCTCGACAGACACACCATACACACCCAGTTTTACACCAACTAATAAACGAGGTGTATGTTGATTTAAATTAAAATATAAAATTTAATCCAATTATATATTTACAATGAATTGACATATGACCAATAGTAAAGATAAATAAATACAAATACATATAATATAATGTGAAAATTCAATACTTTTAATAAGATTACAATGAATACTTAATTAGTATTTAAAAAACAAGAATAATCACCTTAACTTAACTTAACCTTAAAGTTCAGTAATATTCTCTATTAGGTTTAGTGTTTGTTTGTATAAAGAGTATATATTAACTATAGCTGTTAATTTTTTTTATGCTTTCTACTAATCTTTGTTCTATGACTAGTGTTATTGTATTAAGAATACCTGGTATTAGCTTTTTACACTGTTGTAATGTTGTTGTTTTTTGTTATTGTAAAAAGTGCTCGTCTGACAAATAAAAATTTAAAATTGATACCGGTACGAAAATTATTAAACAAATTTATTTACAAAACTTACAAAGCAAAAAAAAAATCCAAAGAAAAATGTTTAGTTGAGGTGATATTGTGTAATACTAAGAGCTGACTATAATTTACAAAACAAAGTCATTTTGAAAACAAAGTTGATTTAAGTCTTATAGAGTCTACTGAAATCTTATGTTGTGGCCAATTTTCTTTAAGAATTTTTCTAATGTTTTGTTTTTTTTCCGTATTTGTAGTCTTTTTTGTTGGTCAATAAAAACCTTTTTGTATTTCTTTAATGGCGGATTTCAAATATCGTCCTTTTCAATCAATGCAACTGCTGACTCTTCTTTTTGTAAAGTTTTAATTAATTTTGAAATTGAATGGTGTTGATAGCCCATTACATTTAAAAATTTGTTGTTTCATCCTTTTTTAATGTAGCCGAATAGACGTTCCACACTTGTGGAGAGAAGATAGGAGGTGCACGTCAAAAACGAAGAGACAGAATATTTCTTTGTGTGCGTGGGTTTCTTCGCACTATTAAACCAGAAACATATGTCTCATCGAAATCATTCAAAGTGGAAGTGCTTCATCTTGACAAAGGCTCTGAAGCAAAGCCATTGCTGCTGGTTCGTCATTTACTGTCAGAATTGCTAAGGAATCGATCTGGCCACAAAATTGTCTGAACTCTTCCTTTTCCTTATACTTAGTAACAAGAACAGGTATGTGTATGTGATACCCAAATACACTTTGATTCGAGTTAATAACAGCAATTTCAAAATCTACGACAACTTTCGATGGGTCTGGATTTAAATCTAGTTCATGGCGACAATTAACAATTGCTTGAAACGTAGTTTCGTACGTTTCTACAGTTTTGGATTGTAGACATACAAACACAGTCCAAACCGCTGTATTGCCTATGTGAAAAACCAAGGTAAGGAAGATAATTATCATGGAAATCCTGTATGCTGATGATGCAGCTATTGTGGCTGATTCTGATATTCAGCTTCAGTTCCTGTTTGACAAACTATCTTCTGCTTGCCAGAAGTTCGGCTTAAACATTAGTCAAAGCAAGAACAAAATACTAGTCCAGAACACAAATACTGGACCTCAAATCTACATTAATGGCCAACCACCAGAAATTGTTAATCACTATTGCTATTTCTGCTCTATCGTATTTAACTGGATAAAGACATAAACAACAGGATAGCCAAAGCAATTGCCACCATGTCACGGTTGCAGAAAAGAGTATGGGACAACATATTGCTGACTAACAGTACTAAAGCCCTAGTCTGCCGGACCTGTGTGTTGAGCACCTTGCTGTACGGAAGTGAAACATGGTCAACCTACTCATGGCAGGAAAAAATGCTGAATGTCTTCCACCTCCGATGCCTAAGGCGGATCTTTAAAATACGGTGGCAAGATAAGATAACCAATGAGGAAGTGCTACGAAGAGCATGGTGCCAGGACACCCGCTCTGTTATCAGCAGCAGACGCCTTGGCTGGCTTGGCCACGTTCGTAGAATGCCAGTAGGTCGACTTCCGCAGGACATCCTGTATGACGATCTGATAGAAGGCAGGAGAGCCTCTGGTCGCCCACTTTTACGTTATACGGATGTATGCAAACGCGACATGAAGCTCTTCAAAATCGACATTAGCAGCTGGGAAAGGTGGCACTGGATAGATCCACATGGAGAGAGAGCATAAAGGAAGGGTCATGGATTGCAGATGTCATAAACAACAAAAGAAGGATGAAAATGCAACGACTCTTGGTGATTGTATATGCCCAACCTGCGATCGCAGCTGTGTATCAAGGATTGGCCTCTTTAGTCACATAAGAAGTTGCAAAGGGAAAAGATCGTCTCTCGAGACGTAGAATGCCCCAGATATAGAGAGCCTCATGTAGCCTCTCCTATCATAGCGTGTTTACATAGCACGACACATGAATTGCCTGAAAGGATTTATTTAAATCCATGTCAACATGGAAGCTATAGCCAACGAATATATAAAAAATGCTTTAGAAAAACAAAATTTGAGTGTCAATTTGAAATGAATGGAAATTATTTTGTGTGTTAATGCGTTAAAGTATAAAGTAAATTTTTCCTCTTTGAATTGAAATAAATCTAGAATTAAAGCTAGATATATACTGTATAGAGTTTAGTTGGCTTCGATAGATGAATGGGATTATAAAGTACGTCAAGACTTCTAAATTCGCAGATATAGGGAACGAGTTTATGTAAAAATGCTTTTGAAAGACAAATTTGATGCTTAGTTTTATTAAGTAATTAAATCAATTTATATTTTTTTAATTTTCAGGTGTCAAAGTGTAGTTCTTAAAATTAGATCTAGACCAAGGTCCTTTCGATCTTTTCTCATGTAAACATGACCTAGATTTATAAGATACTATACTTTCATAGAGTCGGCGAATTCTTTTTTAAGGGTCTTAAGTTTGTTTTAGGGCCAGTGGCGTAACTAAAGGGGGGAGGAGAAATTTAAGATCCCCCCGGGCCCCCAAATGGGTGTCCGAAATGTTTTTGTAAATACATAAATTAATATATTTGATTGACAAATAGTGTCAATGGGTGTCTTTGTTTTCAACATTTATGGATTAAAGTTATAACGAAGACTAAACCTAGAAGTAGGTCAATCAGTACGTTGACTTTGTTGACGTTTTAAAAATATTTTTCCTTACAAAGTTTTTTTGAAGTAGGTATTATATTTGAAACATTGTTGCCACAAATAAAACTGCATGATATACAGCAAATTTCAGGTTTCTTGTTACCTTTACTAATAATAAATCTAAATGGCGATTATTTTATGGCTACACTAATTAACCTTTAAGCAAAATTTACATAATCGAGTATAACAGATCAAAAAGTTATTCTTAATAATGCTAGCATAGTCCATTATTCAGGTTTGGCGTCTATAATTTCTGAATTAAACTTTACACTTGAGTTATTACCCCTCTATTCAACTTTCCTCAATCCAATGGAAACTCTCTTTTTATTTCCATCTAATCCTTTTGCTTTTACACAAAACATAAACAACAAACAATGACATAATATTATATAATATTAGCACATCCTTCCTTTTGATGTTATTATCACATCTGATATCTACTAGGAACTTAAACAATTCGTCCACTTCTGGTTGTTTTAACCGGCACAACAAGTTCTCTAGACGTTGGTCCATAACTATGTTTCGTTTGTTCAAACAGTTTGCAGTTCTTTCTCTTCATCGGTATCATAGTACCCATAAATGTCTTCATCGAAACTCTTATTCAAAAAGCGTTGATTTCTTCTGTATGTTTCCTTCGTTTATCTTTATGATGTAAGTTTTGGGTGATGAATGTTTGTTTTTGACAACTGCTTTTGTCATGTTTGACCTAGACGAACTCTCCGACAGAATAATCTTTAGGTAGTCTTGCTTTTGCATCGTATTTCACTTTGCTTCTCATCTGTCGTTCGTTGAGTAATGTCTCGGCATTTTCAGCTACCGATGGTTTCAATAGTTTGGGATCAGTTGAAATGATTCCCTGAGTCTTCTACTCGTCAGCAGTTGTGATGGTGAATACGGCAGTCCGCTTATCGAAGTATTTCTATACTCGAGCATAACGAGATATAGATCTTTCCCACATTTGTATGCTTTGAATACTTTTGCTTTCGCACAAAACATAAACCATCAAAAATGACGTAATATCCGATAGATCTTGTTTTCTCCTTCACATAATTCGCTGATGATGCAGCTCTTCTTGCCCTGCTCTCAGAGATCTCAAACCTAAATGAGTATTTCATAGAAATAGAATACATTGAAAAATTCTGTAAAGATAATTTTTTATTATTAAATGTAAAAAAAACAAAGAAATGATAATCGATTTTCGTAGGGAAAAGAAGGAAAATGATATTGTTTCTGTAGCTGGAGAGACTATTAAAATAGTGCAAATCTTTAAATACCTTGGTACAATCATAGACAATAAACATAATTTTACTGCAAATACTGATTCTATCAGCAAAAAATAGGGCAGCAAAGATAACGATTACTAAGAAAACTGTCCTCGTTTAATGTTAGCAAAAAGGCCTTAGCTATGTTTTATCACGCTCACATCTGCAATATTTTAAGTTTCAATATCACTGCCTGGTATGGCAATCTAAGCATTAAAATAAAAATAAATTTATAGAATCCTAAATGCTGCTGGTAAAATCATTGGCAAAAAACAAACCCCATTTGGGCAGCTGTTTGAGACAAACATCTATAAAAAAGCAAAGAAGATTCTCGATATATAGAATCACCCTTTGTGTTAGGATTTTGTGATTTTACCATCACAAAAGAGATACAAGACACCGATGGCAAAGACAAACAGACACAAACACTTATTTGTTCCCATGGCAATCAAATCATTAAATAGGGACAATCTGATATAAACTTTGTTACATGTAAATTATGAGTGTCTGGTGTGAATGTACACTTTGGTTTCTTATAGTTATAATGTTTTTTGTTTGGTGTAATGCAAAAATTGTAAGACAAATTTCCATACGGACAATAAAGATTTTATTATTATTATTATTATTATATTAGCGCAGAATCTTCTTCACGCAGTTGAAAATTAAGAATTTTTGCCTATTTGGAATTCTGGTCAAAGCTCCTGCGCCCAATTAATAAGAAAAAGAAACTACAAAAGTCTGGAATGCAATTATGGGAAGATGCTGAAGAAAATAGTACCTTTTCATGCTTTCTGCAAATTGTTGCGAAACTGACAAAAACCCAATCCATCGAAAAAGCAAAAGAAGATAGTGAATACTATGGATTCCCTGCAACCAAAACAACCAGAAGAAAGAAAAGACTTAATGGAAAGTTGGGTTCTAATGTAGGAATGTCAATAGAACTGCAGTTCAAACGTGTTGCAACAGAAGTGCTGGACATACTTCATATTGAGATGAAGGGCAGATTCCAATGGTTGGAAAGAAAATGGATACTTTTGGGTTTTTTCTTGAACCAAGAAACCTGTTAGATGAATGACAAACTGTGCAACTTGTCCTGTTTGTATGATGAAATAAATGGCAAATCGCTTTGTCAATGATGTCATTGATGCACGAGCACTTTTCATCAACAAACCAGTAATACACTCAACAATAGACATATTGAGGAAACAGGCTTCATATGGTAATTACGTGTGCTCAAACCTTGCAACCTCCTCCGAATACCGCTAACTCAGGCCACCACTTCCATTATGTCATGTGAGAGATCATTCTCAAAGCTCAAGTTCATCAAAAACTATCTCAGGAGCACAATGACGCAAGAAAGGCTTATCATGGCTTTAATGTCAGTGAAGTCACAAAACTTAGCAATACATTTTTTTTTTAAAGTTTATTTTCAAAAAAATATATAATCCTTTGCATAAATGTGTCCTGTGTGTGGTGAATGATTATCTCCCCTACTAAAGATACACTATTAATAGTGGATAGTTGTAAAAGTGGTGCATTTTTATGAAAAAACTGCTTCATAGTTGATTTTAAAAATGTAATATTTTGCTTTTAGGAAAGAAAAAAGTAGCCATTGCATCAGAACTTTTAAAGGCCTAAAATGTCATGATGTCGGACTTTCAATATCTTTAATAATTTACGAGATCTAAACGGGACGAACGACCAGATGGACAGACCAAACTCATAGCGTCTATTCTCCCTTAGGGTGCCGCTACACATTGAAATTAAAATAAATGTAAGAAGGTTACATTCAATTATTGCTGTCAGTCCCATCCAGATATATATATATATCAATATAATAATTGGAAGAGTAAAGAAATAAAAACTGATTATCTTCTCGTAAAATGTAAATGTAATAATTAACGAACAATTATCATAGAATCACATAATTGATAAAATTATTTAAAAATCAAACAAATGTAAAACTAAAAGAATAAAGACTGGATATCTTCTCGTAACATATAAGTGTAATAGAAAATAAACAATTATCATGGAGACCTCATATTGATGGAAATATTTAAAATTAAAACAAAGACCGATTTTTTTTTTAGAAATCAAACTATAATGCTGTTAAACCCTGGTTAGGCTAATAATAGAATATATGATCTTTGTTGGGGACATTTCGAATCAAGGAAATACAAAGAAATAACAACAAACGCAAAATAGAGCCCTTTGGTTTGTAACAAACAAATATTCACATTTGATTAAACACCATTCGTAAAGTAATAAATTTAGGACAGGAAAATAAAAAGTAAACTTGATGTTGCAGCTAGAGTAGTTTGCATGAAAATAGGTACAAAAAAAGTAAATAGGTCTACTAGTTTGATGTAGAGATAGTGCACACAGTTGAATGGACAAAGATTTGAAGAAGTTAATTCATTTAAATACCTAGGGTCTATTTGGCCAAACATAACAAAAGATGGAAGATCAATAAAAATAAAAAGGAACAAGGTTACAAAGCCACACAAAAAGACGCTAATAGTTTTGTGCGAAATGTCTGTCCGTCCGTCCCGTTTAGATCTCGTAAACTAGAAAAGATATTGAAAATCCGACATCACAATATTTTAGACCATTCAAAGTTCTGATGCGTCGGCTACTTTTTTTTTTTATCTGAAAGCGAAAAATCTAATTTTCAAAATCAGTTATGCAAGCAGTTTTTTAAAAAGAAAAAGCTAATTAGTATGCATTAAATGTTAGACCTAATTTAAAACGAATAGTAATCTTGTAAACTTTCATTTTTTTTTTTTTTTTTTTTTTTTTTTTTTGAGGATTCGAATAAGAGACTGAGCTTTTTCAAAACAATTGTATTAATTATAAGACATCAGTTAGGCCAGTTGAGTCGCGGTGGCTGAGTTGTAAAGCGCTTGGCTTCCGAACAGGGGGTCCTAGGTTCGAATCCTGGTGAAGACTTTGGGAGCCTCTGAGTCCACTCAGCTCTAATGGGTACCTGACATTAGTTGGGGAAAAGTAAAGGCGATTGGTCGTTGTTCTGGCTACATGACACCCTCGTTAACCGTAGGCCACAAAAACTGATGAACTTTACATAATATGCCACAAGGTCTAAAAGGGAAACTAGGTAGGCCAGGTTCACATCTAAATTTACATTCCTTTCACCTATTCTTTGACCCGCGGGACCATTGGGGCACTACACAAGATCTGTTAACCTTCTTTCTCCATTATTATCTCTCATTTGTCTATGAAATTATTTCATTTGGATGTTCTTTCTGAAAATATTGAAGCCTGCCTGGGTGGACCACTTCGGGGGCCGATTTTGAGTTTATTTCCACACAAACTGTCTTTTGTAACCTTTTTTTTATTGAAAAGTAGTGTAATGTTTTGAAAAATCTGCTTGCATATATAATTTTTAAAATTAGATGGTTTACTTTCGGAAAAGAAAAAACTAGCCGTTGCATCAGAACTTTGAATGATCTAAAAATATTATGGTGTCCGATTTTCATTTTCTCTTCTAGTTTCTGAGATCTAAACGGGATGGTCGGACAGACGGACAGACAGGCCACACAAAAATAATAGCGTCTTTTTCTCTTTTATAGGCCGCTAAAAATAAAAAGAAGTTATAATACATTAAACCTTGAACTTACAAATAGAAAAACAAAACCTAATCAAATACTCAGAGACACAAAGAGAAACACACATTTTATTCCATACGCAATAACAAGTTTTAGCAGGTTCACCTAGTGCTATTAGAGCATGTAATGGGTTTTCTGAATCAGCCAGGAAAATCAAAGACTTAGCTGAGTCTAATATGCCTGACTACATTGAAATTTCGATAGGTAGGATTTAAATATAGTATCTTTTAAAGTAATGTCTACAATTTATTAGTTAGGACTCTCTAGTAAAAGGCATTTTCTTTATCAAATACGATTGAAAAAAATGTAAGCTATGGTTCCATATCCAACCCCCACCCCCACCCACCCCCCCCTCCCCCCTAAACTTTTTTGTCTGAATAATGTAAAAATTCA
Organism: Biomphalaria pfeifferi; assembly: GCA_030265305.1. NCBI lineage: Eukaryota > Metazoa > Mollusca > Gastropoda > Planorbidae > Biomphalaria > Biomphalaria pfeifferi. The sequence continues at coordinate 862,624 of JASAOG010000227.1, read as the reverse complement.
CTTTGCATGAGAAATGTATGGTAAACATAATAGCTTCTTCTTGGAATTAGTGGAAAATGTGTGCACTCCCCGAGCTTGCCAGCAAAGGGGACTGTGGGAGCGCAGAGAGCTCCTCGAGCAGGCATCGGGGGCGGAGCCCACCGTCAAACACTATTTCCGGTATTAAAAATTAACAAAATGCATATTCTGATGTATCTACAGTGCATTATCCTGATATAAAAAAGTTGTATTTAAAAAACCTAATCTGCTATTCTTACTTACTTAGATCCTCAGGCGCCTTTCGGTTTATTGGGCGCAAACTGCGTCCACAAAAGTTTGCCACTGGCAATGTCTGAAACCTCTTCCCACCTGCTCTGAGGTCTTCTATGAAAAAATGGCGCTAAGTTTTATTAGGTTATCCCTGTATGCGCTTACCTCGTAATGGCCTCCTTGTGATCGTAACTTAGTATGTGTCATTCATTTGGCCAGAAAACATGTCCCGCAAACCTCATGCGACGCTTTGTCACAACCTAACTGAGTGGTCAACTTCCAGTTCAACATAGGATTTTCTTGATTGAGACCCGATCTCAAAAACTGACTAAAATCCGTCTTAGCCATCTTTGTTGAGCCACATTAGGTATTTTTCAATTTCGGCAGATGTTTATTCCATGCACTTTATTAATGGAGCCCAGCCACTGGTAGAAATTTGTAACCACTCTTGGCTACGCTCTTCGAATTAGGTGACAGTAGTTTTGCATGAGATTATATATCTAAAAAGGACGTTTTATCGACTAAATCCTTTGTTGGGAGGTTCTAAAATAAAAAAATCTTAAGAGTTTTTTTTTAACAAATTAAAAACCACTTAGCTACGCTCATAGAATTTGATACCTGTAGTTTGCTTTAGAATAATATTGAAGAGAGAGGTTTTCAACCTCAAAACTCTATGTAGGGGGATTTTAAACTCAAAACCATCTACCGGTGTTTTAAACTTTTAAGACAAACCTCTTGGAGGATGATGTTGTAAACTCAAAACCCCTCTTGGCTTGGCTACTATCATATAACTTTGATAGTGTAATTTGTTTTATTTTTTTTATTGAAGATTTGTTTTATAGTTTCAAAAACCCTCTTGGCTGCGCTTGGGCAAGTGATTGTTTAGTATTAAAATCTGTCCCAAAAAAAATCAGAACAAATAAACAGTCACTAAATTCACCCCCCCCCCCTTGCAAGGGGGAGAATTTCATTTCGGGGAGGGTGGTTGGACGCCAACACCTCCCTGGCTACGCCCATGGTCCCAAGTACAGAAAGCAACTACTAAAATTTAATCTAAAAATTAGACCCAGTGTAAGCTAAACTACACAGGTTACTATATACCTGTGTGGTTCAATAATTTTAGTTAATGTATATCTCGTTTTTAAAGCAGCATTAAAAATACTCAGCCAGTATATTAGAGTCTCGTGGGCTGTATTGGTTAGAGATGAAAAATCTCGTCTACATGATATTACAACGTTGATAGAAACACACTAGTATAAATAGAGGAGGAGAAAGAAGCATAAATGAAAGAGCAACGAACGTTGTTAAATCATGTTTCATTTGTACACAAGAACGGATATTTTGTAATATGGAGTTATGGATTTTCGCAATGTTATGCTTCAGTTCTGCAACAGGTAAGATGTCTATCTATATTTGTAATATTATATTTGGGTATATTTTGTAGCGGTAAAGTTAGGACCAACATAATCGTCAACAGTAGTGACTATTTAATCTGGAATAATATTTTTTTTATAGTTATAATGTTTTGTTTGGTGTAATGCACAAATTGTAAGACAAATTTCCTTACGGACAATAAAGATTATTATAATTATTATTATTTCTTAAATAAGTGTAAGATTTGAATGACTGTTAAACACAAAATGGCGTAACATAAATAGTTTCAATAAAATCATAGTAGGAGTGTTTTAAAAGTAGGTCATTGTACGTTTAATGATTACATTTATTGTGCCCTAGAATAGATTCTTCCTGGAGTTAGAGCAAACATTGTAGACTACCTGTCCTTACTAGCAAGAGGTTTATGCTCCTCTAGCGAGGAGCGAATCCTCGCCGCCAAGCACTATTTCCGGTATTGAAGGCCAATAAAATGCATATTCTGAGGTATTTACAGTGCATTCTTCTCGTATTAAAAAGTTTTATCTCAAAAACCTTATGTGCTATTCTTACTGACTTAGACCCTCGCACGCCGTTCGGAGCATTTGGCGGCAAGCAGTTTCACAAAAATCTGTCACTAGCAATGTCTGAAGCCTCTTACCACATGCTCTGAGGACCTCCATGAAAGTGTGGCGAAAAGTTTCACTAAGATGTCATCGCAACTCTTATAATGCGTAATTCATTTTGTCGGAGAACTTGTCCCCCAAACCTCATGCGACGCTCTTTCACAACCTTACTTAGGGGCCGACTCCCAGTTTGGCATAGGATTTCCTTGATTTAGACCCGATTTCTATAACTGACTCCTAAAATCTGTCTTAGCCATCTTTGTTAAGCCTCATTTTGTGGGTTTTTTTATTTCGGCAGCTGACCACTGCACTTTATTAATGGAGCCCAGCCACTGTGTAACCTCTCTTCACTACACTCTTGGAATTAGGTGACTTTAGTTTGCTTGAGATTTTATAACGAAAGGAGAAGTTTTATCGCCAAAATCATCTTTTTGAGGGTTTTAAACCAAAAAATCTTGAGTTTTGTTAATATTTTTTTTTATTTAATACCCCATTTAGCTACGGTCATATAATTTAAAGACTGTAGTTTGCTTTAGATTTTATATCGAAAGGCGAAGTTTTATCGTCAAAATCATCTGTTGGAGGGTTTTAAACTAAAATTCTCTGGAGTTTGTTTTTTTTTTTTCATTCAATACCCCATTTACTACGGTCAAAGAATTTGGTGAATGTAGTTTGCTTTAGAATAATGTGGAAAAAAGAGAGGTTTTCAACCTCAAACTCTCTGTAGGAGGATTTTAAACTCAAAACCATCAGCCCCTATTAGATTCTTCTCTACGTAAACAAACTCAGTTCTTTAATAAGTTTTGAACTCAAGACAGTGTCAACATTTTGACATCAGGCTAAATGTTGTCACCTGTGTATCTATACTTAAAGTTATGGACCAAACAAACGAAAGAAGATTGGAGTTGTTCGTTTCTATATCTTGAGATATACCGACACATCTAGACAGATGTCCTGTCCGAGTGACGTATTTAAGAAAATTACAAATTAACTAGCCCACTCAAAGGTCAAAACACAATTTTAAAATGTGCCAGCCATCGCTGCTATGTATGTAATGCGAATATAATTTTAATAGAAATATAAGTACTACTGTGTTAAATAGTCAATGTAAAATATTTAAATGTGTGTTTACCTTGTTACTAATGTAAAACTCTCAAAAGTAAATCTGGGTTTTATAGTGAGTAGATGTATGTGTTGTAATATTTCAGACCATTAACTGGTCATTAGGCTTTTAATTTAAAGGCAACGGGCCGCTTCTGGTGTTTGCATCAAGGGATTAATACTGTTAAGGCTTCCGCGCGGTGTTGATTCTTGGAAATATATCTAGTGTAGATCTACGTCTGACTGGAAGTAATGTTGAACTCGACCTACTTCAGTAACATCGGCGAAAGGCCGAAACAATCCAAATATGTAGTCGACGCTGATGTTGTTTTACAAATATATTTAATCATCAAGAAGGGAATCGGGTTAAGAATCGTAACCAACTTTACGTCATCGTCGCTAAGTAAAACTTTATTCTATTCCCGAAAAAAATATGTCTTGATCTACTTGAGTTGCACTACAATCTTATCTCGTATATTATAGGTTTAAAAGGAAAGTAGTTTTTATCGGGCAGTTCATTTGAACTATGTGACTATAAATAGAACTTCATTTTGGTCGGAAATATGGAATTACTGGAGATATGAATTATGGGATAGTAACGAACTCACTCTTTGAGCAAGCAAGATGGTAGTTTTGTTTTAGAACTGTGACATTAGGACTGTGCCCAATTATTTTGTATTCAATTCTATTTTCAAGTTCTAGAAGTCTTATCAAGTTATTTCATTAATATGTGTGTGTGTGTGTTTGGACCGCAATCCAGACTGTGAGTTAATAATAATTATTTAGACCATTCTACATCATCATCAAGAATTGAGTAATCTTAATCTACATTTCTACATATTATAATCACACACATAACACGTATGACTACTTATCTTCTTATCTTATATAATACAGACGTTACTTCAAAAAAAGAAGATGATTACGTCCTACGCGTCATGCATATTAACCAATGACTTAAATTCTGGCAAGTCACTGGTTTTCCTGGCTAGCTCAGGCAACCCATTCCATGCTCTAATAGCACTAAGGAAGAAGAAGCATTTGTACAAATTTATCCTAGCATATGGAATGAGGAACGTGCCTTTATCTTTGTGTCTTTCTGAGTATTGTATTAAATTTTGTTTTTGTATTTGAAGTTCATGGTTCAGTGTATTATGTATAATTGCTACTTTACTTTTAAATCTTCTATCCTGAAGACTTTCTAAATTTAGTGATTTTACTAAAAGTGTTACTCTAGTCAAATGTGAATATTCGTTTGTTATGAATCTCACTGCTCTATTTGTGTCTGTTCCAGTTTCTTAATGTTTTCTTGAGTTGAGGGGTCCGAAAGAGAGGATGCATATTCTATTATTGGCCTAACCAAGGTTAAATAACATTTTAGTTTTATGTTCTTATTTGATTTATAGACATTTCTTTTAATACCGTTATAAAACATCACTGTGTGTCACTGACCTTAGCAACACAACGAACATAATCAGCTATTACAGTCACACACTTATAATCTCTAGATCTTTGTTGATCCATTTTACACAAAATAACACGCCCCTGTAGATCTGCTTATGCGTTCACTGTTCAATACGGGGAAAAATTGGCAGTCTTCGTCACAAATTAATATTAGAAAGTAAAAATTACAAAATATTTACAATTATAATCCTTTCCCATCGTTAAAAATTTACGTATAAAGCTTCATTGCTTCAATTGAAAGAAATCCTACAAGTTTTCTAAATTTTAAAAAGATATAAACATTAAACAATTATTATGATATCAAAATCTTATTTTAAATATTTAAATATTTTATCAATTTTTATGAGAACCAGAAGAAAGGTACTATAAATAACAAACCATAGTAGCTTGCTGTAATGAAGAAAGAATGGCTCTGTAACTGTTCCCGTTACTCACGATTATTGTTAGCTGGGACGGCGGCCATCATACATAAAATAAAGTCTTTAGAGAATCGGCGCCGAAGGTGCCTTTTTACCTACCGGATATCGGAAAAGATGTTCTCCAATTGTCAGGCTTGGCTTTACTTCCTGCACTGTCTGAGGGTTTAACCATATCGCGACCATAAAGATATTCGGACCGTTCATGATATTTACATTGCACGCAGCCGCTCGATATTGGCGGATGAATGCTGAGTAGGCTACGGGCGAATTTTATCAGAATTTATACTTTAACTGCCACAAGAAAAGTTAAGGTATCGAGAATCTAGCGACCAGCTCTGACGACAACTTTGTGGAACTGCATCGCCAACTTTTTGGACTGGGTAACCGGGCTATTGGTTCAATTCCCACGAACAAATTAAGGATGGGTTCAGTCGTAGGAATGCGTAAGGAATTCAGGTGCAGTAACAGGAAGTCTCAGGAATGCGTTAAATTAACATGAATTACAGGAACCTGCTGGCGTTTACAGCCGCGATAAGGCTAAAAAAAAAACAAGCTGAGAACTTTCATTACTTTAATCTCGTGAGCTTCAAATATATAAGATAGCGTCAATGGTAGAAGCAATGTAGAAGCAATAATGTCAACACATGGTGGACAGGCGATCAATAAATGAGTACACTTAAATATTAATAAATATATTTCTTACTTACGATTGTGAGAAATACACATAATGCACATATTAAATATAAATAAAAATTAATTTGATCCAAATAATATTGTTATGAACATAATTATTACCATAAGTTTAAATGAATAGAACACGAGAACACAATAAAATATTGCCCATCAACCGATTGAAAAATGTTGAGACATATACCACTTGAATGGAAATAAGGATTGGACCAGGAATCAAGTAAAGAGTTAGTTACGTCATAAGTCATGATAGGCATTGTGACATCCGGTTAAAGTTAGAACCTCCTACCTATTTACCAAAAGTGTTGTTCAGAACACCCGATGTCAAGCGTGACCTAAGCTCAAGGTTTCCCAATAAGGAAAACATGTGTGTGTGTGTGCCCATGTTAGATAGTTTGGTCAAACTGCAACTGAAAGAAGCGCAAGTTGTCTCGAGAAATCAATAAGGCTTAAGGACCAGTATACTTAAATAGAATAACAGAGACATATCCTATATGTTCAAGTTAGCAAGTTGGAAAATGTGTAGTGGCATAGATAAAAATAACATACAGAATTGATGGTGGCCTATTCAACCCGAGGCGGCTCAAAGCAAAATCAAAAACAAATTCAGCAGTAATCAGGGACTATTTGCTGACGACTGTGCCTTGAATGCTTGCTCTGAAAATGATTTGCAGAGCATCGTCAGTGACTTCTCAAGAGAATGTTCAGACTTTGGCATTACCACTAACACAAATAAGACGGAAGTCTTATATTTACCTGCTCCTACACAGATCTTAGCATCAAAATAAATGGACATGATATAAATGCAGTGTACAGATTCACATGTTTATAGTGTTCCCCCTACTCTCTTCATACTTGTTGAGAAATGGAAATAAAAATATGTAAAGAAGTAGATATATTGTAATGCTGAGTATGTATTTTGTTTTACATTGTTTCTGTTTGTTGTAGGGATGTCAATATTATTTTGCGCATATTGTGTGATGATCAGAGGCTAATAAGTGATGAGAGTAGGGATAATATTTTGAGAGATAGAAGTATGATTAGAAAAATTATGATCATGCCGCTCTGAGCTCATAATTTATCATCAAAGGCCTAGGTGTAGTGGAAATCTTTTGCGAAAGAACAATTGGAAAACTTATGATCATGCCGCTGAAAGCTTATCTCCTGACAGCCATCTTTCACTTTATCTTTATTTTTCAATAGTTTTTTCTTGAATATATGAGATGTCATTTCAAGCTCTGATTATAATGTTTTATTTATTTGTGAGCAGGTCAGGCAGGTTCGAGTGGGAGAGACCTATTCTCGTCTGCTCAACATTAAAATTTACCAACAGTAGGCAGATGTTAGCACTACTGGGTGGGCTCAATCTGTGCACCTCGGTATGGTGACCAAGGGGCTAGAGTCGCCTAAGTAACCAGACAGCTAGCTATACTAACCTAAACTAAATGAAAGCAAGATAACGAAACTTTAGTTTAGGATAAATAAACAAACGAAACATTATTTACATATGCAAAACAAATCAATAATAAAATATATACACTAAAATGACTAACCACTACTACTGAACCCATCAACTAACTTAAACCCTCTAAATCTACACCACTACAAACACTAACAAACTAACCAACTATCTAACACAAACTGATCAACCCAACTATCTAACTAAATCACTACAACTACTACACTAGTCTAGACCTAGATCTACACTAACAAACTACAATAAACTAGTCTCGATCGACAATATTCTACTACTACAACCAACTCATAACTAAAACTAAAACACCTTAGTTAGTACCTTACTATAGTATTAGTAGATCTATTCACTAAGAACAGAAACAGACTATAACTAAGTTTACTAATAGAACTCTAAGGCAAAACTACACTAGTATCTACAGAAACAAAATAAATCTACAACAGCAGCTTAGAACAGTTAAAATCAACAGTTAAAACAGCAGTTACTTTCAGCAGCTAAAAGCAGTAACACAGCAGTAACAATAGCAAACTTACAGGCCGTCCCAGGTACAGGAATAAAAATAAGTACACGACAGACCACAAAGATTTTCGGCTGTCACACAGACATACTATACTGACCACTGGTCAACTGTACACTGAACTGTTTTTAAAACAGCGTGGCACACTTTTTATACACCCCACCCTAACTTACACAAAAAGCGGAAGTACAAATAATACATTTGGCACTAGCCTATAAAAAAATAGAATACACAAAAATATAGCTCTGGGAGCGCAAGCTCACATATTCTAATAAACACAGACGTAAAGAAATACACAACACTGGCCAAGAAGTTAAGAACAATGTACAGCAATACAAATTAAAGGAATGAATCCGTTTTCTGTACCATGCCTGCTATCAATAGCTTAGCTTATTTATTTCAATTACACGTAAAAGCATTGTTGACATTTGTTCTATATCTTTAAATGTTAAATTTTTTATGGAGACCATAAGAAGTACCTCTATACTGTCCATACCGGCATTCACAATGAAATTGCTGTTTGTAGTGAGTCTTGCCACGTATGTCCATGATGGAGCGAAAGCATGTTTGGTGAATAGTTTCCACGTCTCAGATCCACTCCACATAGAAGGTTGAGAGAACCACCGCCTGGTAGACATTGATTTTTGTAGGCAGACGGAGCGATTTATTCTGCCAAACTCTCACCTGAAGGCGTCCAAAAGCGCTACTGGCCCTGGCCAGACGGTAATCAACTTCCCTTAAAATGAGGTGCCATTTGATACTATACTACCCTGATATATATATATATATATATATATATATATATGTGTGTGTGTGTGTGTGTGTGAAGTGGTCTACCACATTAAGGGACTGTTATTAATCTTATACCTTTTACAATTATTATTTGATGGATTAGAGGGTGAAGTGACCGGGGATAAAATAACTGTGAATCACACATAATAATATCTATATATATATATAACAAAAACATATAATTACTTATGTTACATTACTACTTAATGCATTTATTTTTCAATTTATCTTAGTTTCAGTTCAGCAATCCATTGTGAGTCAACTACAATATTCATCTGGTGATACCTTTAACATAACTTGTGATGCCTCAAGATTTAGTGGGCTAAAAACTGCAAATTATTTCATGTCAATGTCATTGTGGAGAAAAGTGTCACCCCAAGCTGCTTTTATAAATATTGCATCATATGAGCCCCAAGCTACGTTAAACACTACAACTGTAAGCAATATATTTTTATTTCATAAACATTACTTAAAGCTTCAGGACATATGCTGTGGAAATTCACATGGACCTAGAGAGGATAACATGCAATGCAATGGTTTAAAACACTAATTAACATGCACAACTAGAACGTGTTACAAAATAAGATGAGATTATTATATTTAATTTTTTATTTTAAACTTTAAAAAAAAATGGAAAGTGTATTTTACTAAGAGTACATGGGCATAGTCAGAATTTTTTCAGGTGAGGGGTTAAAGAGGGTAATTTCATTCTAGAAGTCAAGGGTTAACTGATGCTGTACTAAGTATACCAAGCATATTCACATAAATGTAGTACTTTAAATCCCAGTGTGGAAAAGAAGATTTGCATTGCAAACATGCAGTATGAACTACTATGTAGGAAGTAGGGTTGCTCCAGAGTTGAACTCTGACTTTGTTATTAGAAAAGCTGTCCATTTTCTACTATCCAGTATTTCTTCATTGGCCAGATATCATTGCTGTATAGTTGGCTGGATAATCAAACGTATGCCTTAGAGTATGGTTGAGAAACTGCAATTTTATTAAACAAGCTAAAGTATTATAAATACTTCCTATAACTTATTATTCCAGGTACTTATGACATCGCTTATTTCATGCTTTCTTAATTGAAACCTTGACTGCTATTATATCAGAGTCATATTTTGGTTTAATAGGTCCTTTGGCCTAAGCATCTATTAGATGTTCTTTATGATGATAAAATTGCAGGTTTGGTTTCTCTGCACATACTATTCAGCTTTATGTACAATATATCATTTTTAGTGATATGTTGTGGATCTGCTAAAAGCAGCATGAAGAGAAGTTTGTCATATTAAACTATTGTCCTAGGCAACTCACTGCTTACATACCTTATGGACTTGTCCTTCTATGGCTTGAATTGATACATTGGAACCATATCTTTTTCATGTTAGATAGGCTGTTTTGGATTTACACTTTGAAGTAAAATCTCTGCAATCCCGATATTTTTTGAGAATTCTGAAAGTGTCTAATAGAACTATACAAAATTAAAACATCAGAAATTCATTGTCTAATCAACACCATCTCAGCATAACATCAACCAACACATTGTGACAATCAGCCTCAAAAGTATTTTGTCATCTGGCACTTTAAACATATTGTCACAACTTGAATCATGGATATATTGAGAGGTCCAGCTCCTATTCGAATGGTGATTTTCTTATTGTCAACATGTTTAAAACTTACACTTCTCGCTTTCTCTTTATGGACTAAATAAAGCCAACTCGATGTCTGTTGTTCCTTTCGTTGCCACTGTACCAGATCTTGTGACCTTCTTTTGTTTCTCCACAACCTGTTTATCTGACTTCTGAGAGGTCGAGATGTTCACATTGATATCTTTAATGAGATCCATCTGCTTATTAACGTTTGATGCTGGTTTGGTCTGGCCTGGGTATTAAATTGTTCATGTACCATCCATATCTGGTGGAGATTTCCTTATTCACCACCTGTGACACACAATACAACACACAAAACAGATACTCAACCACAACTCCATGATTAAAAGAAAAACATTAATTAGTATGATAAATGTTGTCTTTACTAGAATGCTCCATCTCAATGGCAAGTTAATTTATCTGGTGGTGAAGGTTTCTCAAATAGAAACACAATGAAGATTGTTGTAACTGTTGTCAACTATCAATGTACAGACGCAGGACTTTATAAATGCCAGGCTATAATGCCATCTCCCACTACTCTTTATGAAACAACGCCTGTCAATTTAACTGCCAAAGGTAATTTAAATTGATCTTTTAAATTGGTTTATTTACATTGTTTTGAAAATTGCTGAAATTGTTTATCTGGCAGCAATCAAATATATTTTACTTTGGTTTAATCACAACTTTCCCTTTTTATCTCCTAATTGACGAAGCCAATGTTGATTTAACCCAAATTAAACTAAATAATTTTTGGATTTATAAACTTTAATTTGTGTTGTGTAAAAAGATCATTATTTTCCCTATGATTTAATATCATATATATATAAATTTTGTAATATGAAAAACAAAAGTTATTGAAGTTAAATCACAACAGGAAAGTGAAATACAAATGCAAAAATGAATAATACTATGAAAACGAGGAAAATGGTTATGGAGAGAAAGAGTTAAGTATGTTGTGGTTTTTTTTTTGTTCAGTATATATATATATATATATATATAATATATATATATATATATATAAATATATATACATGAGATACCCATGCTAAGCCCCTTATATATAGTATGCCAAACACTTCTTAGGCACAACAGTTTTCACATCTGTCTGCATTATAACCCCACCCCTCAACACATCACACTCACTACTTTTAAAGATATGCCTATCCCCCAACAACACACATTTTGGCCCTTGTATTTTCAAAAAACCAACATTACAATAACAATGCATAATATTTTGGCATTCCCCAATAAAAAGCTCACATTCCAAGCCACAAACTTTTGCATACCTTAAATGAAAGGTCAGTGAAGCACATTTTAAAACAATCCATACACTTATTTTAATTACGTGTAGTATCCTATTAATTTTTAGCGGCCCCCTGAAGGGGGAAAAGACACTATTAGTTTTGTGTGAAATGTCTGTCCGTCCGTCCCGTTTAGATCTCAAAACAAGAAAAGATAGTGAAAATCCGACATCACAATATATTAGACCATTCAAAGTTCTGATGCAACGGTTACTTTTTCTTTTCTGTAAGCGAAAAATCTAATTTTTTAAATCACTTATGCAAGCAGTTTTTTCATAAAAATACACCACTTTTACAACTATTAAACACTCAAACACTTGAGGTTTTTTTATTAGGGGAGACAACAGCTACACTATTGCACGTCAATTTTGACTATTTTTCTTCAGGATTCGAATAAGAAATTGAGCCTTCTCAAAAAAATTACATCAATTATAAGACTTCAGTTAGGCCAGGGGAGGCGCAGCAGCTGAGAGGAAAGCGCTTGGCTTCCGAACCGGGGGGTCCCGAGTTCGAATCCTGGTGAAGACTGGGGTTTTCTCTTTCAGAATCTTCGGGCAACTCTGAGTCCACCCAGCTCTAATGGGTATCTGATATTAGTTGGGGAAAGTAAAGGCGGTTGGTCATTGTGCTGGCTACATGATACCCTGATTAACCGCAGGACACAAAAATAGATGAGCTTTACATCATCTGCCCTATAGACCACAAGGTCTGAAAGGGGAACTAGTTAGGCCAGGTTCACATCTAAATTTACATTCACTTTCACCCATCCTTTGATCTGCTGAACCGTTGGGGCACTATACAAGATCTGTCAATCTTCTTTCTTCATTCTTACCTGTCATTTGTCTTTGATATAATTTCACTCGGATGTTCTTTCTGAAAACATTGAAGCCTGCCTGGGTGGACCACATCGGGGCTGATTTTGAGTTTTTTGTTTCCACACAAACTGTCTTTGTAACCTTGTTTATTTAGAACAGAAGCTTAATTGTAGATCTCGATCTAGTCATTCTAAATTTTTCTACACATTATCATTCTCTACAGTCTTTACATTTCAAGCTGTAGTAATATTCTCCAAACACACATATGCTTTCATTCAGATGTTTGATGTTCATTGTAAAAACTCATTGATAATCACACTCCTCTAAGGGTAATCCCTCACATTCACTCACTAATTGGAAAATTTTATTTAGATGTAGATTTGTATAGAAATAAACATAAATTTTAAAAAAAAGTGTTTTAAGTTTTTATAGCTGAAGGAATAGTCAGCTCTAAATACATACTGGGTCGAAAATGCAAAAAGAAATTGTTTTTGATAAATTTAACTGCTGTAGTTACGATTGTGAAAATAGCTTAGTTTTATTGTCCACGGCAGGTGGAACAATTTAAGTAAGCATGGGCCAAGATTTCAAGTGATTCCTAGTTCCTGAATTTAAACTTTGTACTCATTGTTTCAATTAATATTTGTATTTGAATCTTTGGCATGAAGACCTTGTGAAATCAGTAATTGTTTGAAATAGAAGGCTGCTTAAATTGTTACTTCAAAAATGCATTGTCTGATCATTACAATCTTATAGTATCATCAAGAAATCTTTACATCAAAACAAAAGATTGTCACATCTAGCACTCAAATATACAAGGTTCTCTCTCTCACACACACACACATATGTATATATATATATATATGCAAAGACAATAATTCTGGAATTAGAATTACAAACACTTTAGTTAAATAATTTTAAAAAGAATGTAAGGAATAAATGTTTTATTCTTTATTTTGAAATAACATGAAATGGATTTGTTTAGCTAATCCAGTCTTATTTTGTATTAATTTTTCCCAAAATACTTTGTCTATATATAAAGCTAAAATATAAGTATTCGATAACACAAAAAAAAAATCAATCTTTTTTAAAGCCCATATCTTCCTTTTATTTTCCTTTATAGGAAATAGCTGTGTGAATATGTATACAATGTTGTTATTTTTTTCCTTTTTTTTTTCATCTTAATTTATAAACTAAATATATATAAATACCTGCAATATGCAAATAATATTTGATTTTAAAAACTGTAGGTTATGCCTTCGGGATAGTTATAGTAGTTGCTTTGACACAAATGTCTCCAATAAATAAAAATGTTTATTTAAAATTGGTTTTCAGTATCACATTTAAAAAAAAAAAATTTAAGATTTAAATTAGACTGAATTCACATGAATGACTTTCTGCTTAAAATTGCTGGAAGCTGTGGCACCTAAAAATTAAACTTGAAAAAAAAATGTTAATAAAGCATTTATTTCATTATTATATTACAAACATTAAACTGTTTTCATAATTATAATACTCATATTACATACATAGGTTGGTTATTCTCTATTTTCAGTTGGTATAACTCAGAATAATATTTCTATGACTCCACACAAACAAGCAGAAGAGACAGATGAAAATTCTTCAGTAAATAGTGTTGGAGAGGAGATTACTATGACTTGCACGTTCACTGTAAGTTAAAAAAAATGGCAAGACTTTGTTAAGTACTAATTTTCTCTTTCAAAGTGTATGCTCCAGAAATCCTTGTATATTATTATTTTTTCATCTTTAAATTAGAAGCAAGGCTGCTAGGTAGATGACTTGTCCTAAGCATTTAATTACTTTTGTATATCACTTTCAGGTCTCACAAAGTATTTTTTCTATTTATGCTTGTCCTATAACAATCTGTTTCGTTACATGAACACAATATTAAAACTTTTATTTATAAAAATAAAAATATAATAATTACATGCTTAAATGACAATATTTATCCACACGAAATCTAATTTATTAAGCCTAACTTGTGTAATTAATTAAATGAAGAATTTTAGAACTATTCTAGTACTATTAACATAATGAACATAATGAAATGGCATTTTGCTTGTGCACCTTTTGATAGTATTTTATCATTCTTCTGTATCTTGTGTGTGTGTGTACATGCAAGCCTGTATGAATTGCCTGTGTATGTGAAGAGGAATAGACAGACAGCTGTGATATGACATTGCCTGCAAAATCCCAATTATAAATTCACCAACTTCTGTGTTATTTTTAAATTATTAATTAACTTTTAGAAATATTACATCTATTTGTTAAACATGTTATAACATCACAAGACTTTCTTTTTTTTTCTTAGTATGTATAATCTATTCTTAATACACATCCTTTCTAGGGTCCTGCAAATTTGCAAGCAGTTTGGAAACGCAAAATTACAACTACTATCAGTGACAAAGACTATCCCTATCCAAATAATATCATTAATTCTAACCCATTATCATTTGTTGTTTCTGGCTGCAACACTTATATGTATTCATCTGAGTTGAAATTTACACTTGAAGAAAGTGACAATGGCAATACATACATTTGTGTTGTTACGGAAGGAAATAATGAACGGAGCAGAAAAATGTTTACTATTGATGTTTTAAGTACAAGTAAGTTTTTTTTTTTGCTTCCAAACTTTTAGCAATTAAAAAGACTCTATCACTGACAGGAAGAAATGGAGAGAAACAACCCAAACTACTATTACATTTATATGTATATTTATGTTTGTGTATGTTGTGTGTGTGTTTGTTTGTTTATTTTTAGTCACCCTTGTTCTTCTGTTCAGTATGTTAAATGGCAAGTGTGACGAAACGCGTCTTTTCTCAATACAGAACTGACCAGTGCGGAACTATCCCCCACTCTTAACCACTAGTTAGCATTGTATATCCCCTTTTAACACCAAACCGACCAGTGTAGAACACAAACATCCTATTACACCAAGGCTAGATCCAACCCCCAAATTATAGGCCATAAACACACATCCCAAGTTACACCCAAACGCCGAAACAAACGTACGTAGCCGTTAAGTTCAGGAACATTAAAATTGAAAGTTACGCCCCAAACGCTGAAACAAAAGCATGCAACCGTGAAGTCCAGGGACATTAAATTTTGGTGTCCACGTACATCCCTTTGAGTCGACACTCCTGACGCCTAGGGCTATTCAAATCGTTCCCGTCCGCTGTACCATCGAGCGATGGTCCAGCCTGATAATTGTTGCATGGTTCCGCTTTCATCCTCCCCCCCCCCCCTTTCCGGGTCGCGGATTAAAGACGTCAAGTGAGTGAGCCCCAAACGAAAGATCGGTCCAATTTGACAATTCTAAACTCAAAAGACTCGCTGGCCATTTGATCGTCCCTACTCTTAACATAACGCTCGGGAACCTATAAAAGCCGAAGACGAAAGTTTCAGGTTGATGCCATTCTAAATTAGAATCACTGAGAAGTCAGAAGACTCTCAAGTCAACGATTCATTTGGGAACTTGTGTAAGGCAAAGCGGGTGAGTTGGAAAAGCTTTATCATTATTATTTAGTGTGTCTTCGCTTGTAACATTTATATTCATGTATCATTACCATGTTAACACCAGTTAGCTTCCAAATATTACATTTGTAAATCTCTATGAATATGTGTTCCTCATGTACTCGTCAATGCTGACTGCACTCCCAACGGTGGACATCCACCTTACAATTTAGTTAAACCTAATGTCTATTTATGCATTTGTTATTTATTCATATCCATATTCATCTGGACCTACTCACGTCTAGATCATTTCCTTACCTGTGCATATATATATATATACATTATAATTATGCTTGTTTTTGCTATGCACATACTGTGCTGTTACCATGCATCCCTAGGCACGAGAATCAGTCTCGTGTGCCCACCCCACTAGTTTCGGCTTGTTGACCGGCATAGTTATGTGCCCTTTTCTACCCCCCGCCCTCCCCTTCCATTCTTCTTGTCACGGTCCTCTGGTCACGAGCGACCGCGGACTTGTTTACCTGTGGGTCAATGAGGTCACAGGGGCTACAACCCCGTAATATGGTTCCCCTGTTTCCCTTCTCATTTATGCCCTTGTACATTTATATATGTATTTGTATTATTATTATTGTATTATTTGTACATCAATTATTACTAGACTTGGTAAAATGTTGTTGACAAGTATCTTGGTTAGCCTGAGGGAGACGCTCCTACCCAGGATGCGCCCCTCGCCAACCAGCCTGTATGGTTTAATAATTCAGGCTCCTCTCATGTTTCATTTCATTGCCTCCTACACCAGGGTTGGCGTGTTTGGTTGCCTGAAGGCAGACATCAACAGCTCTCCACACATTCCCGTTGAGAGTGATTCACTCATCACCCTCGGCTAAGAACTGAAGGCATTCCAGGCTGAAGTCCCAGGACCGGTCTGCAACTACCACGGGAGAAAGCCCACCGCGTGGCATCCTCGTATTTATCACTCGCAGGGCACCAGCAACTGGCTACAAATCAACGGAGCTTCAACTTACCCCACCCCGAAGGAGAACCTTGAATAACAGATAAGTGAGAGACAGCCGAATAAGCAAACCATACACGAATCTTTATGAGCAACATCCCAGTGATGATATTATCTTAAACATTATCATAAAATCCTAAATCTTCCTGTACACCCTTTCCTCACTCACTGATTGTATTTCTTCTTAATTAATCTTTATTAAATAATTGTTCTTCCACAAAATCAATAAGCTTTGCGTTTTGCTTGTGCCTGTTTATGTGCCTATATAATATCAACCAAATATTTACCACGTTGTGGCTCTAAGACTTTACCCCTAGGAGTCGCAGGCCATCATCCCCATCGGGAAGTGCAAACGAAAAAGCATCCACACAATCCTGATGCAGTCCCAGCTGCGATGGGCAGGTCACGTCTACAGAATGGAAGACCACCGCATCCTTAAACGACTCTTGTATGGCCAACTTAGCGAAGAAAAGCGCTCGCAAGGTGGTCAAAGAAAGCGCTTCAGGGACACTCTCAAAGCTTCTCTGAAGGCGTTCAGCATAGACCAAGGCACCTGGGAGACAGAGGCACATGACAGAGCATCATGGCGTCGCGCTGTGAAGACTGGTGCACAGGTTGCTGAGGAAAAAAGAACAAAGCTGGCAGAAGAAAAACGCCAGAAAAGAAAAGCAAGGCAAACGACACTAGCTCCAGCTGGAATAACCTGCCCAGTGTGCGGCCGAACATTCCGGGCTCACATAGGTCTCACCAGCCACATGAGGAGGAATAAAACCCCAGTGCAAAGCCCTCAGCCCCCTGGATGACAAAGTGGTCATCATCGAACCACAATGGACGAACTATATGTTCACGTGTCCACAATTTTCACTTAAGTGTGTCACTAGTGTGTATTAGACTATCCTGCTGGTTTTTCTTCTCTTGTTCACGTTAATAAAAATGAAGTGTAACTTTTAAACATTAGTGTTGTTCAGATAGACTTCCAACACAACAACTGGTAATCCACATAGATATAGCCTCTAGATCCGATACTGTTCACTGACGACAATTCTAAAAGTTTATAGTTCATACTTTAACATCAGGTCTGACCATAACAATCCGCAGTCTGGAATCTTTAACCTCAGACTCATGAAAAACCAACTTGAACACCAGACGACCAACTGAGATTAGCAAAATGAATACCTCAGTCCTGTAGACTGTAGACCTAAAGTTGTACTCTCAATATAGAAAATTGAGACTGGATAAACACTTGACACCAAGACTTAACACTGAGACTTGACACCAAGCTAAAACTTGAAATAGAGTCTTGAACTGAGACTACGACCAAAACTTAGACTTGACGCTAAAACCCTATGGAAGATAAAAGAAAGGATTCTTCTAATCATCTAGATCTAGTCTAATTATAGACTTACAAATACGAACGAATTAAAATAGAAAACTATACAATGAAAAATAAAACTCACCCTAAACAGGGCTCCAGATAATCCAGCAAGAAATTGTCCAAGGCAAATGTTAAGGCTATCCAGTAACAATAACCAAGGAGAAATTCAAGAGCTCTCAAGACACGTCTACCTGTACCAACGTACAAAACAATGGAGAGACTGTACTAGACGATAAATGACGAAAACCACACACACCTAACTTTACGTCACTAGAAGTTGTGACAAACACTTAATTTTTGGTTGTTGTTTTTACGATGTATTTTGGCACTATAAAAATACCCAGATTGTAGTAATTCTAGCATTCTATTAACGAATAACTCTTAATAGTAGTATTTATTGATTAACATGCATGACTAGATTGACACATGAAATGCGTTTAACATAATTATCTTCTTGTTTGAAGTTACATCTGTAATATATAAGATAAACTAGATAGATCTAGTCAGTATGCCTATAGATTGACTAGATGTAGATAGATCTATACTTCAAGTAAAGCGACTAGGCCTAATATAAATGATAGTGACTAGAATCTACCGAGTAGACATATACTAGCTGATTCGTAGTTGTTGACTGCATGGTACCAACGTGTCACCCAAGGTAGTTTCGTTTTCTTTCCCACCTCGCCTTTTTGTTCATCTAATGAAACATGTAGCCTATAGTCGTGACAATAGTAATAATAAAAGAGTAAAAATGCGTAGCTTGGAGTGTCAAAACCGCATGTAGGCCTCCTAATTTCTTTTATTGCTTGCAATTTAGCATATCGTAAAAAATACGAATTTATCGGAACGTTCGACATGTCTGCATCCAGATTTAGTGTAAATAACCCAAATGCAGAAGCACTGAAAAATATATTTTTGGAAAAAAAATGGCATTTTATAGGGTGATCGAAAAAAATAATTTTTGTGACGATCTCTTATTCAGGAAAATTTTATCAGATAGTCAGAAAATGGATAAAGTTTTTACAGATCTAATAAAATATAGCGTAAGGAAGTTTTACTCTCAATGCAGGTCGATCCAAGTGGCTCGCCGAGTAAATTTCTTCTTTGGCATCATCATTGATTTTTCAAATGGTGCGGTGCGCGAAAAAAGATGCGCGACGGCACTTCGACTCTCTTTGCCTTTGTAAAAAACTCGAAGCTGGTGTTCCATTAGTATAGTTCCATGGTAAAACTAAATCTCCATGTCAATAAAAATATACCAATATTCATAAAGTGGACATGATTCAGTAATGTCAGTTCTGAAATACATTAATGTTTAAGTTTCAAATAAAAGAATTTGTTTTTAAAACTATGACTTTGCACCAAATATCTTTTAGTACAAAGACAATGCGTGTTAATCTAAATAGAAATAAAACTTGACATTATAAACTCGCATTACATACGTAGCAGCGATGTCTGGCACATTTTAAAAAGCTTGTCTTGACCTTTGAGTGGCCTTGTAAACATTTAATATTCCTTAACTACATCACGTTGATAATTTATCTAGATGTGCGGGTATGTATATCTCCAAAGGTAGAGATGAGCAACCCCCACCTCCGTTTGTTTGTTTAGTCCATAGCATTGAGTTCAGAGATAGACAGGTGACCTCATTAAGCCAAATGTCAACATGTTGACACTGTCTAGAGGTCACATTTATGAGGGAACTGAGTTTGTTCACTTGTAGAATAATTTTTATTTGGGGCTGGACTACAAGCCAAACCTCTACACTTTTACCAAGATTGCTAACTTGGAGGTAAATGTAAATTAGAAGGTTGGACATAAAACACAACTAAAAGAGTGATATTACAGTAAATTTAGCATTTCATGTTTTTTCTAAAAACAACAACCTCATCTTTTTTTTTACAGATAAACCTCAACTTAATGTAAGCAGCGGATCTATTGTCACCACTCCAGGAAATACCATTAGCCTAACCTGTACAGTATCTGCCAATCCAAATATATCCAGCTTCTACTGGTCTAAAGTAGGCAGTGGACTGATTAACCCAAGTAGCAACACCAATAAGTATATAGGTGGGACAGTAGCCAACTCAACATTGACCATCACTGGGACTCAAACTCAGGACTCTGGGAACTACACTTGTACAGCAGGAAACACAATTGGAAATACTACCAGCTCATTTGTTAGTCTCCTAGTTACTTGTAAGTATATCAAAATAGGTGTCATTGTTATAATTTACTCAAGTGTTTCACATCTAATAATTATAATTTGTTATCCAATAGCATTTAAATTTAAAATTGTTGTTTATGACAGGTTACCTTTTGGTATGCTCTCTTTTTATCAATCATGTGACAAGTTTGTTCTTTTGTTATTGTTATTCTTTCATTGTTGTATGAAGCATGTAGGTCTTACAGGTTTGTTCTTTTTATTATAAGATAGAGTGCCGCTCTAATCTCTGTCAGATAGCCCTGGTTTGTAATTTGTGTATACTGTTAAATTGCAGTGATAAACAATCTTGGTTTGATCTGAATCAGCTGATTTAAATCTGACCAACTATTGTTACTTGTTAATTAAAACATTTCAATGTCTTAGAAAATTGTACAGGATTAGCTGTAAAAATGTGCTAAGGAAATTCTAAACTATTAAACTTAGAAAATGACATTATAAATATCAATTGCATAAACTTGTAATCTCATCATGAAAAAAACAACAACATTGCTGTACTACTTTTGTTACCTTTTGAACCCAGTATCTGTAAGACATCACCAATGTTAGTACATAATAAATTTATTTATTTCTGTCCAGTATTGCCAGTAATTACTCCACCCAACAGCACCAATGTCCCAGGTCAAGAGAACACAACAGTCACACTGGACTGTCAAGTGGCACCTCTAGATTCTCTGAGTGATCTGTATTGGACTAAGAATGGAGTCAGACTGAACACAACTGGGTCCAGCAAGTATTCTGGTGGCACTAAGAGCATCCCAAACTTAACTATCAACTCAATGACAGACAGTGATGTAGGAAGATATGAGTGTGTTTCAACCAACAACTTTGGAACCACTGAAGGACCAAATATAACTGTAAATCTAGAATGTGAGTAGCATTTCTTTTTTTTTATAAATTTTTTTTTTTTTGGAATGATCTTTCTAATCCACATATGTAAGGAAATTTCATAGGACAAGAATAAAATCATACAAAAAAATATTACCATTTATTTAGTTTAAAACTCTTACATAAATCATTTTTCTTTTATCAGTTTTTTTTTTAAAATGCTGTTATTACAGTCAATTTAGCATTTCATGTTTTTTCTAAAAACAACAACCTCATCTTTTTTTTTACAGATAAACCTCAACTTAATGTAAGCAGCGGATCTATTGTCACCACTCCAGGAAATACCATTAGCCTAACCTGTACAGTATCTGCCAATCCAAATATATCCAGCTTCTACTGGTCTAAAGTAGGCAGTGGACTGATTAACCCAAGTAGCAACACCAATAAGTATATAGGTGGGACAGTAGCCAACTCAACATTGACCATCACTGGGACTCAAACTCAGGACTCTGGGAACTACACTTGTACAGCAGGAAACACAATTGGAAATACTACCAGCTCATTTGTTAGTCTCCTAGTTACTTGTAAGTATATCAAAATAGGTGTCATTGTTATAATTTACTCAAGTGTTTCACATCTAATAATTACAATTTGTTATCCAATAGCATTTAAATTTAAAATTGTTGTTTATGACAGGTTACCTTTTGGTATGCTCTCTTTTTATCAATCATGTGACAAGTTTGTTCTTTTGTTATTGTTATTCTTTCATTGTTGTATGAAGCATGTAGGTCTTACAGGTTTGTTCTTTTTATTATAAGATAGAGTGCCGCTCTAATCTCTGTCAGATAGCCCTGGTTTGTAATTTGTGTATACTGTTAAATTGCAGTGATAAACAATCTTGGTTTGATCTGAATCAGCTGATTTAAATCTGACCAACTATTGTTACTTGTTAATTAAAACATTTCAATGTCTTAGAAAATTGTACAGGATTAGCTGTAAAAATGTGCTAAGGAAATTCTAAACTATTAAACTTAGAAAATGACATTATAAATATCAATTGCATAAACTTGTAATCTCATCATGAAAAAAACAACAACATTGCTGTACTACTTTTGTTACCTTTTGAACCCAGTATCTGTAAGACATCACCAATGTTAGTACATAATAAATTTATTTATTTCTGTCCAGTATTGCCAGTAATTACTCCACCCAACAGCACCAATGTCCCAGGTCAAGAGAACACAACAGTCACACTGGACTGTCAAGTGGCACCTCTAGATTCTCTGAGTGATCTGTATTGGACTAAGAATGGAGTCAGACTGAACACAACTGGGTCCAGCAAGTATTCTGGTGGCACTAAGAGCATCCCAAACTTAACTATCAACTCAATGACAGACAGTGATGTAGGAAGATATGAGTGTGTTTCAACCAACAACTTTGGAACCACTGAAGGACCAAATATAACTGTAAATCTAGAATGTGAGTAGCATTTCTTTTTTTTTATAAATTTTTTTTTTTTTGGAATGATCTTTCTAATCCACATATGTAAGGAAATTTCATAGGACAAGAATAAAATCATACAAAAAAATATTACCATTTATTTAGTTTAAAACTCTTACATAAATCATTTTTCTTTTATCAGTTTTTTTTTTAAAATGCTGTTATTACAGTCAATTTAGCATTTCATGTTTTTTCTAAAAAAAACAACCTCATCTTTTTTTTTACAGATAAACCTCAACTTAATGTAAGCAGCGGATCTATTGTCACCACTCCAGGAAATACCATTAGCCTAACCTGTACAGTATCTGCCAATCCAAATATATCCAGCTTCTACTGGTCTAAAGTAGGCAGTGGACTGATTAACCCAAGTAGCAACACCAATAAGTATATAGGTGGGACAGTAGCCAACTCAACATTGACCATCACTGGGACTCAAACTCAGGACTCTGGGAACTACACTTGTACAGCAGGAAACACAATTGGAAATACTACCAGCTCATTTGTTAGTCTCCTAGTTACTTGTAAGTATATCAAAATAGGTGTCATTGTTATAATTTACTCAAGTGTTTCACATCTAATAATTACAATTTGTTATCCAATAGCATTTAAATTTAAAATTGTTGTTTATGACAGGTTACCTTTTGGTATGCTCTCTTTTTATCAATCATGTGACAAGTTTGTTCTTTTGTTATTGTTATTCTTTCATTGTTGTATGAAGCATGTAGGTCTTACAGGTTTGTTCTTTTTATTATAAGATAGAGTGCCGCTCTAATCTCTGTCAGATAGCCCTGGTTTGTAATTTGTGTATACTGTTAAATTGCAGTGATAAACAATCTTGGTTTGATCTGAATCAGCTGATTTAAATCTGACCAACTATTGTTA
Source organism: Biomphalaria pfeifferi (assembly GCA_030265305.1). Classification (NCBI taxonomy): domain Eukaryota; kingdom Metazoa; phylum Mollusca; class Gastropoda; family Planorbidae; genus Biomphalaria; species Biomphalaria pfeifferi. The sequence goes on along the minus strand of JASAOG010000227.1, from coordinate 838,843 downwards.
CTTGTTAATTAAAACATTTCAATGTCTTAGAAAATTGTACAGGATTAGCTGTAAAAATGTGCTAAGGAAATTCTAAACTATTAAACTTAGAAAATGACATTATAAATATCAATTGCATAAACTTGTAATCTCATCATGAAAAAAACAACAACATTGCTGTACTACTTTTGTTACCTTTTGAACCCAGTATCTGTAAGACATCACCAATGTTAGTACATAATAAATTTATTTATTTCTGTCCAGTATTGCCAGTAATTACTCCACCCAACAGCACCAATGTCCCAGGTCAAGAGAACACAACAGTCACACTGGACTGTCAAGTGGCACCTCTAGATTCTCTGAGTGATCTGTATTGGACTAAGAATGGAGTCAGACTGAACACAACTGGGTCCAGCAAGTATTCTGGTGGCACTAAGAGCATCCCAAACTTAACTATCAACTCAATGACAGACAGTGATGTAGGAAGATATGAGTGTGTTTCAACCAACAACTTTGGAACCACTGAAGGACCAAATATAACTGTAAATCTAGAATGTGAGTAGCATTTCTTTTTTTTTATAAATTTTTTTTTTTTTGGAATGATCTTTCTAATCCACATATGTAAGGAAATTTCATAGGACAAGAATAAAATCATACAAAAAAATATTACCATTTATTTAGTTTAAAACTCTTACATAAATCATTTTTCTTTTATCAGTTTTTTTTTTAAAATGCTGTTATTACAGTCAATTTAGCATTTCATGTTTTTTCTAAAAACAACAACCTCATCTTTTTTTTTACAGATAAACCTCAACTTAATGTAAGCAGCGGATCTATTGTCACCACTCCAGGAAATACCATTAGCCTAACCTGTACAGTATCTGCCAATCCAAATATATCCAGCTTCTACTGGTCTAAAGTAGGCAGTGGACTGATTAACCCAAGTAGCAACACCAATAAGTATATAGGTGGGACAGTAGCCAACTCAACATTGACCATCACTGGGACTCAAACTCAGGACTCTGGGAACTACACTTGTACAGCAGGAAACACAATTGGAAATACTACCAGCTCATTTGTTAGTCTCCTAGTTACTTGTAAGTATATCAAAATAGGTGTCATTGTTATAATTTACTCAAGTGTTTCACATCTAATAATTACAATTTGTTATCCAATAGCATTTAAATTTAAAATTGTTGTTTATGACAGGTTACCTTTTGGTATGCTCTCTTTTTATCAATCATGTGACAAGTTTGTTCTTTTGTTATTGTTATTCTTTCATTGTTGTATGAAGCATGTAGGTCTTACAGGTTTGTTCTTTTTATTATAAGATAGAGTGCCGCTCTAATCTCTGTCAGATAGCCCTGGTTTGTAATTTGTGTATACTGTTAAATTGCAGTGATAAACAATCTTGGTTTGATCTGAATCAGCTGATTTAAATCTGACCAACTATTGTTACTTGTTAATTAAAACATTTCAATGTCTTAGAAAATTGTACAGGATTAGCTGTAAAAATGTGCTAAGGAAATTCTAAACTATTAAACTTAGAAAATGACATTATAAATATCAATTGCATAAACTTGTAATCTCATCATGAAAAAAACAACAACATTGCTGTACTACTTTTGTTACCTTTTGAACCCAGTATCTGTAAGACATCACCAATGTTAGTACATAATAAATTTATTTATTTCTGTCCAGTATTGCCAGTAATTACTCCACCCAACAGCACCAATGTCCCAGGTCAAGAGAACACAACAGTCACACTGGACTGTCAAGTGGCACCTCTAGATTCTCTGAGTGATCTGTATTGGACTAAGAATGGAGTCAGACTGAACACAACTGGGTCCAGCAAGTATTCTGGTGGCACTAAGAGCATCCCAAACTTAACTATCAACTCAATGACAGACAGTGATGTAGGAAGATATGAGTGTGTTTCAACCAACAACTTTGGAACCACTGAAGGACCAAATATAACTGTAAATCTAGAATGTGAGTAGCATTTCTTTTTTTTTATAAATTTTTTTTTTTTTGGAATGATCTTTCTAATCCACATATGTAAGGAAATTTCATAGGACAAGAATAAAATCATACAAAAAAATATTACCATTTATTTAGTTTAAAACTCTTACATAAATCATTTTTCTTTTATCAGTTTTTTTTTTAAAATGCTGTTATTACAGTCAATTTAGCATTTCATGTTTTTTCTAAAAAAAACAACCTCATCTTTTTTTTTACAGATAAACCTCAACTTAATGTAAGCAGCGGATCTATTGTCACCACTCCAGGAAATACCATTAGCCTAACCTGTACAGTATCTGCCAATCCAAATATATCCAGCTTCTACTGGTCTAAAGTAGGCAGTGGACTGATTAACCCAAGTAGCAACACCAATAAGTATATAGGTGGGACAGTAGCCAACTCAACATTGACCATCACTGGGACTCAAACTCAGGACTCTGGGAACTACACTTGTACAGCAGGAAACACAATTGGAAATACTACCAGCTCATTTGTTAGTCTCCTAGTTACTTGTAAGTATATCAAAATAGGTGTCATTGTTATAATTTACTCAAGTGTTTCACATCTAATAATTACAATTTGTTATCCAATAGCATTTAAATTTAAAATTGTTGTTTATGACAGGTTACCTTTTGGTATGCTCTCTTTTTATCAATCATGTGACAAGTTTGTTCTTTTGTTATTGTTATTCTTTCATTGTTGTATGAAGCATGTAGGTCTTACAGGTTTGTTCTTTTTATTATAAGATAGAGTGCCGCTCTAATCTCTGTCAGATAGCCCTGGTTTGTAATTTGTGTATACTGTTAAATTGCAGTGATAAACAATCTTGGTTTGATCTGAATCAGCTGATTTAAATCTGACCAACTATTGTTACTTGTTAATTAAAACATTTCAATGTCTTAGAAAATTGTACAGGATTAGCTGTAAAAATGTGCTAAGGAAATTCTAAACTATTAAACTTAGAAAATGACATTATAAATATCAATTGCATAAACTTGTAATCTCATCATGAAAAAAACAACAACATTGCTGTACTACTTTTGTTACCTTTTGAACCCAGTATCTGTAAGACATCACCAATGTTAGTACATAATAAATTTATTTATTTCTGTCCAGTATTGCCAGTAATTACTCCACCCAACAGCACCAATGTCCCAGGTCAAGAGAACACAACAGTCACACTGGACTGTCAAGTGGCACCTCTAGATTCTCTGAGTGATCTGTATTGGACTAAGAATGGAGTCAGACTGAACACAACTGGGTCCAGCAAGTATTCTGGTGGCACTAAGAGCATCCCAAACTTAACTATCAACTCAATGACAGACAGTGATGTAGGAAGATATGAGTGTGTTTCAACCAACAACTTTGGAACCACTGAAGGACCAAATATAACTGTAAATCTAGAATGTGAGTAGCATTTCTTTTTTTTTATAAATTTTTTTTTTTTTGGAATGATCTTTCTAATCCACATATGTAAGGAAATTTCATAGGACAAGAATAAAATCATACAAAAAAATATTACCATTTATTTAGTTTAAAACTCTTACATAAATCATTTTTCTTTTATCAGTTTTTTTTTTAAAATGCTGTTATTACAGTCAATTTAGCATTTCATGTTTTTTCTAAAAAAAACAACCTCATCTTTTTTTTTACAGATAAACCTCAACTTAATGTAAGCAGCGGATCTATTGTCACCACTCCAGGAAATACCATTAGCCTAACCTGTACAGTATCTGCCAATCCAAATATATCCAGCTTCTACTGGTCTAAAGTAGGCAGTGGACTGATTAACCCAAGTAGCAACACCAATAAGTATATAGGTGGGACAGTAGCCAACTCAACATTGACCATCACTGGGACTCAAACTCAGGACTCTGGGAACTACACTTGTACAGCAGGAAACACAATTGGAAATACTACCAGCTCATTTGTTAGTCTCCTAGTTACTTGTAAGTATATCAAAATAGGTGTCATTGTTATAATTTACTCAAGTGTTTCACATCTAATAATTACAATTTGTTATCCAATAGCATTTAAATTTAAAATTGTTGTTTATGACAGGTTACCTTTTGGTATGCTCTCTTTTTATCAATCATGTGACAAGTTTGTTCTTTTGTTATTGTTATTCTTTCATTGTTGTATGAAGCATGTAGGTCTTACAGGTTTGTTCTTTTTATTATAAGATAGAGTGCCGCTCTAATCTCTGTCAGATAGCCCTGGTTTGTAATTTGTGTATACTGTTAAATTGCAGTGATAAACAATCTTGGTTTGATCTGAATCAGCTGATTTAAATCTGACCAACTATTGTTACTTGTTAATTAAAACATTTCAATGTCTTAGAAAATTGTACAGGATTAGCTGTAAAAATGTGCTAAGGAAATTCTAAACTATTAAACTTAGAAAATGACATTATAAATATCAATTGCATAAACTTGTAATCTCATCATGAAAAAAACAACAACATTGCTGTACTACTTTTGTTACCTTTTGAACCCAGTATCTGTAAGACATCACCAATGTTAGTACATAATAAATTTATTTATTTCTGTCCAGTATTGCCAGTAATTACTCCACCCAACAGCACCAATGTCCCAGGTCAAGAGAACACAACAGTCACACTGGACTGTCAAGTGGCACCTCTAGATTCTCTGAGTGATCTGTATTGGACTAAGAATGGAGTCAGACTGAACACAACTGGGTCCAGCAAGTATTCTGGTGGCACTAAGAGCATCCCAAACTTAACTATCAACTCAATGACAGACAGTGATGTAGGAAGATATGAGTGTGTTTCAACCAACAACTTTGGAACCACTGAAGGACCAAATATAACTGTAAATCTAGAATGTGAGTAGCATTTCTTTTTTTTTATAAATTTTTTTTTTTTTGGAATGATCTTTCTAATCCACATATGTAAGGAAATTTCATAGGACAAGAATAAAATCATACAAAAAAATATTACCATTTATTTAGTTTAAAACTCTTACATAAATCATTTTTCTTTTATCAGTTTTTTTTTTAAAATGCTGTTATTACAGTCAATTTAGCATTTCATGTTTTTTCTAAAAAAAACAACCTCATCTTTTTTTTTACAGATAAACCTCAACTTAATGTAAGCAGCGGATCTATTGTCACCACTCCAGGAAATACCATTAGCCTAACCTGTACAGTATCTGCCAATCCAAATATATCCAGCTTCTACTGGTCTAAAGTAGGCAGTGGACTGATTAACCCAAGTAGCAACACCAATAAGTATATAGGTGGGACAGTAGCCAACTCAACATTGACCATCACTGGGACTCAAACTCAGGACTCTGGGAACTACACTTGTACAGCAGGAAACACAATTGGAAATACTACCAGCTCATTTGTTAGTCTCCTAGTTACTTGTAAGTATATCAAAATAGGTGTCATTGTTATAATTTACTCAAGTGTTTCACATCTAATAATTACAATTTGTTATCCAATAGCATTTAAATTTAAAATTGTTGTTTATGACAGGTTACCTTTTGGTATGCTCTCTTTTTATCAATCATGTGACAAGTTTGTTCTTTTGTTATTGTTATTCTTTCATTGTTGTATGAAGCATGTAGGTCTTACAGGTTTGTTCTTTTTATTATAAGATAGAGTGCCGCTCTAATCTCTGTCAGATAGCCCTGGTTTGTAATTTGTGTATACTGTTAAATTGCAGTGATAAACAATCTTGGTTTGATCTGAATCAGCTGATTTAAATCTGACCAACTATTGTTACTTGTTAATTAAAACATTTCAATGTCTTAGAAAATTGTACAGGATTAGCTGTAAAAATGTGCTAAAGAAATTCTAAACTATTAAACTTAGAAAATGACATTATAAATATCAATTGCATAAACTTGTAATCTCATCATGAAAAAAACAACAACATTGCTGTACTACTTTTGTTACCTTTTGAACCCAGTATCTGTAAGACATCACCAATGTTAGTACATAATAAATTTATTTATTTCTGTCCAGTATTGCCAGTAATTACTCCACCCAACAGCACCAATGTCCCAGGTCAAGAGAACACAACAGTCACACTGGACTGTCAAGTGGCACCTCTAGATTCTCTGAGTGATCTGTATTGGACTAAGAATGGAGTCAGACTGAACACAACTGGGTCCAGCAAGTATTCTGGTGGCACTAAGAGCATCCCAAACTTAACTATCAACTCAATGACAGACAGTGATGTAGGAAGATATGAGTGTGTTTCAACCAACAACTTTGGAACCACTGAAGGACCAAATATAACTGTAAATCTAGAATGTGAGTAGCATTTCTTTTTTTTTATAAATTTTTTTTTTTTTGGAATGATCTTTCTAATCCACATATGTAAGGAAATTTCATAGGACAAGAATAAAATCATACAAAAAAATATTACCATTTATTTAGTTTAAAACTCTTACATAAATCATTTTTCTTTTATCAGTTTTTTTTTTAAAATGCTGTTATTACAGTCAATTTAGCATTTCATGTTTTTTCTAAAAAAAACAACCTCATCTTTTTTTTTACAGATAAACCTCAACTTAATGTAAGCAGCGGATCTATTGTCACCACTCCAGGAAATACCATTAGCCTAACCTGTACAGTATCTGCCAATCCAAATATATCCAGCTTCTACTGGTCTAAAGTAGGCAGTGGACTGATTAACCCAAGTAGCAACACCAATAAGTATATAGGTGGGACAGTAGCCAACTCAACATTGACCATCACTGGGACTCAAACTCAGGACTCTGGGAACTACACTTGTACAGCAGGAAACACAATTGGAAATACTACCAGCTCATTTGTTAGTCTCCTAGTTACTTGTAAGTATATCAAAATAGGTGTCATTGTTATAATTTACTCAAGTGTTTCACATCTAATAATTACAATTTGTTATCCAATAGCATTTAAATTTAAAATTGTTGTTTATGACAGGTTACCTTTTGCTATGCTCTCTTTTTATCAATCATGTGACAAGTTTGTTCTTTTGTTATTGTTATTCTTTCATTGTTGTATGAAGCATGTAGGTCTTACAGGTTTGTTCTTTTTATTATAAGATAGAGTGCCGCTCTAATCTCTGTCAGATAGCCCTGGTTTGTAATTTGTGTATACTGTTAAATTGCAGTGATAAACAATCTTGGTTTGATCTGAATCAGCTGATTTAAATCTGACCAACTATTGTTACTTGTTAATTAAAACATTTCAATGTCTTAGAAAATTGTACAGGATTAGCTGTAAAAATGTGCTAAGGAAATTCTAAACTATTAAACTTAGAAAATGACATTATAAATATCAATTGCATAAACTTGTAATCTCATCATGAAAAAAACAACAACATTGCTGTACTACTTTTGTTACCTTTTGAACCCAGTATCTGTAAGACATCACCAATGTTAGTACATAATAAATTTATTTATTTCTGTCCAGTATTGCCAGTAATTACTCCACCCAACAGCACCAATGTCCCAGGTCAAGAGAACACAACAGTCACACTGGACTGTCAAGTGGCACCTCTAGATTCTCTGAGTGATCTGTATTGGACTAAGAATGGAGTCAGACTGAACACAACTGGGTCCAGCAAGTATTCTGGTGGCACTAAGAGCATCCCAAACTTAACTATCAACTCAATGACAGACAGTGATGTAGGAAGATATGAGTGTGTTTCAACCAACAACTTTGGAACCACTGAAGGACCAAATATAACTGTAAATCTAGAATGTGAGTAGCATTTCTTTTTTTTTATAAATTTTTTTTTTTTTGGAATGATCTTTCTAATCCACATATGTAAGGAAATTTCATAGGACAAGAATAAAATCATACAAAAAAATATTACCATTTATTTAGTTTAAAACTCTTACATAAATCATTTTTCTTTTATCAGTTTTTTTTTTAAATGCTGTTATTACAGTCAATTTAGCATTTCATGTTTTTTCTAAAAAAAAAAACCTCATCTTTTTTTTTACAGATAAACCTCAACTTAATGTAAGCAGCGGATCTATTGTCACCACTCCAGGAAATACCATTAGCCTAACCTGTACAGTATCTGCCAATCCAAATATATCCAGCTTCTACTGGTCTAAAGTAGGCAGTGGACTGATTAACCCAAGTAGCAACACCAATAAGTATATAGGTGGGACAGTAGCCAACTCAACATTGACCATCACTGGGACTCAAACTCAGGACTCTGGGAACTACACTTGTACAGCAGGAAACACAATTGGAAATACTACCAGCTCATTTGTTAGTCTCCTAGTTACTTGTAAGTATATCAAAATAGGTGTCATTGTTATAATTTACTCAAGTGTTTCACATCTAATAATTACAATTTGTTATCCAATAGCATTTAAATTTAAAATTGTTGTTTATGACAGGTTACCTTTTGGTATGCTCTCTTTTTATCAATCATGTGACAAGTTTGTTCTTTTGTTATTGTTATTCTTTCATTGTTGTATGAAGCATGTAGGTCTTACAGGTTTGTTCTTTTTATTATAAGATAGAGTGCCGCTCTAATCTCTGTCAGATAGCCCTGGTTTGTAATTTGTGTATACTGTTAAATTGCAGTGATAAACAATCTTGGTTTGATCTGAATCAGCTGATTTAAATCTGACCAACTATTGTTACTTGTTAATTAAAACATTTCAATGTCTTAGAAAATTGTACAGGATTAGCTGTAAAAATGTGCTAAGGAAATTCTAAACTATTAAACTTAGAAAATGACATTATAAATATCAATTGCATAAACTTGTAATCTCATCATGAAAAAAACAACAACATTGCTGTACTACTTTTGTTACCTTTTGAACCCAGTATCTGTAAGACATCACCAATGTTCGTACATAATAAATTTATTTATTTCTGTCCAGTATTGCCAGTAATTACTCCACCCAACAGCACCAATGTCCCAGGTCAAGAGAACACAACAGTCACACTGGACTGTCAAGTGGCACCTCTAGATTCTCTGAGTGATCTGTATTGGACTAAGAATGGAGTCAGACTGAACACAACTGGGTCCAGCAAGTATTCTGGTGGCACTAAGAGCATCCCAAACTTAACTATCAACTCAATGACAGACAGTGATGTAGGAAGATATGAGTGTGTTTCAACCAACAACTTTGGAACCACTGAAGGACCAAATATAACTGTAAATCTAGAATGTGAGTAGCATTTCTTTTTTTTTATAAATTTTTTTTTTTTTGGAATGATCTTTCTAATCCACATATGTAAGGAAATTTCATAGGACAAGAATAAAATCATACAAAAAAATATTACCATTTATTTAGTTTAAAACTCTTACATAAATCATTTTTCTTTTATCAGTTTTTTTTTAAAATGCTGTTATTACAGTCAATTTAGCATTTCATGTTTTTTCTAAAAAAAACAACCTCATCTTTTTTTTTACAGATAAACCTCAACTTAATGTAAGCAGCGGATCTATTGTCACCACTCCAGGAAATACCATTAGCCTAACCTGTACAGTATCTGCCAATCCAAATATATCCAGCTTCTACTGGTCTAAAGTAGGCAGTGGACTGATTAACACAAGTAGCAACACCAATAAGTATATAGGTGGGACAGTAGCCAACTCAACATTGACCATCACTGGGACTCAAACTCAGGACTCTGGGAACTACACTTGTACAGCAGGAAACACAATTGGAAATACTACCAGCTCATTTGTTAGTCTCCTAGTTACTTGTAAGTATATCAAAATAGGTGTCATTGTTATAATTTACTCAAGTGTTTCACATCTAATAATTATAATTTGTTATCCAATAGCATTTAAATTTAAAATTGTTGTTTATGACAGGTTACCTTTTGGTATGCTCTCTTTTTATCAATCATGTGACAAGTTTGTTCTTTTGTTATTGTTATTCTTTCATTGTTGTATGAAGCATGTAGGTCTTACAGGTTTGTTCTTTTTATTATAAGATAGAGTGCCGCTCTAATCTCTGTCAGATAGCCCTGGTTTGTAATTTGTGTATACTGTTAAATTGCAGTGATAAACAATCTTGGTTTGATCTGAATCAGCTGATTTAAATCTGACCAACTATTGTTACTTGTTAATTAAAACATTTCAATGTCTTAGAAAATTGTACAGGATTAGCTGTAAAAATGTGCTAAGGAAATTCTAAACTATTAAACTTAGAAAATGACATTATAAATATCAATTGCATAAACTTGTAATCTCATCATGAAAAAAACAACAACATTGCTGTACTACTTTTGTTACCTTTTGAACCCAGTATCTGTAAGACATCACCAATGTTAGTACATAATAAATTTATTTATTTCTGTCCAGTATTGCCAGTAATTACTCCACCCAACAGCACCAATGTCCCAGGTCAAGAGAACACAACAGTCACACTGGACTGTCAAGTGGCACCTCTAGATTCTCTGAGTGATCTGTATTGGACTAAGAATGGAGTCAGACTGAACACAACTGGGTCCAGCAAGTATTCTGGTGGCACTAAGAGCATCCCAAACTTAACTATCAACTCAATGACAGACAGTGATGTAGGAAGATATGAGTGTGTTTCAACCAACAACTTTGGAACCACTGAAGGACCAAATATAACTGTAAATCTAGAATGTGAGTAGCATTTCTTTTTTTTTATAAATTTATTTTTTTTTTGGAATGATCTTTCTAATCCACATATGTAAGGAAATTTCATAGGACAAGAATAAAATCATACAAAAAAATATTACCATTTATTTAGTTTAAAACTCTTACATAAATCATTTTTCTTTTATCAGTTTTTTTTTTAAAATGCTGTTATTACAGTCAATTTAGCATTTCATGTTTTTTCTAAAAAAAACAACCTCATCTTTTTTTTTACAGATAAACCTCAACTTAATGTAAGCAGCGGATCTATTGTCACCACTCCAGGAAATACCATTAGCCTAACCTGTACAGTATCTGCCAATCCAAATATATCCAGCTTCTACTGGTCTAAAGTAGGCAGTGGACTGATTAACCCAAGTAGCAACACCAATAAGTATATAGGTGGGACAGTAGCCAACTCAACATTGACCATCACTGGGACTCAAACTCAGGACTCTGGGAACTACACTTGTACAGCAGGAAACACAATTGGAAATACTACCAGCTCATTTGTTAGTCTCCTAGTTACTTGTAAGTATATCAAAATAGGTGTCATTGTTATAATTTACTCAAGTGTTTCACATCTAATAATTATAATTTGTTATCCAATAGCATTTAAATTTAAAATTGTTGTTTATGACAGGTTACCTTTTGGTATGCTCTCTTTTTATCAATCATGTGACAAGTTTGTTCTTTTGTTATTGTTATTCTTTCATTGTTGTATGAAGCATGTAGGTCTTACAGGTTTGTTCTTTTTATTATAAGATAGAGTGCCGCTCTAATCTCTGTCAGATAGCCCTGGTTTGTAATTTGTGTATACTGTTAAATTGCAGTGATAAACAATCTTGGTTTGATCTGAATCAGCTGATTTAAATCTGACCAACTATTGTTACTTGTTAATTAAAACATTTCAATGTCTTAGAAAATTGTACAGGATTAGCTGTAAAAATGTGCTAAGGAAATTCTAAACTATTAAACTTAGAAAATGACATTATAAATATCAATTGCATAAACTTGTAATCTCATCATGAAAAAAACAACAACATTGCTGTACTACTTTTGTTACCTTTTGAACCCAGTATCTGTAAGACATCACCAATGTTCGTACATAATAAATTTATTTATTTCTGTCTAGTATTGCCAGTAATTACTCCACCCAACAGCACCAATGTCCCAGGTCAAGAGAACACAACAGTCACACTGGACTGTCAAGTGGCACCTCTATATTCTCTGAGTGATCTGTATTGGACTAAGAATGGAGTCAGACTGAACACAACTGGGTCAAGCAAGTATTCTGGTGGCACTAAGAGCATCCCAAACTTAACTATCAACTCAATGACAGACAGTGATGTAGGAAGATATGAGTGTGTTTCAACCAACAACTTTGGAACCACTGAAGGACCAAATATAACTGTAAATCTAGAATGTGAGTAGCATTTCTTTTTTTTTTATAAATTTTTTTTTTTTTGGAATGATCTTTCTAATCCACATATGTAAGGAAATTTCATAGGACAAGAATAAAATCATACAAAAAAATATTACCATTTATTTAGTTTAAAACTCTTACATAAATCATTTTTCTTTTATCAGTTTTTTTTTAAAATGCTGTTATTACAGTCAATTTAGCATTTCATGTTTTTTCTAAAAAAAACAACCTCATCTTTTTTTTTACAGATAAACCTCAACTTAATGTAAGCAGCGGATCTATTGTCACCACTCCAGGAAATACCATTAGCCTAACCTGTACAGTATCTGCCAATCCAAATATATCCAGCTTCTACTGGTCTAAAGTAGGCAGTGGACTGATTAACACAAGTAGCAACACCAATAAGTATATAGGTGGGACAGTAGCCAACTCAACATTGACCATCACTGGGACTCAAACTCAGGACTCTGGGAACTACACTTGTACAGCAGGAAACACAATTGGAAATACTACCAGCTCATTTGTTAGTCTCCTAGTTACTTGTAAGTATATCAAAATAGGTGTCATTGTTATAATTTACTCAAGTGTTTCACATCTAATAATTACAATTTGTTATCCAATAGCATTTAAATTTAAAATTGTTGTTTATGACAGGTTACCTTTTGCTATGCTCTCTTTTTATCAATCATGTGACAAGTTTGTTCTTTTGTTATTGTTATTCTTTCATTGTTGTATGAAGCATGTAGGTCTTACAGGTTTGTTCTTTTTATTATAAGATAGAGTGCCGCTCTAATCTCTGTCAGATAGCCCTGGTTTGTAATTTGTGTATACTGTTAAATTGCAGTGATAAACAATCTTGGTTTGATCTGAATCAGCTGATTTAAATCTGACCAACTATTGTTACTTGTTAATTAAAACATTTCAATGTCTTAGAAAATTGTACAGGATTAGCTGTAAAAATGTGCTAAGGAAATTCTAAACTATTAAACTTAGAAAATGACATTATAAATATCAATTGCATAAACTTGTAATCTCATCATGAAAAAAACAACAACATTGCTGTACTACTTTTGTTACCTTTTGAACCCAGTATCTGTAAGACATCACCAATGTTCGTACATAATAAATTTATTTATTTCTGTCTAGTATTGCCAGTAATTACTCCACCCAACAGCACCAATGTCCCAGGTCAAGAGAACACAACAGTCACACTGGACTGTCAAGTGGCACCTCTATATTCTCTGAGTGATCTGTATTGGACTAAGAATGGAGTCAGACTGAACACAACTGGGTCAAGCAAGTATTCTGGTGGCACTAAGAGCATCCCAAACTTAACTATCAACTCAATGACAGACAGTGATGTAGGAAGATATGAGTGTGTTTCAACCAACAACTTTGGAACCACTGAAGGACCAAATATAACTGTAAATCTAGAATGTGAGTAGCATTTCTTTTTTTTTTATAAATTTTTTTTTTTTTGGAATGATCTTTCTAATCCACATATGTAAGGAAATTTCATAGGACAAGAATAAAATCATACAAAAAAATATTACCATTTATTTAGTTTAAAACTCTTACATAAATCATTTTTCTTTTATCAGTTTTTTTTTAAAATGCTGTTATTACAGTCAATTTAGCATTTCATGTTTTTTCTAAAAAAAACAACCTCATCTTTTTTTTTACAGATAAACCTCAACTTAATGTAAGCAGCGGATCTATTGTCACCACTCCAGGAAATACCATTAGCCTAACCTGTACAGTATCTGCCAATCCAAATATATCCAGCTTCTACTGGTCTAAAGTAGGCAGTGGACTGATTAACACAAGTAGCAACACCAATAAGTATATAGGTGGGACAGTAGCCAACTCAACATTGACCATCACTGGGACTCAAACTCAGGACTCTGGGAACTACACTTGTACAGCAGGAAACACAATTGGAAATACTACCAGCTCATTTGTTAGTCTCCTAGTTACTTGTAAGTATATCAAAATAGGTGTCATTGTTATAATTTACTCAAGTGTTTCACATCTAATAATTACAATTTGTTATCCAATAGCATTTAAATTTAAAATTGTTGTTTATGACAGGTTACCTTTTGGTATGCTCTTTTTTTATCAATCATGTGACAAGTTTGTTCTTTTGTTATTGTTATTCTTTCATTGTTGTATGAAGCATGTAGGTCTTACAGGTTTGTTCTTTTTATTATAAGATAGAGTGCCGCTCTAATCTCTGTCAGATAGCCCTGGTTTGTAATTTGTGTATACTGTTAAATTGCAGTGATAAACAATCTTGGTTTGATCTGAATCAGCTGATTTAAATCTGACCAACTATTGTTACTTGTTAATTAAAACATTTCAATGTCTTAGAAAATTGTACAGGATTAGCTGTAAAAATGTGCTAAGGAAATTCTAAACTATTAAACTTAGAAAATGACATTATAAATATCAATTGCATAAACTTGTAATCTCATCATGAAAAAAACAACAACATTGCTGTACTACTTTTGTTACCTTTTGAACCCAGTATCTGTAAGACATCACCAATGTTCGTACATAATAAATTTATTTATTTCTGTCTAGTATTGCCAGTAATTACTTCACCCAACAGCACCAATGTCCCAGGTCAAGAGAACACAACAGTCACACTGGACTGTCAAGTGGCACCTCTATATTCTCTGAGTGATCTGTATTGGACTAAGAATGGAGTCAGACTGAACACAACTGGGTCAAGCAAGTATTCTGGTGGCACTAAGAGCATCCCAAACTTAACTATCAACTCAATGACAGACAGTGATGTAGGAAGATATGAGTGTGTTTCAACCAACAACTTTGGAACCACTGAAGGACCAAATATAACTGTAAATCTAGAATGTGAGTAGCATTTCTTTTTTTTTTATAAATTTTTTTTTTTTTGGAATGATCTTTCTAATCCACATATGTAAGGAAATTTCATAGGACAAGAATAAAATCATACAAAAAAATATTACCATTTATTTAGTTTAAAACTCTTACATAAATCATTTTTCTTTTATCAGTTTTTTTTTAAAATGCTGTTATTACAGTCAATTTAGCATTTCATGTTTTTTCTAAAAAAAACAACCTCATCTTTTTTTTTACAGATAAACCTCAACTTAATGTAAGCAGCGGATCTATTGTCACCACTCCAGGAAATACCATTAGCCTAACCTGTACAGTATCTGCCAATCCAAATATATCCAGCTTCTACTGGTCTAAAGTAGGCAGTGGACTGATTAACCCAAGTAGCAACACCAATAAGTATATAGGTGGGACAGTAGCCAACTCAACATTGACCATCACTGGGACTCAAACTCAGGACTCTGGGAACTACACTTGTACAGCAGGAAACACAATTGGAAATACTACCAGCTCATTTGTTAGTCTCCTAGTTACTTGTAAGTATATCAAAATAGGTGTCATTGTTATAATTTACTCAAGTGTTTCACATCTAATAATTACAATTTGTTATCCAATAGCATTTAAATTTAAAATTGTTGTTTATGACAGGTTACCTTTTGGTATGCTCTCTTTTTATCAATCATGTGACAAGTTTGTTCTTTTGTTATTGTTATTCTTTCATTGTTGTATGAAGCATGTAGGTCTTACAGGTTTGTTCTTTTTATTATAAGATAGAGTGCCGCTCTAATCTCTGTCAGATAGCCCTGGTTTGTAATTTGTGTATACTGTTAAATTGCAGTGATAAACAATCTTGGTTTGATCTGAATCAGCTGATTTAAATCTGACCAACTATTGTTACTTGTTAATTAAAACATTTCAATGTCTTAGAAAATTGTACAGGATTAGCTGTAAAAATGTGCTAAGGAAATTCTAAACTATTAAACTTAGAAAATGACATTATAAATATCAATTGCATAAACTTGTAATCTCATCATGAAAAAAACAACAACATTGCTGTACTACTTTTGTTACCTTTTGAACCCAGTATCTGTAAGACATCACCAATGTTCGTACATAATAAATTTATTTATTTCTGTCTAGTATTGCCAGTAATTACTCCACCCAACAGCACCAATGTCCCAGGTCAAGAGAACACAACAGTCACACTGGACTGTCAAGTGGCACCTCTATATTCTCTGAGTGATCTGTATTGGACTAAGAATGGAGTCAGACTAAACACAACTGGGTCAAGCAAGTATTCTGGTGGCACTAAGAGCATCCCAAACTTAACTATCAACTCAATGACAGACAGTGATGTAGGAAGATATGAGTGTGTTTCAACCAACAACTTTGGAACCACTGAAGGACCAAATATAACTGTAAATCTAGAATGTGAGTAGCATTTCTTTTTTTTTTATAAATTTTTTTTTTTTTGGAATGATCTTTCTAATCCACATATGTAAGGAAATTTCATAGGACAAGAATAAAATCATACAAAAAAATATTACCATTTATTTAGTTTAAAACTCTTACATAAATCATTTTTCTTTTATCAGTTTTTTTTTAAAATGCTGTTATTACAGTCAATTTAGCATTTCATGTTTTTTCTAAAAAAAACAACCTCATCTTTTTTTTTACAGATAAACCTCAACTTAATGTAAGCAGCGGATCTATTGTCACCACTCCAGGAAATACCATTAGCCTAACCTGTACAGTATCTGCCAATCCAAATATATCCAGCTTCTACTGGTCTAAAGTAGGCAGTGGACTGATTAACCCAAGTAGCAACACCAATAAGTATATAGGTGGGACAGTAGCCAACTCAACATTGACCATCACTGGGACTCAAACTCAGGACTCTGGGAACTACACTTGTACAGCAGGAAACACAATTGGAAATACTACCAGCTCATTTGTTAGTCTCCTAGTTACTTGTAAGTATATCAAAATAGGTGTCATTGTTATAATTTACTCAAGTGTTTCGCATCTAATAATTATAATTTGTTATACAATAGCATTTAAATTTAAAATTGTTGTTTATGACAGGTTACCTTTTGGTATGCTCTCTTTTTATCAATCATGTGACAAGTTTGTTCTTTTGTTATTGTTATTCTTTCCTTGTTGTATGAAGCATGTAGGTCTTACAGGTTTGTTCTTTTTATTATAAGGTAGAGTGCCGCTCTAATCTCTGTCAGATAGCCCTGGTTTGTAATTTGTGTATACTGTTAAATTGCAGTGATAAACAATCTTGGTTTGATCTGAATCAGCTGATTTAAATCTGACCAACTATTGTTACTTGTTAATTAAAACATTTCAATGTCTTAGAAAATTGTACAGGATTAGCTGTAAAAATGTGTTAAGGAAATTCTAAACTATTAAACTTAGAAAATGACATTATAAATATCAATTGCATAAACTTGTAATCTCATCATGAAAAAAACAACAACATTGCTGTACTACTTTTGTTACCTTTTGAACCCAGTATCTGTAAGACATCACCAATGTTAGTACATAATAAATTTATTTATTTCTGTCCAGTATTGCCAGTAATTACTCCACCCAACAGCACCAATGTCCCAGGTCAAGAGAACACAACAGTCACACTGGACTGTCAAGTGGCACCTCTAGATTCTCTGAGTGATTTGTATTGGACTAAGAATGGAGTCAGACTGAACACAACTGGGTCCAGCAAGTATTCTGGTGGCACTAAGAGCATCCCAAACTTAACTATCAACTCAATGACAGACAGTGATGTAGGAAGATATGAGTGTGTTTCAACCAACAACTTTGGAACCACTGAAGGACCAAATATAACTGTAAATCTAAAAGGTGAGTAGCATTTCTTTTTTTTTATAAATTTTTTTTTTTTTGGAATGATCTTTCTAATCCACATATGTAAGGAAATTTCATAGGACAAGAATAAAATCATACAAAAAAATATTACCATTTATTTAGTTTAAAACTCTTACATAAATCATTTTTCTTTTATCAGTTTTTTTTTAAAATGCTGTTATTACAGTCAATTTAGCATTTCATGTTTTTTCTAAAAAAAACAACCTCATCTTTTTTTTTACAGATAAACCTCAACTTAATGTAAGCAGCGGATCTATTGTCACCACTCCAGGAAATACCATTAGCATAACCTGTACAGTATCTGCCAATCCAAATATATCCAGCTTCTACTGGTCTAAAGTAGGCAGTGGACTGATTAACCCAAGTAGCAACACCAATAAGTATATAGGTGGGACAGTAGCCAACTCAACATTGACCATCACTGGGACTCAAACTCAGGACTCTGGGAAATACACTTGTACAGCAGGAAACACAATTGGAAATACTACCAGCTCATTTGTTAGTCTCCTAGTTACTTGTAAGTATATCAAAATAGGTGTCATTGTTATAATTTACTCAAGTGTTTCGCATCTAATAATTATAATTTGTTATACAAAAGCATTTAAATTTAAAATTGTTGTTTATGACAGGTTACCTTTTGGTATGCTCTCTTTTTATCAATCATGTGACAAGTTTGTTCTTTTGTTATTGTTATTCTTTCATTGTTGTATGAAGCATGTAGGTCTTACAGGTTTGTTCTTTTTATTATAAGATAGAGTGCCGCTCTAATCTCTGTCAGATAGCCCTGGTTTGTAATTTGTGTATCCTGTTAAATTGCAGTGATAAACAATCTTGGTTTGATCTGAATCAGCTGATTTAAATCTGACCAACTATTGTTACTTGTTAATTAAAACATTTCAATGTCTTAGAAAATTGTACAGGATTAGCTGTAAAAATGTGCTAAGGAAATTCTAAACTATTAAACTTAGAAAATGACATTATAAATATCAATTGCATAAACTTGTAATCTCATCATGAAAAAAACAACAACATTGCTGTACTACTTTTGTTACCTTTTGAACCCAGTATCTGTAAGACATCACCAATGTTAGTACATAATAAATTAATTTATTTCTGTCCAGTATTGCCAGTAATTACTCCACCCAACAGCACCAATGTCCCAGGTCAAGAGAACACAACAGTCACACTGGACTGTCAAGTGGCACCTCTAGATTCTCTGAGTGATCTGTATTGGACTAAGAATGGAGTCAGACTGAACACATCTGGGTCCAGCAAGTATTCTGGTGGCACTAAGAGCATCCCAAACTTAACTATCAACTCAATGACAGACAGTGATGTAGGAAGATATGAGTGTGTTTCAACCAACAACTTTGGAACCACTGAAGGACCAAATATAACTGTAAATCTAGAATGTGAGTAGCATTTCTTTTTTTTTATAAATTTTTTTTTTTTTGGAATGATCTTTCTAATCCACATATGTAAGGAAATTTCATAGGACAAGAATAAAATCATACAAAAAAATATTACCATTTATTTAGTTTAAAACTCTTACATAAATCATTTTTCTTTTATCAGTTTTTTTTTAAAATGCTGTTATTACAGTCAATTTAGCATTTCATGTTTTTTCTAAAAAAAACAACCTCATCTTTTTTTTTACAGATAAACCTCAACTTAATGTAAGCAGCGGATCTATTGTCACCACTCCAGGAAATACCATTAGCATAACCTGTACAGTATCTGCCAATCCAAATATATCCAGCTTCTACTGGTCTAAAGTAGGCAGTGGACTGATTAACCCAAGTAGCAACACCAATAAGTATATAGGTGGGACAGTAGCCAACTCAACATTGACCATCACTGGGACTCAAACTCAGGACTCTGGGAAATACACTTGTACAGCAGGAAACACAATTGGAAATACTACCAGCTCATTTGTTAGTCTCCTAGTTACTTGTAAGTATATCAAAATAGGTGTCATTGTTATAATTTACTCAAGTGTTTCGCATCTAATAATTATAATTTGTTATACAAAAGCATTTAAATTTAAAATTGTTGTTTATGACAGGTTACCTTTTGGTATGCTCTCTTTTTATCAATCATGTGACAAGTTTGTTCTTTTGTTATTGTTATTCTTTCATTGTTGTATGAAGCATGTAGGTCTTACAGGTTTGTTCTTTTTATTATAAGATAGAGTGCCGCTCTAATCTCTGTCAGATAGCCCTGGTTTGTAATTTGTGTATCCTGTTAAATTGCAGTGATAAACAATCTTGGTTTGATCTGAATCAGCTGATTTAAATCTGACCAACTATTGTTACTTGTTAATTAAAACATTTCAATGTCTTAGAAAATTGTACAGGATTAGCTGTAAAAATGTGCTAAGGAAATTCTAAACTATTAAACTTAGAAAATGACATTATAAATATCAATTGCATAAACTTGTAATCTCATCATGAAAAAAACAACAACATTGCTGTACTACTTTTGTTACCTTTTGAACCCAGTATCTGTAAGACATCACCAATGTTAGTACATAATAAATTAATTTATTTCTGTCCAGTATTGCCAGTAATTACTCCACCCAACAGCACCAATGTCCCAGGTCAAGAGAACACAACAGTCACACTGGACTGTCAAGTGGCACCTCTAGATTCTCTGAGTGATCTGTATTGGACTAAGAATGGAGTCAGACTGAACACATCTGGGTCCAGCAAGTATTCTGGTGGCACTAAGAGCATCCCAAACTTAACTATCAACTCAATGACAGACAGTGATGTAGGAAGATATGAGTGTGTTTCAACCAACAACTTTGGAACCACTGAAGGACCAAATATAACTGTAAATCTAGAATGTGAGTAGCATTTCTTTTTTTTTATAAATTTTTTTTTTTTTGGAATGATCTTTCTAATCCACATATGTAAGGAAATTTCATAGGACAAGAATAAAATCATACAAAAAAATATTACCATTTATTTAGTTTAAAACTCTTACATAAATCATTTTTCTTTTATCAGTTTTTTTTTAAAATGCTGTTATTACAGTCAATTTAGCATTTCATGTTTTTTCTAAAAAAAACAACCTCATCTTTTTTTTTACAGATAAACCTCAACTTAATGTAAGCAGCGGATCTATTGTCACCACTCCAGGAAATACCATTAGCATAACCTGTACAGTATCTGCCAATCCAAATATATCCAGCTTCTACTGGTCTAAAGTAGGCAGTGGACTGATTAACCCAAGTAGCAACACCAATAAGTATATAGGTGGGACAGTAGCCAACTCAACATTGACCATCACTGGGACTCAAACTCAGGACTCTGGGAAATACACTTGTACAGCAGGAAACACAATTGGAAATACTACCAGCTCATTTGTTAGTCTCCTAGTTACTTGTAAGTATATCAAAATAGGTGTCATTGTTATAATTTACTCAAGTGTTTCGCATCTAATAATTATAATTTGTTATACAATAGCATTTAAATTTAAAATTGTTGTTTATGACAGGTTACCTTTTGGTATGCTCTCTTTTTATCAATCATGTGACAAGTTTGTTCTTTTGTTATTGTTATTCTTTCATTGTTGTATGAAGCATGTAGGTCTTACAGGTTTGTTCTTTTTATTATAAGATAGAGTGCCGCTCTAATCTCTGTCAGATAGCCCTGGTTTGTAATTTGTGTATCCTGTTAAATTGCAGTGATAAACAATCTTGG
Source organism: Biomphalaria pfeifferi (assembly GCA_030265305.1). Taxonomy (NCBI): domain Eukaryota; kingdom Metazoa; phylum Mollusca; class Gastropoda; family Planorbidae; genus Biomphalaria; species Biomphalaria pfeifferi. The sequence continues at coordinate 817,335 of JASAOG010000227.1, read as the reverse complement.
TTTGATCTGAATCAGCTGATTTAAATCTGACCAACTATTGTTACTTGTTAATTAAAACATTTCAATGTCTTAGAAAATTGTACAGGATTAGCTGTAAAAATGTGCTAAGGAAATTCTAAACTATTAAACTTAGAAAATGACATTATAAATATCAATTGCATAAACTTGTAATCTCATCATGAAAAAAACAACAACATTGCTGTACTACTTTTGTTACCTTTTGAACCCAGTATCTGTAAGACATCACCAATGTTAGTACATAATAAATTAATTTATTTCTGTCCAGTATTGCCAGTAATTACTCCACCCAACAGCACCAATGTCCCAGGTCAAGAGAACACAACAGTCACACTGGACTGTCAAGTGGCACCTCTAGATTCTCTGAGTGATCTGTATTGGACTAAGAATGGAGTCAGACTGAACACATCTGGGTCCAGCAAGTATTCTGGTGGCACTAAGAGCATCCCAAACTTAACTATCAACTCAATGACAGACAGTGATGTAGGAAGATATGAGTGTGTTTCAACCAACAACTTTGGAACCACTGAAGGACCAAATATAACTGTAAATCTAAAATGTGAGTAGCATTTCTTTTTTTTTATAAATTTTTTTTTTTTTGGAATGATCTTTCTAATCCACATATGTAAGGAAATTTTATAGGACAAGAATAAAATCATACAAAAAAATATTACCATTTATTTAGTTTAAAACTCTTACATAAATCATTTTTCTTTTATCAGTTTTTTTTTAAAATGCTGTTATTACAGTCAATTTAGCATTTCATGTTTTTTCTAAAAAAAACAACCTCATCTTTTTTTTTTACAGATAAACCTCAACTTAATGTAAGCAGCGGATCTATTGTCACCACTCCAGGAAATACCATTAGCCTAACCTGTACAGTATCTGCCAATCCAAATATATCCAGCTTCTACTGGTCTAAAGTAGGCAGTGGACTGATTAACCCAAGTAGCAACACCAATAAGTATATAGGTGGGACAGTAGCCAACTCAACATTGACCATCACTGGGACTCAAACTCAGGACTCTGGGAACTACACTTGTACAGCAGGAAACACAATTGGAAATACTACCAGCTCATTTGTTAGTCTCCTAGTTACTTGTAAGTATATCAAAATAGGTGTCATTGTTATAATTTACTCAAGTGTTTCGCATCTAATAATTATAATTTGTTATACAATAGCATTTAAATTTAAAATTGTTGTTTATGACAGGTTACCTTTTGGTATGCTCTCTTTTTATCAATCATGTGACAAGTTTGTTCTTTTGTTATTGTTATTCTTTCCTTGTTGTATGAAGCATGTAGGTCTTACAGGTTTGTTCTTTTTATTATAAGGTAGAGTGCCGCTCTAATCTCTGTCAGATAGCCCTGGTTTGTAATTTGTGTATACTGTTAAATTGCAGTGATAAACAATCTTGGTTTGATCTGAATCAGCTGATTTAAATCTGACCAACTATTGTTACTTGTTAATTAAAACATTTCAATGTCTTAGAAAATTGTACAGGATTAGCTGTAAAAATGTGTTAAGGAAATTCTAAACTATTAAACTTAGAAAATGACATTATAAATATCAATTGCATAAACTTGTAATCTCATCATGAAAAAAACAACAACATTGCTGTACTACTTTTGTTACCTTTTGAACCCAGTATCTGTAAGACATCACCAATGTTAGTACATAATAAATTTATTTATTTCTGTCCAGTATTGCCAGTAATTACTCCACCCAACAGCACCAATGTCCCAGGTCAAGAGAACACAACAGTCACACTGGACTGTCAAGTGGCACCTCTAGATTCTCTGAGTGATTTGTATTGGACTAAGAATGGAGTCAGACTGAACACAACTGGGTCCAGCAAGTATTCTGGTGGCACTAAGAGCATCCCAAACTTAACTATCAACTCAATGACAGACAGTGATGTAGGAAGATATGAGTGTGTTTCAACCAACAACTTTGGAACCACTGAAGGACCAAATTTAACTGTAAATCTAAAATGTGAGTAGCATTTCTTTTTTTTTATAAATTTTTTTTTTTTTGGAATGATCTTTCTAATCCACATATGTAAGGAAATTTCATAGGACAAGAATAAAATCATACAAAAAAATATTACCATTTATTTAGTTTAAAACTCTTACATAAATCATTTTTCTTTTATCAGTTTTTTTTTAAAATGCTGTTATTACAGTCAATTTAGCATTTCATGTTTTTTCTAAAAAAAACAACCTCATCTTTTTTTTTACAGATAAACCTCAACTTAATGTAAGCAGCGGATCTATTGTCACCACTCCAGGAAATACCATTAGCATAACCTGTACAGTATCTGCCAATCCAAATATATCCAGCTTCTACTGGTCTAAAGTAGGCAGTGGACTGATTAACCCAAGTAGCAACACCAATAAGTATATAGGTGGGACAGTAGCCAACTCAACATTGACCATCACTGGGACTCAAACTCAGGACTCTGGGAAATACACTTGTACAGCAGGAAACACAATTGGAAATACTACCAGCTCATTTGTTAGTCTCCTAGTTACTTGTAAGTATATCAAAATAGGTGTCATTGTTATAATTTACTCAAGTGTTTCGCATCTAATAATTATAATTTGTTATACAATAGCATTTAAATTTAAAATTGTTGTTTATGACAGGTTACCTTTTGGTATGCTCTCTTTTTATCAATCATGTGACAAGTTTGTTCTTTTGTTATTGTTATTCTTTCATTGTTGTATGAAGCATGTAGGTCTTACAGGTTTGTTCTTTTTATTATAAGATAGAGTGCCGCTCTAATCTCTGTCAGATAGCCCTGGTTTGTAATTTGTGTATCCTGTTAAATTGCAGTGATAAACAATCTTGGTTTGATCTGAATCAGCTGATTTAAATCTGACCAACTATTGTTACTTGTTAATTAAAACATTTCAATGTCTTAGAAAATTGTACAGGATTAGCTGTAAAAATGTGCTAAGGAAATTCTAAACTATTAAACTTAGAAAATGACATTATAAATATCAATTGCATAAACTTGTAATCTCATCATGAAAAAAACAACAACATTGCTGTACTACTTTTGTTACCTTTTGAACCCAGTATCTGTAAGACATCACCAATGTTAGTACATAATAAATTAATTTATTTCTGTCCAGTATTGCCAGTAATTACTCCACCCAACAGCACCAATGTCCCAGGTCAAGAGAACACAACAGTCACACTGGACTGTCAAGTGGCACCTCTAGATTCTCTGAGTGATCTGTATTGGACTAAGAATGGAGTCAGACTGAACACATCTGGGTCCAGCAAGTATTCTGGTGGCACTAAGAGCATCCCAAACTTAACTATCAACTCAATGACAGACAGTGATGTAGGAAGATATAAGTGTGTTTCAACCAACAACTTTGGAACCACTGAAGGACCAAATATAACTGTAAATCTAGAATGTGAGTAGCATTTCTTTTTTTTTATAAATTTTTTTTTTTTTTGGAATGATCTTTCTAATCCACATATGTAAGGAAATTTCATAGGACAAGAATAAAATCATACAAAAAAATATTACCATTTATTTAGTTTAAAACTCTTACATAAATCATTTTTCTTTTATCAGTTTTTTTTTTAAATGCTGTTATTACAGTCAATTTAGCATTTCATGTTTTTTCTAAAAAAAACAACCTCATCATTTTTTTTACAGATAAACCTCAACTTAATGTAAGCAGCGGATCTATTGTCACCACCCCAGGAAATACCATTAGCCTAACCTGTACAGTATCTGCCAATCCAAATATATCCAGCTTCTACTGGTCTAAAGTAGGCAGTGGACTGATTAACCCAAGTAGCAACACCAATAAGTATATAGGTGGGACAGTAGCCAACTCAACATTGACCATCACTGGGACTCAAACTCAGGACTCTGGGAACTACACTTGTACAGCAGGAAACACAATTGGAAATACTACCAGCTCATTTGTTAGTCTCCTAGTTACTTGTAAGTATATCAAAATAGGTGTCATTGTTATAATTTACTCAAGTGTTTCACATCTAATAATTATAATTTGTTATACAATAGCATTTAAATTTAAAATTGTTGTTTATGACAGGTTACCTTTTGGTATGCTCTCTTTTTATCAATCATGTGACAAGTTTGTTCTTTTGTTATTGTTATTCTTTCATTGTTGTATGAAGCATGTAGGTCTTACAGGTTTGTTCTTTTTATTATAAGATAGAGTGCCGCTCTAATCTCTGTCAGATAGCCCTGGTTTGTAATTTGTGTATCCTGTTAAATTGCAGTGATAAACAATCTTGGTTTGATCTGAATCAGCTGATTTAAATCTGACCAACTATTGTTACTTGTTAATTAAAACATTTCAATGTCTTAGAAAATTGTACAGGATTAGCTGTAAAAATGTGCTAAGGAAATTCTAAACTATTAAACTTAGAAAATGACATTATAAATATCAATTGCATAAACTTGTAATCTCATCATGAAAAAAACAACAACATTGCTGTACTACTTTTGTTACCTTTTGAACCCAGTATCTGTAAGACATCACCAATGTTAGTACATAATAAATTAATTTATTTCTGTCCAGTATTGCCAGTAATTACTCCACCCAACAGCACCAATGTCCCAGGTCAAGAGAACACAACAGTCACACTGGACTGTCAAGTGGCACCTCTAGATTCTCTGAGTGATCTGTATTGGACTAAGAATGGAGTCAGACTGAACACAACTGGGTCCAGCAAGTATTCTGGTGGCACTAAGAGCATCCCAAACTTAACTATCAACTCAATGACAGACAGTGATGTAGGAAGATATGAGTGTGTTTCAACCAACAACTTTGGAACCACTGAAGGACCAAATATAACTGTAAATCTAGAATGTGAGTAGCATTTCTTTTTTTTTATAAATTTTTTTTTTTTGGAATGATCTTTCTAATCCACATATGTAAGGAAATTTCATAGGACAAGAATAAAATCATACAAAAAAATATTACCATTTATTTAGTTTAAAACTCTTACATAAATCATTTTTCTTTTATCAGTTTTTTTTTAAAATGCTGTTATTACAGTCAATTTAGCATTTCATGTTTTTTCTAAAAAAAACAACCTCATCTTTTTTTTTACAGATAAACCTCAACTTAATGTAAGCAGCGGATCTATTGTCACCACTCCAGGAAATACCATTAGCATAACCTGTACAGTATCTGCCAATCCAAATATATCCAGCTTCTACTGGTCTAAAGTAGGCAGTGGACTGATTAACCCAAGTAGCAACACCAATAAGTATATAGGTGGGACAGTAGCCAACTCAACATTGACCATCACTGGGACTCAAACTCAGGACTCTGGGAACTACACTTGTACAGCAGGAAACACAATTGGAAATACTACCAGCTCATTTGTTAGTCTCCTAGTTACTTGTAAGTATATCAAAATAGGTGTCATTGTTATAATTTACTCAAGTGTTTCACATCTAATAATTACAATTTGTTATCCAATAGCATTTAAATTTAAAATTGTTGTTTATGACAGGTTACCTTTTGGTATGCTCTCTTTTTATCAATCATGTGACAAGTTTGTTCTTTTGTTATTGTTATTCTTTCATTGTTGTATGAAGCATGTAGGTCTTACAGGTTTGTTCTTTTTATTATAAGATAGAGTGCCGCTCTAATCTCTGTCAGATAGCCCTGGTTTGTAATTTGTGTATACTGTTAAATTGCAGTGATAAACAATCTTGGTTTGATCTGAATCAGCTGATTTAAATCTGACCAACTATTGTTACTTGTTAATTAAAACATTTCAATGTCTTAGAAAATTGTACAGGATTAGCTGTAAAAATGTGCTAAGGAAATTCTAAACTATTAAACTTAGAAAATGACATTATAAATATCAATTGCATAAACTTGTAATCTCATCATGAAAAAAACAACAACATTGCTGTACTACTTTTGTTACCTTTTGAACCCAGTATCTGTAAGACATCACCAATGTTAGTACATAATAAATTTATTTATTTCTGTCCAGTATTGCCAGTAATTACTCCACCCAACAGCACCAATGTCCCAGGTCAAGAGAACACAACAGTCACACTGGACTGTCAAGTGGCACCTCTAGATTCTCTGAGTGATCTGTATTGGACTAAGAATGGAGTCAGACTGAACACAACTGGGTCAAGCAAGTATTCTGGTGGCACTAAGAGCATCCCAAACTTAACTATCAACTCAATGACAGACAGTTATGTAGGAAGATATGAGTGTGTTTCAACCAACAACTTTGGAACCACTGAAGGACCAAATATAACTGTAAATCTAGAATGTGAGTAGCATTTCTTTTTTTTTATAAATTTTTTTTTTTTTGGAATGATCTTTCTAATCCACATATGTAAGGAAATTTCATAGGACAAGAATAAAATCATACAAAAAAATATTACCATTTATTTAGTTTAAAACTCTTACATAAATCATTTTTCTTTTATCAGTTTTTTTTTAAAATGCTGTTATTACAGTCAATTTAGCATTTCATGTTTTTTCTAAAAAAAACAACCTCATCTTTTTTTTTACAGATAAACCTCAACTTAATGTAAGCAGCGGATCTATTGTCACCACTCCAGGAAATACCATTAGCCTAACCTGTACAGTATCTGCCAATCCAAATATATCCAGCTTCTACTGGTCTAAAGTAGGCAGTGGACTGATTAACCCAAGTAGCAACACCAATAAGTATATAGGTGGGACAGTAGCCAACTCAACATTGACCATCACTGGGACTCAAACTCAGGACTCTGGGAACTACACTTGTACAGCAGGAAACACAATTGGAAATACTGCCAGCTCATTTGTTAGTCTCCTAGTTACTTGTAAGTATATCAAAATAGGTGTCATTGTTATAATTTACTCAAGTGTTTCGCATCTAATAATTATAATTTGTTATCCAATAGCATTTAAATTTAAAATTGTTGTTTATGACAGGTTACCTTTTGGTATGCTCTCTTTTTATCAATCATGTGACAAGTTTGTTCTTTTGTTATTGTTATTCTTTCATTGTTGTATGAAGCATGTAGGTCTTACAGGTTTGTTCTTTTTATTATAAGATAGAGTGCCGCTCTAATCTCTGTCAGATAGCCCTGGTTTGTAATTTGTGTATACTGTTAAATTGCAGTGATAAACAATCTTGGTTTGATCTGAATCAGCTGATTTAAATCTGACCAACTATTGTTACTTGTTAATTAAAACATTTCAATGTCTTAGAAAATTGTACAGGATTAGCTGTAAAAATGTGCTAAGGAAATTCTAAACTATTAAACTTAGAAAATGACATTATAAATATCAATTGCATAAACTTGTAATCTCATCATGAAAAAAACAACAACATTGCTGTACTACTTTTGTTACCTTTTGAACCCAGTATCTGTAAGACATCACCAATGTTAGTACATAATAAATTTATTTATTTCTGTCCAGTATTGCCAGTAATTACTCCACCCAACAGCACCAATGTCCCAGGTCAAGAGAACACAACAGTCACACTGGACTGTCAAGTGGCACCTCTAGATTCTCTGAGTGATCTGTATTGGACTAAGAATGGAGTCAGACTGAACACAACTGGGTCCAGCAAGTATTCTGGTGGCACTAAGAGCATCCCAAACTTAACTATCAACTCAATGACAGACAGTGATGTAGGAAGATATGAGTGTGTGGCTGTCAACAGCTTTGGAACCAATGAAGGACCAAACTTAACTGTTAGCTTACAGTGTAAGTATCAAATTATCTGAACTTATAAATTACAGAAGTTGTTTGTTGTTTTAAATGAAGATAATTATGATAAGTAGTAGAAGTTTCCAGATTTAATATTTGACACAGTATAAAAATGTATAGGCTGTATCCTGTTGTACATGCATGTTTAGTCTTGTCAGTGTTTTTTTATAAAGCTTATATCAACTCACTCTGTCTGTCGGATCAGTTGAAATCACAATTTTTCATTAGCATAGACAATACACGAATAAATAAAAATACCAGTTAGTCAATTTATTACAGGTAATTAATTATTTTGTTTGATACCAACAAGGGAAATTAATCCCTCTGTATTCAAAGGTATGGCTAAATATGAAGGGTTTCAATCTTTTAGATAATTGAACATGTTATTCTTCGCACACCCATTCTCAAATTAAGTTGAAACTTAAAACAATTGTTTATTGTACCTAACATAACAGGAATTGATTGAACAATTATTTTCTTTGATATCAAATAAGGGAAATAACTTCTATATTTTTGTTCTTCCCCTCAGATAAGCTTTGTTTTTTAAAAAGGGATTTTTTTAATATTTATATTTTGATTTTGTTTTTTAAACTTTGTTTTGTTTTTAAATTGTAACACATTTTTAAAACTTACAAAATGACAAGAAACCATAATGTTAAAATATACACAGTTAAAAAAAATAAAAAATCTTTTTCGCAATCCTGAAATTTTTTATATTTAAGGGCTGTACATACAGTGGCTTTAACTGATACATCCATATCCCATTGCTTTGAATATTAAATATTGTGCTTTGTCCACAGACAAACCTCGATTGAATGTAAGCACTGGGTCTATCACCTCACCTGTTGGTAGCACTGTTAGCCTAACTTGCACAGTGTCTTCCAATCCTAGCCTCTCAAGTTTCTATTGGACTAAAATAGGCAGTGGGCTACTAGACCCAAGTAGCAATACCAGTAAATACTCAGGGGGAACAATTTCTAACACAGCATTGACTATCTCTGGGATACAAGTTCATGATTCTGGGAACTATACTTGTTCAGCAGGAAACACAATTGGAAATACTACCAGCTCATTTGTCAGTCTCTTGATTATTAGTAAGTATATTAGTAGTCTTAAATATAAGTAAAGTTTCCCTTTAATTCTGGAACTAGGAATCACTTGAATAAAATACACACTGTAACAACCTTTGGTCAAGCCCATAACTACAATTAAAACTAATAATAGCTCTGGATCTACAACTCAAACTACAACTTAACTCACCTAGATTTTTTCTACAACTGACTTTGCATGTCCTTTCCAAAACTTTTTATTCCTTAACCCATCACTACATTTGCAAACAACGCTAAATCCAAGAGTAAATTATTAATAATTATTATATTAATAGCTTAGAAAGCTAGGGACTAATTTTAATGTAGATACAAATAGAAAGGATCTGTGTATATTAGCATAGAAGACACTGACCAGGGGTATATTTAAAGAGAGGGCTCAACAGACTCAACACCTCCAACTTCTTATTTATTTAATCCATGACACTTAGTGTATTGATAGACACTGACCATTCTTAAGCCAGAATGGATTAACGCAAATCGTAAAGTTATATTGACAGTCTTAGAAGTCACTAGATGATGACACTAAGTTTGTTTACTTGAAAAGAAATGTCAATTAGGGCGATGAAAACACGTTCGATGCACAATAAAATAAAACAAAGATGTGCATTTGTGCGTGTGTTTATTTTTTGCCTTGTATTAAAAGCTTTAGAAAGAAAGCTAATTTCATTGTTTAATTCTATTGACTTAATATATAAAGGAAAACCTTACAATAAAGTTTAAAATCGCAGAAAATAAATTTATCTAAAGCACCACAATTAGATCTAGCAAACAAAGAAAACATATGCTGGAATGTTAAGAAACACTTGACTTCTGTAACTAGTGTACGGATATAATTTATCTATATGCTTGACTGACCATGCCAATGTGTTATCTTTTTTGCCTGACCACTCAACACTATTGCGTATGCCCAAGGAAAAAAAACGCCTGATGGTCAACACCATCAACTATGCACACTAAACTAAGCCTACATGTGTAGACTCACTACGTCTATCTGACCCGGTTGTTGCAATCAGTCGAACACAAAGTCTATTTCTGTTGTTGTTGTTGTTTTTTTTTTGGTAGAGAGGTTATGGATGAGTTTTTTTCTTCTATAGCTGGTTTTTCTAATGCTCTTAGATTTATATAACGGTAGATCTAAACACAGACATAATTATTGATATAGTAGCTGTCAGTTAATAGTTGGAATCTGAAGCGTAGTAGGTTATATATTTATAAATCCATTTGCGTACCTAATAAGTTGACAGGTGGGCTGTCAAATAGGCAGGCAAGTAGAGCCGATAGCGTCAAGTAGTAGATCGCAGGGCTGAACAGCACCAAATAATGTAGTTGATTAATGTGGAATAAGTAGGCAGAAGTGCAGTGCTGAATAGTACTAAGTACATAGGCGATTGAGTAGGTTGACGAGTGGCTGTCGAACAATGTCGAATAAGTAGGCAGACACCTGAGGGAGGCTGCGGATAACACTGAATAACACTTAGCAAACCTTTAAAGCGTTTATTTACCGGAGACAAATGGTTTTCAAGTCTTCTCTTTAAGCGTCTCTATTGTCCTTTCTCCTGGCGCCTCTAAATATTGTTACAAATGACCAGTGACAGGAAGAGGTTAACGTGTGACCCCGACGAGATAACACAGCAGCGGGTGTTCTCTGGAATGTACATGTATAAACAGAGACAGGATGTGACGTGTCCTTACGTGTTTTTCCAGAAGGTACTAGCAATGTTCAGTGACAGATAGAGGTCACAACTTGTGACCCTGGCAAGATGACACTGCAGTTGATGTTTTCTGGAATCTACATGTATAAACAAAGACAGGATGTGACGTTTCCTCACGTGTTATTCCAGAGGATACTAGCAGTGTTTTTGCAACAATGGACAAGCGATTAGGGACTCTATATAAGCCAGAGAGTTAATGTGAAAGTGAGTCGTGAGTGAGTCGTCGATACTGTTGTCTACTGTGCGAGACAGTAGAGGAGAGATGTGTACGACTCGATGCAAGTTAACTAGGGTAGAGTTAACTGGAGTGGACTACTGTCGTTAAAGTCTATACAGCGAACTACAGTGGACTTGAGCCGTTACAGTCGATACAGTCGATGTAAGACGTGTGCGGCTCTGATTCGGTAGACTTGAGTACGACTTGGTTCAGCTTTAGGAGACCTGGAGCGACACTGGAAAGTGTGTCGTTGGTCTGTTCTGTGGAATACGGCTCGATGCAAGTTGAGAAGAGATGAATTGCAACGAAGGGAAGAGATGAATTGCAACGAAGTATAGTTAACTGTAAACTGACAGATATTGTACAGTCTTCTACGCTACATGTTACAGTAACAAATTGTTAGAGTTAATAGTTAATAAAGTTATATGAAGCTGAAAGTTTAGTCGTCAAGTTCTTTACAGTATTTTTATTTGTGTGCCTACTAGTACATTTAGCCAGAAGATTCAGAAATACGTAACAATATGTCCTATTACCTGTCTAATTCTATCTACTCTTTTGGTCTCGAGATTAATACTCAAAAATACTATAAATATATATCGTAACAATAGGTGGCCAATATACACAGGGAGATCACATCTACAAAACTAATAGTTTGCAGTGCTATTCCCCCCCCCCCTATCATTTTTATAGGCTTCAGGGTCCTTATATTCCTAATGAGGTCCTTAAAATAAAACAATATCTCTCCCCCTGTCAAGTCACATTGCAAAAATATCCCGCCCCCACCCCTTTTAAAATCTTCACATTTGGACCGCTGGGGCACCATACAAGATCTGGAAACCTTCTATCTCCATTCTTCTCTGTAATTTGTCTTTGATATTATTTCATTCGGATGTTCTTTCTGAAAATATTGAAACCTGCCTTTTTACCTGCCTGGGTGAACCACTTTGGGGGCGATTTTGAGTTTATGTTACCACACATACTGTCTTTGTAACCTGGTTTTATGTGATTTTAAACTTTACTATAAGGTCTCACGTTAAAGAATAAGTCAATAGCTTTCTTTCCAATGGTTTTATAACAAAGCAAAATACACACAAATATGCACATTTTTTTTTATTTTATTGTGCAAAAACGTATGTAAGAAACAGTGTCCTAATTTACGACATAAAAAGTAAGGTTGTATCTCTCCCTTTAAAGATTGCTTTGGTGCGTGTCTTTTACGCAAATATACACATATCTGAGCCTACTTTTAGCTACAACATAATTAATTAACGGCTGACTGTAATATACTAATAGTTTGTGTAGTAAAAGGTCACACATGTAGGTGTGTTCTATAGTCCAGCCTCCTTGAAGAGATTTGTGGCTTAAACCCCGCCCGCTAATTAAGATTTACTACGAAGTAAAAAAAAAAACCAATTCCCTTAGTGTTATGGACTAAACAAATAAAAGGTATTGGGAGTTGTTTATCTCTACCTCTGGATAAATACTCACACAGCTAAACCTGATCAGTGTGAATTAATTAACTAGCCCACTTAAAGGTCAAAAATCCTTTTTAAAAAACGTGCCATCCATTGCTTGTATGTATGCAATGAGCATTTGTAATAATAAGTTTCATTGATATTTATATTACCATGCATTGTCGATGAAATAAAAGTTGTTGTTTTTTTGCATATATAATTTTAATTATAGTATTTAATTTTAAATATTAATTTTAATACCTTTTAATACATATATACACGATGTTTTTTTGTAAAGAAATAGGTGCAGATACTCAGTGATAGATTGCCTATTAACTACTAATAAATTAATAATAAACGTTAAAATACAAGAAAAATAATCATTTTTCCCCATATTGAAAAAGGTGCCGGTAATCTGTGCCGGTGCGTATCGTCACAAAAAAGCACCGTAAGAGAAAAAAAAGAAAAGAAAGGCTCGCTAATGCGACCTACAAGTTTGACACATTAGTGTAGTGGTCCTTACGAGATTAACAGTTAACATTTTGGAAAAATATCGGAATGCTTCTTGTGCTTTCTTTCCGGCCTTGACATACAGCGGAAAATGTGCTCTCTCTTAAGAAATCCTCATCCTACAAAAAAAAAACAACGGATGTAACTATATTATGATGGAACTATGAAGAGAGTTTTTTTAGGAGCTAATTTTCTTATTATTTGTCTAATGGTAAAATCCCTACCTTTTGTAGATAGCCTAAAAGGATCAAGATTCGACTTTTAAAGTCACTAAAAATGAAATTTTATCTTGGGGTATGGGAGAATCCAAAACGATAATATTGACACATTTAGCCTTTTAGATTGCCATAATGCGCATTTTATCTTTTACCTTTACCTATCTTTTAGTCTGTTGGACCGTTGGGGCAGCATTCAAGACTTGTCGACCGTCTTTTTTTGTTCCATTCCTCCCTGTCTTTTGCTTTATTTAGAACTGTTGTAGGTTAATCTCATCTGACTTCAATTCTATTTCAATTTTTACTTCACATTAGCCTCAGAACATTACAAGTTAAAAATATAATTAATAATAACTTTTACTGTTATAAAATAACACCTTTTTTATCAATGGGAAGACTGTCTAGTCTTCATAAACGTTGCTATTTCTCACTAACATCCAAAGCGAACTACTTCTATACTATCGCCATATTGTTCTCATGTTTGTCTATTTTACAACGTCATTCGTCTGTCTGCATACGTCACAACATTTACCGTGGCTAAAACAATACAGAATATATTTGTCTCACAAAACTAACATACTCGATAACCTAGTACATAACAGAACCTCTTTCAATGGCAGGCCCGTCCATTCTTTTATGTTGTCCTACCATCGCTTTCTCTGTCTGCCTCTTCTTCTTTTTCCTGGTACTGTTCCCTGAAGGAAGGTCTTTGCGAGTCCCGAAGATCTTGTAATATGGCCATAAATCTTAAGCTTGCGTTTTTTTTACTATAGTTAGCAGGTCATCATGGGGTCCGATAACTGCAGTAACCCTGTCTCTAATCTCTTGGTTTGTGATGCTGTCTTTGAATGTCAATGCGCATTAGACTTTGCCTAATAGGTAACATTATCTCTTGCAAATCATTAAGTTAGTTATATTTCATGGACTTAAGATGTAATAAGAAAATATCACTGTTCCTACTAAGGGAAGATAATCGTACTAAGTCATAATGAAGAAAACTTTTATTAATAAGACAAAGATAGTAAGATGCAGTGGCGTCACTAGGGTCGGTGTGACAAATTTTAATGAACCCAATCACCCACCACCAACTTTCTCAATAAATTTCATTTTTTTTTGTTAAGTCATAGCATAGTGAGATGATTACATACATTCATTGATTGTAACAAAAATGTAAAATAACAAGTCCCTTTAAGTATAAATTTTAATTGTGAAATATTTCAACATAACATATATACATGGCTAACACTATACAGAACAACTCCACTAGATGACTTCATTTTCTTGTTTACAACACACTCCTGACTTCCGAGAAGCCCCAGTGTTCAAAATACTCTTTCAGGCTTCACTTAACCAGGGCAGAGAACCAAAGAACTGGAAAGAAGCTAATGTCACCCCCCTATTTAAAAAAGGAGAAAAACCTGACCCAGGAAACTACAGATCAGTATCACTTACCAGCATCACATGTAAAATTCTAGAACACATAATATGTAGCAACATCATAAACCACTTAGACAAACAAAATGTCTTCACACCATACCAACATGGCTTTAGGAAATATAGATCATGTGAAACACAACTAATAGGACTAATTGATGATTTTTCTAAAGGTTTAGATAATAGTGAACAAATAGATGCTATCTTACTAGATTTTTTTAAGGCTTTTGACAAAGTTCACCACCATAGTTTGCTTAAAAAATTAAAATATTTTGGCATTAATGGTCCACTGCATCAGTGGATTAAAGATTTTCTAATAGGAAGAGAACAAACTGTAATAATAAATGGCTCTAAATCAACACCGATAACAGTAAACTCAGGTGTACCTCAAGGAACAGTCTTGGGTCCACTACTATTTTTAATTTACATGAATGATTTACCAAATTGCATTACTTCAGAAACAAAAGTCAGATTATTTGCAGACGATTGCATAATATATAGAACAATAAAAATAACACAAGACACAGATATTTTACAAAGAGAATAGATGAATTACAGAAATGGGAATCAAATTGGAGCATGTCTTTCCACCCAGAAAAATGTCAGTTGTTAAGAGTAACAAAAAAAAACTAAAACAAATTAATTCCACTTATCTTATTCATGGCAAACTAGTAACACAGACTAAAAACGCAAAATACCTAGGTGTTATAATAAATGAAAAACTGTCATGGAATCCACATATTGATGAAACTATTAAAAAAAATCAAACAAAGCATTAGGATTTATTAAAAGAAATTTCTATAAATCAAATAAGAACATAAAACTAAAATGTTATTTAACCTTGGTTAGGCCAATAATAGAATATGCATCCTCCCTTTGGGACCCCTCAACTCAAGAAAGCATTAAGAAAGTGAAACAGACACAAAATAGAGCAGTGAGATTCATAACAAATGAATATTCACATTTGACTAGAGTAACACTTATAGTAAAATCACTTAATCTAGAAAGCCTTCAGGACAGAAGACTCAAAAGTAAAGTAGCAATTATACATAAAACACTGAACCATAATCTTTTAATACAAAAACAAAATTTAATAGAATACTCTGAAAGACACAAAGATAAAGGCACATTCCTCATCCCATATGCTAGTACAAATTTGTACAAATACTCCTTCTTCCCTAGTGCTATTAGAGCATGGAATGGGTTGCCTGAGCTAGCCAGGAAAACCAGTGACTTAACAGAATTTAAGTCATTGGTTAATATGCATGACGCGTAGGAAGTAATCATCTTCTTTTTTGAAGTAACGTCTGTATTATATTAGATAAAATAAGAGAAGTCCCCTAACACCCAAGCAGGCCCGGTCTTAGGCCACTGCAACCTATGCGGTCGCAGTGAGCCCCGCGCGTTCATAGGCCCCGCGCTTATTCTATGTGTAATTATTAAATTGCAAAATATATATGAAAATTGCTGGAAATCTCCTGAATTTATTAAAATCTTATGAAAACTCAAAAAAAAATTCCTAAAAAATAGACTAAATTGTCATTTGTTGGTGTCATTAATTGCGAAAACGCCAATCCTACGCGCGATAAAAGAAAAAAGGCATTGTCAGCTTTCATGTAATAAAATGTAATAATCGGGAGAATTTTTACCTTAATTGGAAGTTCCAATACTTTATTTACTTTTATAGTCGCTGGTATATAAATATGCCATAGGTTATAAGTTTCGTAAAGTAAAGTTAATTTGATCGCAATTTTTGTACTAAGTAAAGAATGAATACAATTCAAAGCCATTTTTTTATAACACAAAAACTTAATTTTCACTTATTATCCTTTTTCCAACCCAGACTAGGCCCCGCACAATCAGTTTCGCATAGGGCCCCGCAATAGTTAGGACCGGCCTTGCTCCCAGGTACCCAACACTTGACCGTGTGTCACGCTTGACCACACATAGTAACTGTGTCACAACAGTCCTCCCGTGGCAGAGAAAAATTTTGATCGTATCAAAATTTCATGAACTCAAACGTTGGGGTGTACATTAATAATGCTATACATCGACAAAAAAAATTGGCATGCAATGCAATGGCATTTTCTATTTTGAGAGAGCTGATAATGCTTATGACGACTAATAAATCTTCAATAATATGTTATTGATAGAAACATTTCCAAATGAACTATCTCAAAAAGATAACTCTGCATATGTCCTGTTATATTGATAACTTATATAAATAAAAATCCACGTATTTAATTTTTTTCTATGTAACGATAATCTTTTGAATGAAAACATTAGAAGGTGAAAAAATACCCAATTAGTTAATACTTTAAGTTACATCAAATACGTCTTCAAAATGAAGGGAATTGTTTACTATGTGTGTTCTGTTTTCTCAGATAGATATTAACACTAACATACTGTAGACATTAATTAATAGTAAGGATAATAATAACGAAACTGTGATTATCAAAGTAGACATAGAAAAACTATCTTTTTATTTCCTTTCAACCCTTTTGCTTTCGCACAAAACATAAACAGCAAACAATGACGTAATATCTACTAGGAACTTTAACAATACGGCCACTTCTGGTTGTCCTAACCGGCACAAAAAGTTCTCTAGACGTTGGTCTATAACTGTCTGTTTCGTTTGTTCTAACAGTTTGCTGTTCATTGTCTTCGTCAGTATCATAATACCCAAAGATGTCTTCTTCGAAACTCTTGTTAAAAAAAACGTTGATTTCGTCTGTATGTTTTTCCATCGTTTGTCTTTATGATGTAAGATCTGGGTGATGAATGTTTCTTAATGACAACTGCTTTCTGCCATGTTTGTTCTAGACGAACTCTCCGACAGAATAATCATTAGGTAGTCTTGCTTTTGCATCGTATTTCACTTTGTTTTTCATCTGTCGTTCGTTGAGTAATGTCTCTGCATTTACAGCTACCGATGGTTTCAATAGTTTGGGATCAGTTGGATGATGTCCCTAAGTCTTCTGCTCATCAGCAGTTGTGATGGTGAATACAGCAGTCCGCTTATCGTAGTAATTCTATACTCGAGCATAGCAGATTATGAATCTTTTCCTTTTTGTATGCTTTGTTAAATATCTGCTTTACTATCTCAACATACACCTCACTTTGAACATTTGATTGAGGGTACCTGGGGCTTTGAAACCCCATTCAGAAGTAAATTCTCTATATTGATAGCTGTTGATTGGCATATTGTCGCACACTATTTCTTCTGGTATGCCATATCTAGCAAAAATACCTTTCAGTGCCCTGATAACACATTCTGCTGTTTTGTTCTCCAGTCGTTTTATTTCAGGGTATTTGGAGAAATAGTCCACAACTAGCAAGTAGTCATTGTTTCGCCATTCAAACAAATCTGTCGCAACCTTTTTCCGTGGTCTGTCAGGTACAGCATGAGGTAGCAATTTTTCCTTCACATTATTTCTTTTGAAGGTTGCATATGTTGAGTATTTCATTATTGTCGAAAAAATATCTTTCATGTTCGCTAACATAGATACGGTCAATTTTTTTACCTAGATGAATAGTGCAATGCTTTATGGTATAACACAGAGAGCAAACCAACATTAGTTTATATTGGAAACTTTTGAGGTGAAAAGTTGGAGAGGGGATGACACGGTTATCTTATCTTATCTGTTATAATACAGACGTTACTTCAAAAAAGAAGATGATTATGTCCTACGCGTCATGCATTTAGTCATGCATATTAACCAATGACTTAAATTCTGCCAAGTCACAGGTTTTCCAGGCTAGCTCAGACAACCCATTGCATGCTCAGTTAAGGTATCGAGAATCTAGCAACCAGCTCTGACGACAACTTTGTGGAACTGCATCGTCAACTTTTTCAAATGGGTAACCAGGCTATATGTTCAATTCCCACGAACAAATTAAGGATGGGTTCAGTCGTAGGAATGCGTAAGGAATTCAGGTGCAGGAAGTCTCAGGAATGCGTTAAACTAACATGAATTATAGGAACCAGCTGGCGTTTAAAGCCGCGATAAGGCTAAAAAAAAACAAGCTGAGAACTTTCATTACATTAATCTCGTGAGCTTCAAATATATAAGATAGCGTCAATGGTAGAAGCAATGTAGAAGCAATAATGTCAACACATGGTGGACATAATTAAAGGCAATAAATAAATGAGTACACTTAAATATTAATAAATATATTTCTCAGTTACGATTGTGAGAAATACACATAATGCGCATATTAAATATAAATAAAAATTAATTTGATCCAAATAATATTGTTATGAACATAATTATTACCATAAGTTTAAATGAATAGAACACGAGAACACAATAAAATATTGCCCATCAACCGATTGAAAAATGTTGAGACATATACCACTTGAATGGAAATAAGGATTGGACCAGGAATCAAGTAAAGAGTTAGTTACGTCATAAGTCATGATAGGCATTGTGACATCCGGTTAAAGTTAGCACCTCCTACCTATTTACCAAAAGTGTTGTTCAGAACACCCGATGTCAAGCGTAACTTAAGCTTAAGGTTTCTCAATAAGGAAAACATGTGTGTGTGTGCCCATGTTAGATAGTCTGGCCAAACTGCAATATGAAAGAAGCGCAAGTTGTCTGGAGAAATCAATAAGGTTTCAGGACCAGTATACTTAAATAGAATAACAGAGACATATCCTATATGTTCAAGTTAGCAAGTTGGTAAATGTGTAGTGGCATAGATAAATATAACATACAGATTTGATGGTGGCTTATTCAACCCGAGGCGGCTCAAAGCAAAATCAAAAACAAATTCAGCAGTAATTAGGGACTATTTGCTGACGACTGTGCCTTGAATGCCTGCTCTGAAAATGATTTGCAGAGCATCGTCAGTGACTTCTCAAGAGAATGCTCAGACTTTGGCATTACCACTAACACAAATAAGACTGAAGTCTTATATTTACCTGCTCCAGGGTAAGCCTACACAGATCTTAGCATCAAAATAAATGGACATGATATAAATGCAGTGGACAGATTCACATGTTTATAGTGTTCCCCCTACTCTCTTCATACTTGTTGAAAAATGGAAATAAAAATATTTAAATATGTATGTATTGTAATGCTGAGTTTGTATTTTGTTTTACATTGTTTCTGTATGTTGTAGGGATGTCAATATTATTTTGCGCATATTGTGTGATGATCAGAGCTAATAAGTGATGAGAGTAGGGATAATCTTTTAAGAAATAGAGGTATGATTAGAAAAATTATGATCATGCCGCTCTGAGCTCATAATTTATCATCAAAGGCCTAGGTGTAGTGGAAATCTTTTGCGAAAAAAACAATTGGAAAACTTATGATCATGCCGCTGATAGCTTATCTCCTGACAGCCATCTGTCACTTTATCTTTATTTTTCAATAGTTTTTCTTGAATATATGAGATGCCATTTCAAACCCTGATTATAATGTTTTATTTATTCTAATAAACACTGACTTAAAGAAATATACAACACTGGCCAAGAAGTTAAGAACGATGTACAGCAATACAAACAATGGATTGAATTCTTTTTCTGTACTATGCCTACTATTAATAGCTTAGCTTATACCTTTTACAATTATTATTTGATGGATTAGAGGATGAAGTGACTGGGGATAAAATAACCGTGAATCACACTTAATAATATATATATATAACAAAAACATAATTACTTTTGTTACATTACTACTTAATGCATTTATTTTTCAATTCATCTTAGTTTCAGTTCAGCAATCAATTGTGAGTCAACTACAATATTCATCTGGTGATACCTTTAACATAACTTGTGATGCCTCAAAATTTAGTGGGTTAAAAACTGCACATTATTTCATGTCAATGTCATTGTGGAGACAAGTGTCACCCCAAGCTGCTTTTATAAAAATTGCATCATATGAGCCCCTAGCTGAGTTTAACACTACAAAAGTAAGCAATATATTTTTATTTCATAAACATTACTTAAAGCTTTAGGACATGTGCTGTGGAAATTCACATGGGCCTAGAGAAGAAAACATGAAATGCAATGGTTTAAAACACTAATTAGCATGCATAACTAGAACATGTTACAAAATAAGATAAGATTAATATATTTAATTTTTTATTTTAAACTTTAAAAAAAATTGGAAAGTGTATTTTACTAAGAGTACATGGGCATAGTCAGAATTTTTTCAGGTGAGGGGTTAAAGAGGGTAAATTCATTCTAGTAGTCAAAAGTCAACTGATGCTGTACTTTAATCCCAGTGTGGAAAAGAAGATTTGTATTGCAAACATGCAGTATGAACTACTATGTAGGAAGTAGGGTTGCTCCAGAGTTGAACTTTGACTTTGTTATTAGAAAAGCTGTCCATTTTCTACTTTCCAGTATCTCTTCATTGGCAAGATATAATTGCTGAATAGTTGGCTGGATAATCAAACGTATGCCTTAGAGTATGGTTGAGAAACTGCAATTTATTGAACAAGCTAAAGTATTATAAATTCTTACTTGATTCTTTATGATAGTAAAATTGCAGGTTTGGTTTCTCTGCACATACTATTCAGCTTTATGTACAAGATATCATTTTTAGTGATATGTTGTGGATCTGCTAAAAGCAGCATGAAAAAAAGTTTGTCATATTAAACTATTGTCCTAGACAACTGACTGCTTACATACCTTATGGACTTGTCCTTCAATGGCTTGATTTGATACATTGGAACTCTATCTTTTTCATGTTAGATAGGCTGTTTTGGATTTACACTTTGAAGTAAAATCTCTGCACTCCCGATATTTTTTGAGAATTCTGAAAGTGTCTAATAGAACTATACAAAATTAAAACATCAGAAATGCATTGTCTAATCAACACCATCTCATCATAACATCAACCGACACATTGTGACAATCAGCCTCAAAAGTATTTAGTCATCTTGCACTTTAAACATATTGTCACAACTTGAATCATTGATATATTGAGAGGTCGAGCCCCTATTCGAATGGTGATTTTCTTATTGTCAACATGTTTAAAACTTATACTTCTCGCTTTCTCTTCATGGACTATAAAGCCAACTCGATGTCTGTTGTTCCTTTCGTTGCCACTGTACCAGATCTTGTGACCTTCTTTTGTTTCTCCACAACCTGTTTATCTGACTTCTGAGAGGTCGAGATGTTCACATTGATATCTTTAATGAGATCCATCTGCTTATTAACGTTTGATGCTGGTTTGGTCTGGCCTGGGTATTAAATTTTTCATGTACCATCCATATCTGGTAGAGATTTCCTTATTCACCACCTGTGACACACAATACAATACAAAAACAGATACTCAACCACAACTCCATGATTAAAAGAAAAACATTAATTAGTATGATAAATGTTGCCTTTACTAGAATGCTCCATCTCAATGGCAAGTCAATTTCTCTGGTGGTGAAGGTTTCTCAAATAGAAATATAATGAAGATTGTTGTAACTGTTGTCAACTATCAATGTACAGACGCAGGACTTTATAAATGCCAAGCTGTCTTGCCATCTCCCAGTACTAATTATGAAACAACACCTGTCAATTTAACTGCCAAAGGTAATTTAAATTGATCTTTTAAATTGGTAGATTTACATTGTTTTGAGAATTTCTGAAATTGTTTATCTGGCAGCAATCAAATAAATTTTACTTTGGTTTAATCACAACTTTGCCCATTTATCTCCTAATTGACGAAGCCAATGTTGATTTAATCCCATTGAACTAAATTGATTTTTTGATTTATAAACTTAAATTTGTGTTGTGTAAAAAGATCATTATTTTCCCTATGATTTGATATCATATATATAAATTTTATAATATGAAAAACAAAACTTATCGAAGTTAAATCATAACAGGATAGTGAAATACAAATGAAAAAATGAATAATACTATCAAAACGAGGAAAATATTTATGGAGAGAAAGAGTTAAGTGTGTTGTTGTTTTTTTTGTTCAGTATATATATAATATATATATATATATACATGAGATACCCATGCTATGCCCATTATATATAGTATGCCAAACACTTCTTAGGCCCAACAGTTTTCACATCTGTCTGCATTATAACCCCACCTCTCAACACATCACACTCACTACTTTTAAAGATATGCCTATCCCCCAACAACACACATTTTGGTTCTTGTATTTTCAGAAAAGCAACATTACAATAACAATGTATAATATTTTGGCATTCCCCAATAAAAAGCTCAAATTCCAAGACACAAACTTTTGCATACCTTAAATGAAAGGTCAGTGAAGCACATTTTAAAACAATCCATACACTTGTTTTAATTACATGTAGTATTCTATTAATTTTTAGCGGCCCCCGACAGGGGAAAAGACACTATTAGTTTTGTGTGAAATGTCTGTCCGTTCGTCCCGTTGAGATCTCAAAACAAGAAAAGATGGTGAAAATCCGACATCACAATATTTTAGACCATTCAATGTTGTGATGCATCGGTTACTTTTTCTTTTCTGAAAGCGAAAAGTCTAATTTTTTAAATCACTTATGCAAGCAGTTTTTTCATAAAAATACACCACTTTTACAACTATTAACTATTAAACACTCAAACACTTGAGGCTCTTTATTAGGGGAAACGGCTGTTTTCCATATTTTTAACACATTTATGCAAACAGTTGTAGATTTCTTGTAAAAAAAATAGTTTTTTATATGTGTATTGTTAAGTTATGTACGTTCTGTTATACTAAGTACACATATTTACACACAAACAAATAATGACTATTTTTTCAAAGAGAAAAAATCTATTTAGTATGCATTATGAGTTAGACATAATTTAAAACGAATAGTAATCTTGTAAGTTGCATTTTTTTATTTTTTTTTTGTTGCACACTATGAAGACAATTTTACTTGAGGATTCGAATAAGAAATAGAGCCTTTTCAAAAAAATTACATCAATTATAAGACTTCAGCTAGGCCAGGGGAGGCGCAGCAGCTGAGAGGTAAAGCGCTTGGCTTCCGAACCGGGGGGTCCCGAGTTCGAATCCTGGTGAAGACTGGGGTTTTCAACTTCAGAATCTTTGGGCACCTCTGAGTCCGCCCAGCTCTAATAGTTACCTGATATTAGTTGGGGAAAAGTAAGGGCGGTTGGTCATTGTGCTGGCTACATGATACCCTGATTAGCCGCAGGCCACAAAAATAGATGAACTTTACATCATCTGCCCTATAGACCACAAGGTCTGAAAGGGGAACTTGTTAGGCCAGGTTCACATCTAAATTTACATTCACTTTCACCTATCCTTTGATCTGCTGGACCGTTGGGGCACTACACAAGATCTGTCAACCTTCTTTCTTCATTCTTATCTGTCGTTTGTCTTTGATTTAGTTTCACTCGGATGTTCTTTCTGAAAACATTGAAGCCTGCCTGGGTGGACCACTTCGGGGCTGATTTTGAGTTTTTGTTTCCACACAAACTGTCTTTGTAACCTTGTTTATTTAGAACAGAAGCTTTATTGTAGATCTCGATCTAGTCATTCTAAATTTTTCTACACATTATCCTTCTCTACAGTCTTTACATTTCAAGCTGTAGTAATTTTCTCCAAACACAAATATGCTTTCATTCAGATGTCTGATGTTCATTGTAAAAACTCATTGATAATCACACTGCTCTAAGGGTAATCCCTCACATTCACTCAGACAGTTATCTAAATTGGAAAATTTTATTTAGATTTAGATGTAGATTTGTTTAGAAATAAACATAAATTTAATAAAAAAAACTGGAAAAAAGCAAATTACGCATAAAAAAAAAGTGTTATAAGTTTTTATAGCTGAAGGAAAAGTCAGCTCTAAATACATACTGGGTCGAAAAT
Organism: Biomphalaria pfeifferi; assembly: GCA_030265305.1. Lineage (NCBI taxonomy): Eukaryota > Metazoa > Mollusca > Gastropoda > Planorbidae > Biomphalaria > Biomphalaria pfeifferi. Next base: position 793,114 of record JASAOG010000227.1, on the reverse strand, counting down.
GCAAAAAGAAATTGTTTTTGATAAATTTAACTGCTGTAGTTGCGATTGTGAAAACGGCTTAGTTTTCTAGCCCACGACAGGTGGAACAATTTAAGTAAGCTTGGGCCAAGAATTCAAGTAATTCCTAGTTCCTGAATTTAAACTTTATACTCATTGTTTCAATTAATAGTTGTATTTGAATGTTTGGCATGAAGACCTTGTGTGATAAGTAATTGTTTGAAATAGAAGGCTGCTTAAATTGTTACTTCAAAAATGCATTGTCTGATCATTACAATCTTATAGTATCATCAAGAAATCTTTAGATCAAAACAAAAGATTGTCACATCTAGCACTTAAATATACAAGGTTCTTTCACACACTCACACATATGTATATATATGCAAAGACAATAATCCTGGAATTGGAATTACAAACACTTTAGTTAAATAATTATAAAAAGAATGTAAGGAATAAATGTTTTATTCTTTATTTTGAAATAACATGAAATGGATTTGTTTAGCTAATCCAGTCTTATTTTGTATTAATTTTTTCCCATAATACTTTGTCTATAAATAAAGCTAAAATATAAGTATACGATAACACAAAAATAGACTTCAATCTTTTTTAAAGCATTTATCTTTCTTTTTTTTTCATTTATAGGAAATAGCTGTGTGAATATGTATACAATGTTGTTATTTTTTTTTATGTTTTTTTTATCTTAATTTATAAACTAAATATATATAAACACCTGCAATATGCAAATAATATTTTATTTTAAAAACTGTAGGTTATGCCTTCCGAATAGTTATAGTTGCTTTGACACAAATATCTCCAATAAATAAAAATGTTTATTTAAAATTGGTTTTCAGTATCACATTTAAAAAAAAAAAATTCAGATTTAAATTAGACTGAAATCACATGAATTACTTTCTGCTTAAAATTGATGGAAGCTATGGCACCCAAAATTAAACTGGAAAAAAGTAATATGTTAACAAAGCAAAACATTTCATTATTATATTACAAGTTTTAAACTGTTTTTATAATTATAATACTCATATTACATATATAGATTGGTTATTCTCTATTTTCAGTTGGTATAACTCAGAATAATATTTCTATGACTCCACACAATCAAGCAGAAGGGACAGATGAAAATTCTTCAGTAAGTAGTGTTGGAGAGGAGATTACTATGACTTGCACGTTCACTGTAAGTTAAAAAAAAAATGGCAAGACTTTGCTAAGTACTAATTTTCTTTTTCAAAGTGTATGCTCCAGAAATCCTTGTATATTATTACTTTTTATCTTTAAATTAGAAGCAAGGCTGCTAGGTAGATGAGTTGTCCTGAGCATTTAATTACTTTTTTGTATATCACTTTCAGGTCTCACAAAGTATTTTTTCTATTTATGCTTGTCCTATAACATTCTTTTTTGTTACATGAACACAATATTAACCCTTTTATTTACAAAAATAAAAATATAATAATTACATGCTTAAATGACAATATTTATGCACACGAAATCTTATTTATTAACCCTAACTTGTGTAATTAATTAAATGAAGAATTTTAGAATTATTCTAGTATTATTAACAAAATGAACATAATGAAATGGCATTTTGCTTGTGCACCTTTTGGTAGTATTTTATCATTCTTCTGTATCTTGTGTGTGTGTGTACATGCAAGCCTGTATGAATTGCCTGTGTATGTGAAGAGGAATAGACAGACAGATGTGATATGACATTGTCTGCAAAATCCCAATTATGAATTCACCTTCTGTGTTATTTTCTAATTATTAATTAACTTTTAGAAATATTACATATATTTGTTAAATATGTTATAACATCACAAGACTTCCTTTTTTTCCTTAGTATGTATAATGTATTCTTAATACACATACTTTCTAGGGTCCTGCAAATTTGCAAGCATTTTGGAAACGCAATGACGAAGACTATCCCTATCCAAATAATATCACTAATTCTAACCCATCATCATCTGTTGTTTCTGGCTGCAACACTTATACGTATTCATCTGAGTTGAAATTTACACTTGAAGAAAGTGACAATGGCAATACATACATTTGTGTTGTTACGGAAAGAAATAATGAATGGAGCAGAAAAATGTTTAATATTGAGGTTTTAAGTATAGGTAAGTTTTTTTTTGCTTCCAAACTTTTAGCAATTAAAAAGACTCTATCACTGACAGGAAGAAATGGAGAGAAACAGCCTAAACTACTATTACATTTATATGTATATTTATGTTTATGTATGTTCTGTGTGTGTTTGTTTGTTTATTTTTAGTTACCCATGTTCTTCTGTTCAGTATGTCAAATGGCAAGTGTGACGAAACGCGTCCCTTCTCAATACAGTACTGACCAGTGCGGAACTATCCCCCCTTCTTAACCACTAGTTAGCATTGTATAGCCCCTTTTAACACCAAACCGACCAGTGTAGAACACAAACATCCTATTACACCAAGGTTAGATCCAACCCTCAAATTATAGTCCATAAACACACATCCCAAGTTACACCCAAACGCCGAAACAAACGTACGTAGCCGTTAAGTTTAGGAACATTAAATTTTGGTGTCCACGTACATCCCTTTGAATCGTTCCCGTCCGCTGTACCATCGAGCGATGGTCCAGCCTGATAATTGTTGTATAGTTCCGCTCTCATCCTCCTTCGTCCTCCCCCCCCCCCCCTCCCTTCTGGGTCGCGGGTTAAAGAAGTCAGGTGAGTGAGCCTTAAATGAAAAGATCGGTCCAATTTGACAATTCTAAACTTAAAAGACTCGCTGGCCATTGGATCGTCACTACTCTTAACATACCGCTCGGGAACCTATAAAAGCCGGAGACGAAAGTTTCAGGTTAATGCCATTCTAGATCAGAATCACTGAGAAGTCAGAAGACTCTCAAGTCAACGATTCATTTGGGAACTTGTGTAAGGCAAAGCGGGTGAGTTGGAAAAACTTATCATTATTATTTAGTGTGTCTTCGCCTGTAACATTTATATTCATGTATCATTACCATGTTAACACCGGTTTGCTTCCAAATATTACATTTGTAAATCTCTATGAATATGTGTTCCTCATGTACTCGTCACTGCTAACTGCACTCCCAACGGTGGACATCCACCTTACAGTTTAGTTAATCCTAATGTCTATTTATGCATTTGTTATTTATTCATATCCATATTCATCTGGACCTACTCACGTCTAGATCATTTCCTTACCTGTGCATATATACCCGTATATGCCACATATATATATATATATATATATATATATATATATATAAATATATATATACATTATAATTATGCTTCTTTTTTGCTATGTACATACTGTGCTGTTACCATGCATCCCTAGGCCCGAGAATCAGTCTCGTGTGCCCACCCCACTAGTTTCGACTTGTTGGCCGGCATAGTTATGTGCCCTTTTCTACCCCCCTCCTTCCATTCTTCTTGTCACGGTCCTCTGGTCACGAGCGTCGGCGGACTTGTTTACCTGTGGGTCAATAAGGTCACAGGGGCTACAACCCCGTAATATGGTCCCCATATTTCCCTTCTCATTTATGCCCTTGTACATTTATACATGTATTTGTATTATTATTATTGTATTATTTGTACATCAATTATTACTAGACCTAGTAAAATGTTGTTGACAAGTATCTTGGTTAGCCTGAGGGAGACGCACCTACCCAGGATGCGCCCCTCGCCAACCAGCCTGTATAGTTTAGTAATTTTGGGTCCTCTCATGTCTAGCAACTGGCTACAACACAACGGAACTTCAACTTACCCCACCCCGAAGGAGAACCTTGAATAACAGATAAGTGAGAGACAGCCGAATAAGCAAACCATACACGAATCCTTATGAGCAACATCCCAGTGATGATATTATCTTAAACGTTATCATAAAATCCTAAATCTTCCTGTACATCCCCCCTCACTCACTGATTGTATTTCTTCTTAATTAATCTTTATTACAAAATTGTTCTTTCACAAAATCAATAAGCTTTGCGTTTTGCTTGTGCCTTACTATGTGCCTATATAATATCAACCAAATACTTACCACGTTGTGGCTCTAAGACTTTACCCTTAGGAGTCGCAGGCCATCGTCTCCATCTGGAAGTGCTAACGAACCGATCGGCGGACTTATTCCACTACAGCAAGACAAAATACCAGATACTGAAGTACTTCGAAAAGCGTGTCTGCAAAGCATCCACACAATCTTATTTTATTTTATTTTAAAGTATGTTATTGTTATTATTTTCTGAACTTGTAATATTTTGGCCCAAGTTCAGCCTGACAAGCTTACCATACACATACAGTTGTATATAAACTAATAAACTAAGTGTATGATGTTAAATAACAATAAAAATTTATTCCAGTGATATATTTACAAATGAACTGATGTATGATGAATGATAATAATAGTATTAATATCAATAGATATATGTGCAATAATGTGTAATCTAAAATGACCCAGTTATTCTCTTTGCAACATATCAATGATCATTATTTGAACAATATCATTACCTTAATATATTCATTACTAGTTGTTCAGATAGACTTCCAACACAACAACTGGTAATCCACATAAATCTAGCCTCTAGATCCGATAATATTCACTGACGACAATTCTAAAAGTTTATAGTTCATACTACAACATCAGGTCTGACCATAACAACCCGCAGTCTGGAATCTTTAACCTCAGACTCATGAAAAACCAACTTGAACACCAGACGACCAACTGAGATTAGCAAAATGAATACCTCAGTCCTGTAGACTGTAGATCTAAAGTTGTACTCTCAATATAGAAAATTGAGACTGGATAAACACGTCTTGACACCAAGACTTGACACTGAGTCTAACACATAGACTTGACACCAAGCTAAAACTTGAAATAGAGTCTTGAACTGAGACTACGACCAAAACTTAGACTTGACGCTAAAACTCTATGGAAGATAAAAGAAAGGATTCTTCTAATCATCTAGATCTTATCTAATTATAGACTTACAAATACGAACGAATTCAAATAGAAAAACTATACAATGAAAAATAAAACTCACCCTAAACAGGGGTCCAGATAATCCAACAAGACATTGTCCAAGGCAAATGTTAAGGCTATCCAGTAACAAAAACCAAGGAGAAATTCAAGAGCTCTCAAGACACATCTATCAACCAACGTACTAACCAAAGTACCAAAAAATGTAGAGACTGTAATAGACGATAAATGACGCAAACCACACACACACCTAACTTTACGTCACTAGAAGTTGTGACAAGCAACAAAAGCTCAGTCCCCTAGTATACACAGGAAAATATTAATAGTGTAATGACGTCATCAATATAGTGATCAACGCCGCACTATCAATTAGAGAAATAATTATACTATACAGTTACATAGATAACTGCGACAGTTACTATGCCTGGATCTCACTGTGTAAGCGTTAAACATGGTTTATTTTGTAATGGTACGGTGCGCAAAAAAAAAATACGCGACGGCACTTCGTCTCTCTTTGCCGGTGTTCCATTAGTATAGTTCCATGGTAAAACTAAATCTCCATGTCAATAAAAATATACCAATATTCATAAAGTGGACATGATTCAGTAATGTCAGTTCTGAAATACATTAATGTTTAAGTTTCAAATAAAAGAATTTGCTTTTAAAACTATGACTTTGCACCAAATAATTTTTATTTGGGGGCTGTACTACAACCCAGACCTCTACAAGGTTAACCTGTATGAGTTTGTTTATTTGGAGATAGGTTGGAAATCAAGAGTCTCAACCACAAGCCACACCTTTTACACTATTGACCGGGTAATGTTTTTTTACTTTGAATCAAGTCTCAATTAGGGGGCTGGACAACAAGCCAAACCTCTACACTGTTACCAAGATTGCTAACTTGGAGGTAAATGTCAATTAGTAGGTTGGATATAAAACACAAATAAAAGAGTGATTTTTGCAACGCTAAAACCAAGATTATATTATTAATAATTATTATATTAATAGCTTAGAAAGCTAGGGACTAATTTTAATGTAGATACAAATAGAAAGGATCTGTGTATATTAGCATAGAAGACACTGACCAGGGGTATCTTTAAAGAGAGGGCTCAACAGACTCAACACCTCCAACTTCTTTTTTCTTTAATCCATGACACTTTATGTATTGATATGATAGACACTAACCATTCTTAAGCCAGAATGGATTAATGCAAATTGTTAAGACATATTGACAGTCTTAGAAGTCACTAGATGATGACACTATGTTTGTTTACTTGGAAAGAAATGTCAATTAGGGCGCTGAAAACACGTTTGTTGCAAAATAAAATAAAACAATAATGTTCATTTGTGCGTGTGTGTATTTTTTGCCTTGTATTAAAAGCTTTAGAAAGCTAATTTCATTGTTTAATTCTATTGACTTAATATATAAAGGAAAGTCTTACAGTAAAGTTTAAAATCGCAGATAATAAATTTATCTAAAGCACCACAATTAGATCTAGCAAACAAAGAAAACATATGCTGGAATATTAAGAAACACTTGACTTCTGTAACTAGTGTACGGATATAATTTATCTATATGCTTGACTGACCATGCCAATGTGTTATCTTTTTTGCCTGACCACTCAACACTATTGCGTATGCCCAAGGAAAAAAAAACACCATCAACTATGCACACTAAACTAGGACACCTGAGGGAGGCTGCGGATAAATAAAGACAAGTAAGGACATGTCTCTCATGCATCTTGTCGATGCCCTCGACTGTGGTGCATTCGTCAGATTGGTAAAATTGATTTTGAGTACAATAGGGAGATGATGACAAATGGGATTTGGAAAATAGATAGCTGATGATAGCAATATAAAATGCCCATAGTAAGGGAGTAAACACCTCAATTTCTTTTCGTTTTGCATTTTAGACACAAGTACCAAGATAAGCAAAGACACAGGTGAGTTTACGTCAAAGTAATTAATACCTACGATTTTGTTACTATCATGTTACAATCAAGTAACTATCATGTTACAATTAAAGGACTATCATTCCACTATCATGTTACTATCAAGTGACCGTCATAATTCTATCATATTAATATCATGCTACTATAATGTCTTTAGTAAACTTTTTAAACTCATAGACTTGAGGCAAAGTCATATATGGCTGCATTGGAGATCTGCTATTCGTAGATGACTGCGCCCTATATGCCTCATCTTCAAAACAGTTTTTCTTTTTCGAGCATATTAGCCTTACTGTCAATGTAAAAGCATCAGACGTTCTAAATCAGCTTCCTCCCATTTTTAATAGTCACAGGACCAGACATTCTCATAGTGTTATGCTCCAATCAAAACTATTTTATCTCATGCGTATTCGTACAGCTGCTCGGCCTTTCAGACGCTCTTGAAATAACTGAATAACACTTAGCAAACCTTTAAAGCGTTTATTTACTGGAGAAATATGGTTGTCGAGTCTTCTCTTTAGGCTTATATTCCTAATAAAGATCCTTAAAATAAAACAATATCTCTCCCCCTGTCAAGTCACATTGCAAAAGTATCCCGCCCCCCCCCCTTTTAAAATGTTTAAATTCTTCACAATTTTTAATTTCTTGATTAGATCTATATCTCATTATATAAAGTGTGATTCACATTAACTAATAATAAAGATTTTACATGTCATGCTGAAATAATGTTATTCCCTGTCATATGTTTATTTCGAGCTCTCTAAAAGTATACAATTATTCTTTATTCGATAGTGTCCACTACGTAAGTAAAGTAAGAGAAAATTCATTCCTATCTAAATTAATGACAAATGCTTTGCTTCAATGTGTTATTTTTATCATCACCATCTGTCCCTTGACTTTCGTTGTAAGGGTGCCGTAACAGTTTGTCGTAAGGGTGCTGTGACAGTTCGTTGTTTGGGTTTTATGATAGGGGCTATTTTTAGCTAAAATGATGAAAAAATAGTTAAATTTCATGTCAAGATTTCTTAAAAACTACTGAATCTAGTTTAATAAAACTTCAGCTGTTGATTATTCAATACTAATAAAAGGATGTGAAGCAGAATTAACCATATTCATTGAATAGATAAAAAGTTACAGCTCTGAACATCGTTGTGGCTCATTATTTCATGTTTTTATTGAGCGGTAGGCATAGAACAAAAATGAATTACTCTAAACATTTTCAACGTTTTCTATTTATTCTGCTTCATTTTCATACTTGTATAGAGAGCATTATTGGTACCGATTTTCAAGGCGAAATATTTTATATACACATTTTGTTATCACTCCATCTCTGAACAAAAAAATATGAAAATGGCTTATAGGAAAACAAAATGTCGATATATATATAAAAATATTTTGAAATACTTCCACTTTGAATATGGACAAGTTGTATACATCACATTGTTCAGAAATGAATGTTGTATAAAATTCAGTTATAAAAAAAAAATAATTTTGACCCATAGAGGGGTTTAAGCTGTTCTTAAATTATTTTTGGATATTGCTATATGTTTGTGAAGCCGACTTGGTTTCATAACCCCCATCTGAAAATGCAATCATTCAAAGTGGAACATTGGAATAATTTTTATTTAGTGGCAACTCACTAAAACTCATAAATATACTTGTTTACATACTAGCGAGTTTTCCTATTAACACTTTGTCAATGTTTTTGTTTAAAATAGACTATAATCAGAAGGCGTATTACCTAGTTTGTTTATCAAATCATAAACGTTTAGACGCGCAAGATCCAAAGACAAAAGATTCTCGTAAATTGCAATAACAGAGTACGAATTTAAAAATAGAAAATGGGATTCCCGAACTCAATTTCTAATGTTGTTTCTGTTCATAAATTAGTCTATAATTAGTTTGCCAGCTTTAATTTAGAGGAAATTTGTTATTTGTTTTGTTTAAGTGCACCTTTAGTTCTTCCTTTCCCCCTTATGCCCAGCGCCCCCTCACCGCCCCCTTTTGTGCCCACCGCCCCCTACCGTTCTTTGACTCCCAGCGCCCCCAAATTTCACGAAAACGCCCACCAGGAGGCGATAGCGCCCCCGTTGAAGACCACTGCTCTAAACGGAAAATTGTTCAATTAAGCTGGCATTTGCTAGCACATAACAGTAGTGAGTGCGTTTTCCAATTAATAACTCTTGGAATGCTGTATTGTTAAAAAAAACGACAAAAAGATTCTCATTCTTACAAGCTGGCATTACAACCGAATTGATTATCTAATTCTGATTTTTTTTTAAGCCTCTTTTTAAGGAATAAACTAAAAAATAATTGACCTTTAAAATGTTAAAACAAATATTAATAATTAAAATTAAATAATTAATATTAAAAGCATTAAAAGTTAATAGTTAGATAATTAAAATGCCATACGTCCAAAACATTTTACTTAAAAAATGAAACTTTTATTCATTTCCATTAGTTACAAAAGCGCTATGTTGCCTCAGCAAAATGTTCAAATATTTGTTGTTTACATTTTAAGCGCTTTTTCTTACAAACTATTTAAAGTTCTTAAAAATCCGATTGAAAAAAATACGCTTGATATATTGTACTTTTAATAGATATCACATTTATTGTTACAACAAAATGTATGGCTATTTATTAATGTATTCTATTTGAAACAGATACAACTATTGACGGCCAAAGTTTCGGAGCAGGAGTTGGTGCTATGGCTGTTGTGTCACTGATTATAATATGTGTACTAGTCTACTGTTTGAAATTTAGAACCACGAAACCAGAACAGCATGTGTATCAATCACCTTATCTTTCCACTGACTATCTCAATAGTCATGAGCTTGTAAAAGGTAGTTATCTTAGATTATTCTTAATATTTTTTTTAGCTTACAGATGCTATTAGCAACATGTGAACTTGTGGACTGTTTTTGTAGGTAAGAAAAAAGTAAAGTTCCCCTTTCAGATCTTGTGGTCTATAGGGCAGATGATGTAATGGTCATCTGTTTCTGTGGCCTACGTTTACGAGGGTGTCATGTGACCAGCACAACGACCAAACGCCTTTACTTTCCCCAACTAATGTTAGGTACCCATTAGAGCTGGGTGGACTCAGGCGGCTCCTTCGGTCACGGAGGTCACGACTCAGAGGCGCCAAAGATCTCAAAACTAAAAATCACAGTCTTCACCTTGATTTGAACTCGGGCCCCCGGTTCGGGGCTTTACCGCTCAGCCACAGAGACTCCCGTTTTTGTAGGTGCTTAAAGATAACAACCTATATCTCCAGCATGTGATTTCTCACCGAATGATGCATAAAACTGCTTTGCAACAAATATATACTGACAAACAGAAAGAAAACAGTTCAAAACACACGTATACTACGCAAAAAAAAAATAAAAAAAAATAAAGGCTTTCTAAATAGAAGTAGTATCCAAAAAAAAAATTTTTTTTTGTTTTTTTTTTGGGGGGGGGGGGGGTTTAGAGAAAAAAAAAAGTAATTTGAAAGAATCAGAAATAACAAACAAAAGAACAACAATAATAAGCTAATAAAAAAGCTCTGCTAAAATTACCGATGTGTCACTGACAAATGCAGTACTATGTGAAAGTCTTTAGGGCACACCCAATAAAAATTCCTTTCCAAAGATTTGAATTATACGATATCTTTTGGATGGTCAATCCTGTTGCTTTCATTAAACTTAGAGAGTGTAATATAAGATAATGTAATATAAGAGATATGATAGTGTAACTGACATGCTCAAAGCGTGACCAATTTTCACTGAATAATTATTTTAATACTTATCTCAAAATTTCTCCGTTCTACGCCAGACTATTCTCATACAGACGTTTGAACAGTAAAATGATAGACGAACGTGCTGGTGAGAACAATGATAAATGAAGAGGAATATAGATCTTATCTTATATAATACAGACGTTACTTCAAAAAAGAATATGGTTACGTCCTACGCGACATGCATTTAGTCATGCATATTAACCAATGCCTTAAATTTTGCCAAGTCGCTGGTTTTCCTGGGAATGTTCACTCGGCGACCACAATGACGTGGTACTGGAACGCCGAGACTATCTGCACCAGCTAACGGTCCTTTGAAACAAAACCTTACCTGTTGTTGAATTCTTATAAACTCTTGATATAGATTTTTCGCTTTCCAATTCAAGATTTGTTGTTTCAAACAAAGAAGCCATTATTAGAATAATAAAACCTTTGTCTGGATAGCTTTTAAGTTTTACTCTGACACCATGTTGAACATCTGTGTTACACAAATAAAAAAACAAGTATTTAAGAGGGAAGACATGTTGGGAACTTTATCTATTACGTAATCACAAACGGTGTTGAATTAACTCTCTAGTGTGCAAATGTACATAAATAACAATGTTACAAGAAAGTTGTGGGGGTGTATGGTGGAAAGAAGTGAAACTCCAATTTACGGGTTGTTTAAATGGACCTCATTGACCAATCGTAAACAAACACATTTAGCCACGTCATAATATTGATAAAACAATGTAAAATATGTATCTTGTGACAGCCTTTATGGATTACATAATTTTCCGCGCCCTCCTGTCGATTTACCAGGAGCTCCTGGAAATCTCCCGATATTAAAAAATGTACGGAAAAGTCCTTGAAATATACGGAAATATATAGACAAAAATTTTGGGGTGTCATTCAATATGGAAAACGCCAATCCTACGCGCGATAAAAAAAAACGGTATTATGCATTCGCCGTAATTTTGTAATCTGGTGAAAGAAGCTTCTTGAGCCTCAAACTAATAAAGAATTACTTGAGGTCAGCAATTCTGAAAGATAGATTGAAACATTTGGTAATTATTGCTATTGAGCGTGATCTATATAGGAAACAATTATTATGATATACTGTATGACTTCGCTACACGCAAGGCTCGTCAAGTATATCTATACGTAGAAAAGAATGAATAAAATGCATAGACGAATTTATTTTCTAATTCAAACTCTTAAATTTTACTTATCATCCGCTTCCCTACCTAAACTTGCCCCCTGCGAAATCCGTTTCGCATATGGCCCCACAAAGGTTAAGTCCGGCGCTGCTATTTAGTGACCTGTAAATATACATAGTAGATTAATTGTTCTCTTTCCATGACTTCTTGGTCACAATGGTTAAGTCCGGCGCTTCTATTTAGTGTTTGTTAAAAATTTGCTTGTAAAATGTTTTACAGATTTTGGATGTTCCTTCAGAGTTGAAGATAGCAAAACGAAGGGGGATGGGAGCGGGCAGGGTTTGATAGTCCAGCGTGCAGCCATCCTTACCGACGTGTGAATACCCACTTGTTCTCCCCCCCCCCCCCCCCTCTTGTTTTTTCATGAGGTGACTATCCGCAGAAATAAGAGAGTGATCTTTCCTTAACTTCTTGCTTGCTTCACGTCCAAACTGTTGAGCAAAGAAGAGAATTATATATAGAGAGAGATTGTTATAAATAAGAAAAAATTGGTAGGGGTTTCATGGCAAAATATAGACTGGGGACATATCAATAAATGAAGCCGGTGGGTAAAGCTAGTAATATCTATCTTCGTAGCTTAGTTCCCTCCTTACATATTTTGTGCTAATATGTTTATATTGCGTCATTGTTTGTTGTGGACGTTTTTGAGAGAAAGTATTTAAAAGGATGTGACGTAATAAAATGAGAGTCCTCAATGTCTACTTATATCAACTCAAAGTCTCTGTTCATTAATTTTTTAATTGTCAATCGTAATTTATCTATTTTCTGTGGAAACAGAGCATATTTATATTTAATTTGCCATTCACAGTTCTAGATCATCTAGATCTAGAGAGGCATCTTATTTAAATTAAGCTATCTTTAAACACCGTATTATAAACACACACCCACACACATACATAACACCTAAACACTTTTAATATATATTATATATTCTGTGTGACAATTTTTAAGAATTGAATTTGAATAAAGGACTTGTAGATCTAGATCCAGTCGATTTTTAATGGACCTCATTCACCAATCGTAAACAAATAACATTTAATCACGTTATAACATTGATAAAACAACGATAAAAAAACTATCACGTGAGTCATTGTGCATTAAAAATTAGATCGCAATTTGTATAGAAGAGATAGAGAATCATGTGGCTAAATGTTGTTTGTTTACCATCGGTGAATGTTCTACACACACACAACCGTTCATTCAGATGATAGTCACAATGATCTAAGGATAATCCCATACTATGACCATTATCTACACCGAAAGAATTTTTTTAAAGTCAAGATCTGTGAAAAATACACAAAAATTACAAAATGAAACCAACGAAAGTTATAAAGTGTTAATCAGTGCTTAAGCGGAAAGAATTGTTGTGTATAGTTATACTTAAGACATGAAAATGTCGGCTAACAAACATAGTTGTAAAAATTGCAAATAAAGATCATTTTGATAAATTTAACCGCTCCGGTTTCTATCTTGAAAATGGCTTAGTTGTCTTAGGCTTCAGTTTAAAAATGTATTGTCCAAGGCAAGTGTGAGAATTAGTGATTATAATAGATGAGTGAGTGATCAGGACAAATAGTTTTATATAGTTGATCACAGGGATGTGTGTAATCTAAACTTATATGTAAACATAAAATTTTTATTTAAAAATCTAAAAAATCTACAGGACCAGATGGCATGAAGCAAAAGCATTTGAGTGGACACTTTAACTCAGTTCAACAAGGACTAACGAGAATGCTTCTGTTTATGACACTATTGCACATGTATAAATTTTCTTTGTCTGTTTTTATTCATTTTTGTTCGGTAAAAACAACTTTTGTTTATGTTTGAACAACAATTGTCAACATTCAAAATGTGTTTACATGTATAGTCCGACAATATTTGACTATCATAATAAAGATTCATATGTATGAAATCATGAGCTGTGTTTTTGGAATTTAAAATTTGTATTTAAAATTTAAATCATGAAGCAAAGGTTTTTTCCAATTAATTTTTTTTTAAGTTTTCAGACATTCCTTCAGAAATTAATTAATTAATATTAGCTGGGTGTTAGATTAAAGACCAAGACTCCAGCGTGACGGGTGAAAATGGCAAGAGTAAGTGTTTGATCTTGAGACTATTGTGACCTTATCATACGTCCAATATAAATGGCATCCTAAATAATTAATTTCTGAAGCCTAGTAATGTAGGTAAACTCTCGATAATGCTCTCCGTATCTTAACATTTCTGCCCCTAATGCATAATAAGGCTGCAGAGAATTAGCTAATAGGACTAGATTTGTAACCCTTTACAAATGTTTCGGAATTTTCGTATATGGCCTCCAAACTAAAGAAAGTTGGACAGCACTGGTCTTGATGGGCGTCACTTGCAAAATTTTAGAAAGTTTTTACGTTGTAGTTAAGTCTGTTCAAATGATTTATTAAACTTATTTTTTTAGGATATATAATAATTTTGCATATAATTTTATAGCAATTAAATTTTATAATAGAATCAACACTCGTTTTGCAGTTTTCTAGCAATCTATAAATGTAGGTAATTAGCTAGCTGCATTGCAAAAAAAAACTAACAATATATTGTTGTAACTCCGCTCCCGAGCCACACTGATGGTGCGCATCAGAGCGCCATTCAACACATGTAGTTGAAGACGTTTATATAAGTAGGAAGAATGACTGTTCTAGATCCGGCTGCAGTGATCTGCAAGTTATTGAAGTCTGAGCTGACTTGACTCGAGAGAACGTCCTTTGTGTTATCTATGAACTGTGTTGAGGACCTGGGCTGGCACTGGGAAGTGTATCGGTGGTCTTTATTGGTATTTAGGTAGAAAAGGACTGGTGCCACTTGAGATAGGACATTCTGGGACTTGATGGCTGAAGTCCATGCCTGTTTGTAATGTAAATAAATACCTAGTTTATTGTTACCTACTGCTTTCGTTGAGTGCTTACCGTAGATTTACAGCAATATTTATTAGGAAATGTTGAGGGAAGTTGATGGCAGAGCAAGTAATGGGTCGATGGGTCAAATGGGTCGCAAAATTGGATGGGTCAAATGGGTCATGGATCAATGCTCCCTGACCCACGACCCATCCTTAGTTTCCGCCTGACTATGAAAAAAACCCGTCGTTGCGCGATTTTTTTTTATTTACGACAAAAACAATACGTGCCCTTCCATACATTTGTATAGAAAATTAAAGTTAAATTTGTTCATAATCTGCTAATATCTCCATTTCTTGACTTAATTTTAAAATTTCGCTCTGTTACTATGTAGTATATATATATTTGAACACATATAAGCAATAACAAAACAATTGGACAACTAGATTTCTAGAAAAATAAAAAACAAGATTGTGTGTGTCATGAAAAATTTATTTTGAGAAAAATGGGATTTAAAGCTTACATGGATGTTGATACACACGCTGTGCATTGTGGTCTAAAGTTACCCTCCGGTTTCCAAGATGGCCGCCTTGAGACCAATCAAAATAAACCTCTATGTAGTTGACTACCTTTTAGCTTATCAAATGTTACCAAAAACCTTGAGATCTACGTCATTTCTCGTGTTCTAGTTTCTATAATTAGTTTTAGCTTGGAAAACAATCAAGAAAATGACGTAGTACAAAGCGTCCTGTTTAAATCGATACCGAATATGATACGGTCGTAGTTAAGACTTATGCATTACCGTGTGTTGAAATTAGTTAAATTTTTCATTTTTTTCAACAAATTTAGATGCCCCCCTCGATATTAAAACATGTTTTTAAGTA
The DNA here is from genome assembly GCA_030265305.1 of Biomphalaria pfeifferi. Classification (NCBI taxonomy): domain Eukaryota; kingdom Metazoa; phylum Mollusca; class Gastropoda; family Planorbidae; genus Biomphalaria; species Biomphalaria pfeifferi. Next base: position 777,461 of record JASAOG010000227.1, on the reverse strand, counting down.
TTAAAATGCAATATTTTAATAATTTTAATAATAATATAATAATATTTTAATAATTTGAAGTATATCAAGTGATTCTAGACATATTTTGCTATCAAAATATGCAGTTTTTAAAAAATCGATATTTTTGTCCCATATCGACTATTTCATGACCCGTGTATTTAGATTTCTCTTTCCTGTTCCTGTTGACATTTTGTTTTGCAGTGAATGTGCTTAATTCAATCTTAATTAATCTAAACTAAACTTAATTCTAAAATGTCGGCGAGTACATCATCATGTAACGACGTCGATAATGTCTCTTACTCAGCAGATTGGCTGAAGGAAGCAATCATGAAAGGTCAGATTGTTATGAAACCAAATAATGATGGTAAATCAGAATCATGGAAAAAATTTCGTATACTTGAGACATGTGACGGCTCCCCAATCTTTGGCTGGACCGCGTGTGCGATTGTTTTTGCTGCATAATGTATAAGACAAAAAGCAAAGATGGTTCAGTGAAACTTTATGGAACTAAAAACATGGCAGATCATGCTAAGAATTGTTTCTGCAGTCCGAATAGACAATTGACAATGGCTAGTTTTGTCAAACGGGCGCCAGGAAAACATTTTAGCGCAGCAGAACGAAATACAGTAAAAGAAGCAGAAGTTTGCTTTGTTGCAGAGAATGGCAGTTCATTTGCTATTGTCGACAATCCTGGTTTTCGTTTTTTGGCCCAGACGTTGATTAATATCGGTAGCAAGCATGGAAATTTAGATGTCAATGACGTTTTATATGGGCAAAAAAACTAAGAAATGCGGCTTTTGACAAAATGAAATACTGTCAAGAAAATATCAGAAAACGAATTTCTTCTGCAGCTGTACATAATGCTGTAGCTTTCTGCACTGACATGACTACCGACGATGTCAATAAAAACTCATTTAGTGATTTCACAGTCTTTTGGGTTTCAGACTGGGAACTCAGGCATACCATGTACAAGTGTCAGCATTTTCCTGAGCGGCACACGGCTGAAAATATCCGTAAATTCATTGACGAAAACCTGAATGAGCTGGGTCTGAGTTTGACCGACACTCCATGCACAACTGATAGAGGATCAAACATTGTTGCTGCCACAGTATCAAAAACTCATCTGGATTGCACTTGTCACAGCATGGAAACGAGTTTTATCATCGGAAGCCGACTTCCGCCAACTTGATACTTTTTGCCATGAACTTGTGAAATATGTTCGACAGGCAAGTGGAATACAGTCGCATCTTCCATCAACATTAAAACATGGGGGTGAAACTAGGCCTTGGCGAAGCCTAAGTGGGATGTTTACCTCCATGTCTAAAAGTCATTTAACACTTCATAATATTCTCAAGGAAAGAAAAAAGGAACACCTGATAGCCCGAATTGATATCGATCTTCTAAGACAGGTTGAAGATTTCTTGGGCGTGTTTCCAACTTTTTTCAACCTGTTAGAATACGCAATTCTTCCCACTCTCAACAACGTGTTGCCAATTTATTATACAATGCATGAAGTTTGGCAGCTTCAGATTTCTGTTTATTACTCTGATTTTGTCTTTCCATTAGAGTTTCTAGTGAAAGAACTAAAGTCATTGCCTCCAGTCTGACATCGGTGGAAAGGGTTGAGCAAGAGATGGCGAAATACAACCAAGAACCAGTCCCAGAAGAAAAAATGCCTGGTGAATTTAATCCATTGAAGTGGTGGGCAGAAAGGGTCCAACGATTTCCACTTTTGTCAGACATCGCACGTAGGATATTTGTCATACCAGTTTCGTGAAAGACATTTTAGTTCATTTAATGCACGGCACATAATTACAGCACAACGTAACTGCATGCATCCTGAAACAGTTGAAGCTTTGTCTGTCATTTTGCATGGTTACAGAGGAAAACTGTTGCAATAAGATGAAATTTTGTTCAATAAAAAAAACTGACATCTTTTTACATTTTACTTTTTGTGCTTTAAATTTCGTAGTTTGTTGAAGCATATTTTTACTTTTAAACAATTTTAATATGTCCCATGTTTGATTTAATTTGATATATTTTATTTCGCCAAAATTTGTTTCAATGGGTCATGGGTCATGATCCATTACTTGCTCTGGTTGATGGGGATGTGGCATTGTGAGCTAACCGCACCTAGTGACACCGACCCTCGTGACGCCACCTCAACGTACAACTATTATGTACTTCAATTCGACAGTTTTTCTCTTTTTTTTTTTTACTAATGACGCTCAATAGATCTAACATTTACGTTCGTGTCATCCATCCCTTCTTAGCCAGCATGGTTTATTTTTCCTTTAGAATCTGCTAAGTGTTTTTCTGCAACTTAAGCCTAAAAAATTCCTTCTCCTGACAAAACAATATTTCTAAAAGTAAGTATAGCGAAGATCAAATTAATTTCAATTAGAATGGGATGGTGTACTGAAGTTTGAGAGACATATAAGGCAGTAGATTATGCACGTTTGCAGCGGGACTGATCGTCGTAATATCATCCTCGTGTTCAGAATCTTCAAGTGGATATTATTTTGTTTACGTAAAATATATCAACAGAACGATAATATTTCAATCGAAAAAAACTTGACCATTTAGACTTGAGCAAGACGATATTCAGAGGCGTCACTAGGTGGGTGAGGGGGTGCGGGTCTCACCGTGTGACACTCAATAGGGGAAGAATAATAAAAATATGAATAACATCATGCTAGATATCACAATGTTACTTGTAAAGAAAATTTGGTATTTCGTGGAAAATTGAAGATGAGTCTTCATTGAATAAAGAAACTTGTCTTGAAATTGTGGAAATCCAAATATGACCGAGGACTAAAATAAGAATTTGTAAGATTGCAAGGCAGCGATGCGCACTAAGTTACTTTCCAGACTTGTACCAAAATTTAGAGCGTTTATAAATGTTTTAGCAGACCCCGTGATGTGAACTCCTAACTTGGCTTGGACATGACACATAAAAGTACTTCTTTCAATAATTCAAAGAGACGCCAAAGAGTAATTAAAATAAAAGTAATCAGGATAACTGTAGTTGTAGACAACGCATCTAATGTTAACTATTAAATTACATAATTATGAAAATTGACTTCTATATTATTATAAAATACGACTAAGCTCCAAAACTCAGGCCTGCAACAACAATAACAAAAAACCAAGCGCTGTCACTCTGTCCCAACCAATGGATCATTGAAATAATAATAAATAAACATAGAATTCCTTAATTCTTACACCCAAGATTCTATCAAGTGTTGTTTACAATAGTATATACAAATACAATCACCACAACCCGTAAAGAGACAACTGCTCCAAAGTACTGTGGTATCTTGTATCATAGCGTACCTAACATAGATCTCTAAAGTTATAAGAGATTTTGACATTAGCAAAGGTATCGATCAAATGACAGAAGTGTTTTAGGATTTTTCTCTTTAAAGATAACCAAAGGTTATACCAGTTCTGATATCTTAAAATGCCTAGAAATAGATGGGCCTGACTTATTGATGTGTTGAGCTCGTGGGTATGATAATGCAGCTACAATATCTGCAATTCATGAAGGAGTGCAGGCAATATTTTTTTTAAAATGCGGAAATGCAATTTATTTCAATGGATGTGAACATTGTTTATAGAAGCTATATGGTCAAAATTCAGAAAATATTTCCTGCATGACATTTTATATACTCTTTAAAATGCTTTATTTCTTCGCCTCTTCATGCTTCAACCATATGATGGGGTATCATTCAAATGTCTATAAACAACTTGCTAGAGCGCTCATCATACTACTGTTAGAACCGTTAAAGAAAGATTTGATGAATTTGTTAAGGCGATTGAAGATCTTTAGCACCGCTCTAAAATACAGACACTAGATGTGAATGCATGTATATCTTTCACTACTTTATTTTTTGGGCAGATGTACTTTGAAAAAAGTCAACACTACAGAAGAGTAAATCCAAAATAAAGGATTAAACCATAGACTTATATTTACTATATCTAGAATGAGCATCGAAATTTTTTTAACACTACAAAAAATGTGAACAAGGCGTTTTTTTGTAAAGTAGTTATAAGAGGTAGTTGTGCATGTTGTTGTTTTTTTTTCAACCCTAACCTATGTAACATATAATTTAATTTTTAGATCTAGATCTAGTAATTGAACATCAAAAATAAGAGTACTCTCGTCTCATAATTATTACTTTGCAATTTTTAGATACAAAATCTAGAAGGATCTCGGTAATCAATCTATATAAATGTAAATAAGATGATTAATATCAACAGACATGAATTATTTCGATCTAAGATTTTGGAAACATTATCTTAATGAAAACTAACAGGAAATGGCTTTGTTTCATTTATTAGCGTGAATATAGTCATGTGATTAATAGCCCATTCTAAAGAAAATCCGATAAATGATTTTGCATTATTTCTAGACTTTAAAAACTAAAGATCATTACTTTTCTAAAACAGAAAAGATTGATTGGGGTGACTTCCCTTAGAGCTTGAAAAAGAGTTTACGTACATAAAAATCAATATATATATGTATAGGTCTGTGAATCGATCAATGGTGGATAAAAATTTGTTTCCGGTTTCTAGTCTAGTATAATATATAAGTCTATGGATTAAATATTGACATATCGGTGGCTAAGCTACAGCATTTCAAAATGTTCACAAGGATAAATGTGATACAATATCTGCAAATACTTTTCAGATACTTTTTAGAAAACTCTTTTCAAATCAAACAAGTGTGTTATTGCAATAGAAAAATAAGCTTAGACAACAAAAAAAAATGTCAGGAGAACAAGAGGTTAATGCTTAAGTGCATTGATCGCTTTTATTAGTGCTAGCAAATAGGCTTCAATACATTTACGACAGAACTATGTTTTAGTTAATGGATTGATACTGTGATAGTGCTTATATCTATACACAACAAAACTTTATTGTATCACAAGCTGTCAAAATTATTAATGAATAAATTATATTCCCTGTTTTTAGCGCCTCTGTAAGGGGAATTAGTTTATGCAAAATGCCTGTCTGTCCGTCTGTCACACCCAGATCTAAAAAATTATAAGAGAAATGAAAAATATTATTTCACCATTCGATTCGACAATCAAAGTTTAGATGCATCGGCTACTTATTGTTTTCTAAAAGCTAACCGTTTAGTTCATAAAAATTAGTATCCAAGCGATTTTTTTCATAAAAATACACCAATTCTAAAATAAGACATAAATGTAAGGGAGATAATGTTAAAAATGTGTTAACAAAGAAAGATAATTTTTGTGTATTTTCGGTATCAATAAGTCAAATCTAATATATAAGGTAGAATGTAAGGAGTAAGTATGTATGTATTTTCCGCATAGAAATTAAAACTGTTTGACTAATCTTGATAAAACTGGAGATTTCAACAACCTGAATATTAACAACACACTGCCAAACTTTACTCAGTACGTCTCCCTCCCCACAAGGCAGGGTAGAACGCTCGACAAATGCTACGTAACTATTAAGCAGGCTTACAAATGTTAAAGTTTGTTCCCAATTGGAGAATCTGACCATATGCTAGTACATCTTATACCTAATTACAAACGTACTCTTAAAACTACAAAGAGAGTAATAAAAACGGTCAAGATGTGGTCTGAAGAGGCTGTAGAAAAACTACGACGATGCATTGAGAAAACTAACTGGGAAATCTTTATTGAGAACTGTCCAGACATAAACGAACTAACAGAAATTGTGAACTCGTACTTATTATTCTGCGATGAGTCAACAATTCCAACAAAAACAATACAAGTCTATGGAAACAATAAGCCCTGGATGACCAAAAAAAATCAAACATCTTATTATTGGAATGAAAACAAAGTATAAGGCTAGCAACTAAGAGTTTATAAATGCTACAAATAAACTGAGAAAATCAATAACTGAAGGAAAAAAAACATACAAAGAAAAAATTGAGAATTTCTTTGCAAATAACAACTCAAAAGCATGCTGGGAAAGATTAAAGAAAATAACAGGCTGCGCCACAAAACGAGAACGACTTTCAGTGGATGATGAGGAGAAATCTGCCAACGAACGAAATGATTTTTATTTTCGTTTCGATAAAGAATATTTTGTTGACCTTGTCAAGACTCATTTTCTCTCTAATATACGTATGTGTAATACCAAATGTACACAAGTCCTGGGCAATACCATAACGACACATACATCGACAAAATAAGATTCAGAATGCCAATTCTCGAACATATAACATGTTTATTACATTATCTGCACTATAATACAGAATCAGTTCAGACATTTGAAATATCCAGTATCGATTAAGAATATACCAGCTTAATATTCCATAGACTGAATAGTGACAACACAGAAAAATCATTAGAGTCTACACTTAGACTATATCTATATCCAAAAAGTCCAACTGTCCTGGACTAGGAACAAAACCACACTGCTTTATTATGAGTTACATTATATTCAACAAAAACATCTCATGAAGTAAAAACAACCCAAAACAATAACAGTTTTGAGGTCAACAACCTGAATGGCCCCCCTTCTCCTCTACAGTAAACAGGAGACCCAGGCTGACCAGAACTCAGTCCTGACAGACCTAGAAAAGGAAATTTTCAACACTCTGACCAAAGAAAAACAAGAACCTTATGTCCATTTTGTAACTGAAGATGAGGTGACTTTGTTATTTAAAAATGTAGACGTAACAAAAGCTTCTGGACCAGACAAAATTAGTGGCAAGCTGGTCAAGCTATGTGCAGAACAAATCTCTTCTATCCTCTCTCACATCTTTAACCACTCGTTGCAAACGTACGTAATTCCACACATCTGGAAAAATTCAGAGATCATACCAGTGCCTAAGAAACCAAAAATAGATAGCTTAAATGATTTCCGCTCAGTAGCACTAACATCTATAATTATGAAATGTTTTGAAAAATATGTGCTTAAACAACTTGTAGCAAAAGTCAATAACAGCCTAGACCCTCACCAATTTGCATATAAGGCAGTTAGGGGAACTGAGGATACAATTCTATTGCTTATGGATCAGCATCTCGATACACCCAAAACATATGCACGAGTCCTCTGTAGACTTCTCCTCGCCTTTCAATACCATACAGCCACATCTAATGATAAACAAATTGAGTAACTTAAATGTCAGCCCTTACGTACAAGTTTGGGTTCTAAACTTTTTAACCCGACTTCCTCAGTATGTTAAAGTCAACAACACTAAATCGTCAACTCGAGTAGTATGTACGGGTGCTCCACAAGGTTGTATACTTTCTCCTGTACTGTACACTTTTTACACTAATGACTCAGTTAAACTCAATAAATTTGCTGATGATACTGCCATAGTCGCAGTGGCGTACCTAAGGAAGGGGGGGATGGGGGGAGAATTTTAAAATCCCCCCGGGCCCCCTTCTGGGAGGGCCCCAAATGGGTGTCCGAAATTTATTGGTAAATACATAAATTAATATATTTGATTGACAAATAGTGTCAACGGGTGTCTTTTTTTCCACATTTATGGATTAAATTTATCACAAAGACTAAACCTATATCTAGGTCTATCAGTACTTGACTTTGTTGACATTTTAAAAATATTTTTTCCCACAGAGATCAAAGTTTTTTTTAAAGTTAGTCTTACATTTTAAACTTTCTTGCCACGAATAAAACTGCATGATATACAGCGAATTCCAGGCATCTTGTTACCTTTACTAATACGAGATCTAAATGGCGAGTATTTTATGGCTACACTAATTAACCTTGAAGCAAAATTTACAGAATCGAGCATAACAGATCTAAAAGTTATTCTTAATAATGCTAAAATAGTCCATTATTCGGGTTTGGCGTCTATAATTTCAGAATTAAACTTCTCACTCGAGTAATTACCCCTCTATTTATTTTTCCTTAATCCAATGGAAACTCTCTTATTTACATCTAATCCTTTTGCTTTCGCACAAAACATAAACAAAAGAAAACAATGACGTAATATCATATAATATTAGCACATTCTTCCTTTTGAAGTTCTTAAGAGTGATATCTACTAGCAGGGCAGGCCCTAGCATTTGCGGGGCCCTATGCGAAACGGATCGCGCATGGCCTAGTCTGGGTAGGGATAAGCATAATGTCGAAATTATTTTTTTTGAATTAGAAAATAGGCTTCTTTCGTCTTTGCAATAAATTTTTATCAAATGAAAGCTCGAAATGCCACTTTTTATTTATTGGCTCCCCAAAATGTCAATTTCGTCTATTCTTCAGGAGATTTGAATAAATTCAAAAAAGTTCAGGACTTTATCGTATATTTTCATGAGATTTCCTGGAGGCCCTGGAAAATCAAGAGGTCGCGAAAACCCTGTTATTTTATATACGTTATAATGGTTTAATTTAATAATGTACACGTGGAATTACCGCGGGGCCTATGAAAGCGCGGCGCCCACTGCGACCACATAGGCTGCAGTAGCCTAAGGCCGGCCCTGTCTACTAGGAACTTCAACAATTCGTCCACTTCTTTCATGTGAGAGATCATTCTCAAAGCTCAAGTTCATCAAAAACTATCTCAGGAGCACAATGACGCAAGAAAGGCTTATCGTGGTTTTAATGTCAGTGAAATCACAAATACTAGAAAGTATCGATATAGTAGATGTTATAGATTTCTTAGCTGCACAGAATGCACGACGTGAAGCGATATCAATTTAGATTTGTCACTTGTGCATTATTTAACTAATAAACAACGGTATTATTCATTAAAAGAGTCTTTATGATTACTTTTTGTTAAGTTTACTGATATACTGAACCAATTTGATTTTGGGCTTATATATTTTTGCGTACATCATCTCATGTCATTAGTCAAATGTCAAAATGCAAGGAGCCCCCAAAAAGATCAATCCCCCCGGGCCCCAAAATCCCTAGTTACGCCCCTACATAGTCGGTCTTATTTCAGAAGACGAAACTCAGTATCGAAGCTCGATAAAAGACTTTACAAACTGGTGCACTGACAACTTTCCACAACTGAATGTCTCAAAAACTATAGAACTTATTATAGATTTCAGAAAGAAAAAAAAATACATGAACTGCAAATAAACACTGCATCTATAGAACAAGTGAATGCAAATAAATATCTAGGCGTTATCATTAATAACAATCACTCATGGGAAGACCATCTTGGAACTCTGACAAAGAAAACAGTCCAGCGACTTTTTTCTATACAAAATCAATAGCTTTAAACTAAATAAGAAGATCCTAAATACTTTTTACGGCGTGACTATACAAAATCTGCTAACATATGGAATAACTTGTTGGCAAAGCAACGCTTCATCTAACCTGTTGCGCTGTCTAGAAACCATCATAAAAAGGGCATCAAAAATTACACTCACAACATTACTACATTAAAAGGAACTTATTGAAAAAAAGTGTCTAAGGAAAATCGAAAAAATCTTGGAAGACAACGACCACCCACTCCATCAGAACTATGTCAGGTCGTCGCGAAATAAGCGACTACTGTCAATCAAAACAAGAACAAAGGGATAAAAAAAACTCGTTCGTACCTCACTCGGTCAGACTATATCAACGCCACTCGTTGATCAGGAAACATGATCAGAACCAAGATGCCTGTGTGTAGTCGCTGAAGGAACTTTCTATGTTGTGTCTTTTGTATTTATGTGTATGTTTCTGATGTGCTGTCTTTATATGAGATAGGAGTCCTTGTAATCACAACAAATTTCCATAAGGCTCAATAAAGCAGTCTTAGTCTTAGTATTAGTCTCTATAATGTTACTATGTTAACAAAGAAAAAACTATTTTTTTGTGTATTTTCAGTATCACTAAGTCAACTATATTTTTAAAAAATGTACAAGAAATGTTCACAACAAATATAAATATATGTTAAAGGTGTTTTTTTATTGTCAACTAGCTGCTAAAATTAAAAGAAAGCATTAATGTTTGCTTATAAAGGCTAAGAATGCACTTTGTATGTAAATATCACGCACACTTTTAATGGACTTTTTATGCAGAGACTTTCGTGCAGTAGCGTGACAAGCAGCGGCAATACATAGTACTAATCAGTTTCCTCAAAATTTTTTAAATAATATTATTTTGATTATTTTTTGTTTAGTGCCCCTATCAGAATGAAAGACGCTTATTTTTGTGCGTTTTGTCGGTCTGTCCGTCACGTTTAGATAAAAATTAAAAAGCTCTAAAAAGCTATTGAAAATATGATTTAACCTTTAATGTTCCTTCCGAAACATCTCAATAGTTTTAAGTATCAATAATATATTGTTTCGGATGTTTTTATGAAAAAGAAATCAATGTCAACGAATGCTTATTTGCTCTTCTAACTTATATTACATTTATCTTCCATGCTTAAACATTCCTAAAACACATGATCAATAATATGTTGTTCCGTTTTTTTTTTAAATGTATATTGCCTATAAATGCTAAATGAAAATCTCTATACTGACTTATATTTCATTAACTATAAATTAGTTCCGGATATTGTTTTATAAAAAATAAATTATTTCAAATGATTGTTTTAAATCGCATAATTAAATAATATTACACTTATATTCTTTGACAATACGTCACTATAGTTTAATTATCGATATCAAAATGTTCTGTATTTTCATCTTAAAACAAATTTATGTCAAATGACTTTATTTTTTCAAAAATATCGACAATAGGTTGTTGGGGAATTTAAAATAAGAAAGTAATTTATTATAAACGATTATTGAAATCACATTTTAGACTCATTTTGCATTTAATTTTCTTGCTGAAACATAACAAAAGTTGTTTAATCGGTAAAGAATGTTCCGGATTTTGTTTTGAAAAAGAAATCGATCTATATTACTTTTATTTTCTTACAAATAGTTGCCAAAAATTACCAAATTTTATATGAAAAAAATCTATAGCTGTTTGAAATCCCTCTTCTAATAAATAAAACAAATAATCTTTATCTCATTTACAAAAATAGGTTGTTTCGGATTTATTATGAAAAATATTTTTTAAGTCTAATTATGTAAAATCTCAATTCTCTCTTACACTACATTTAATTTTCTAGCTAAAACGTTTGAAAATCTAATTATCGTTAATATTATGTTCCAATTTTTAAGGAAAACAACTTTCTAACACCAAAGTATGGTTGAAAATCACTCCACATGGCTATGGTACATTTAATTTTCGTACGAGACCATCCCAAAAATGTAATTAAAGGTATTAGATTTATCTGGAATTCTCTTTTTCTCTTACTATATATACAAACATCCGGCACAATCTATTACAATCCAAACTGAAAGACAACATTGAAGAATGGACGGGCCTGCCATTGAAAGAGGTTCTAACTAAGGCAAAAGAAAAAGAGGAATGGAGAAAGACGGTCGACGAGTCTTGCATGGTGCTCCAACGGTCCAATAGACTAAGGTATAGGTAAGGTAAGGTACGACAGAATACAGGTTCAAATGTTATATTACATAGAAACTTGCCCCGACGTAGTAACTCTGTAAAGGGGAATACTAAATTCGCGTATCTCGGAATAAATTAGCTGTAATAATTTATCAGACCACTCAAACTATGTATTTCTTTCTCTGTAATGGGTGTTTTAAATTCCATGATCTTTTTTACATTGCTATGATCAGATTTGCTAACTCCCTGTCCCACATATGACCCAGAAATTTTACACTAGTGTAGCCCATCTTAAGCTTATCTGGTTTTAGTATGTAAGGCCTTTCTCTCTTAATGTGCAATAACGTTTCTGACACGTTTCAAGTGCGATTTCCTGTTTTCACTAAAAATACAAATGTCGTCGAAGTAGAACAATACATTTTCTAGTCCCCTTAGCATACTGTTAGCAACCTTATTAAAATGACTTTGAGCACCGCTCAACCTAAAGGGTAAGTAGTGGAACATATAATGCTCCCCTGGAACTCTAAACGCTGTGAAAGTTTTGCTACTTTCACTGATCGGAATTAGCCAGTAACCCTTTGTTAAATTCACCAACGTAAAGTATTTGGCTTTATGCAACATGTTAACAAATCTTCTTGTTCAGGAATTACCTCAGCAAGTATTTTAGTAATATTATTTAATTTTTAAATTGATTTAAGGGCGGAGCATTCCATCTTTCTTCTTCATTATAACAACTGGCGCTGGTAGCCATATTCTACACAAAAAAACACTAGTCAGCGCTTCGATAACTGTTTCTCTGTTTAGATTTCTCAGAGGTATCGCTTCTGGCCATCTCGTAGCAACATCTACCACTGTTAAAATATACCTATTCTTATTGTCGGCTACCTCCAATGACCCAATAATATCTGTTGCTACTTTATAAAACGGAGTGGTAACAACATTCATTCGGCAATGTGTCACTCTGTCACAACGACGCGGCATCCTAGCTTTCTGAAAAATATCACATGACCTCCTCTTTTATGTCTCTATCTAATTTCTAAACCTTGCCTGAAAAAAATATTTGTACATTTTACTCTTAGTCTTTCTTAATGATAAATTCCCTGCTAATATACTTTCATGTGCAGTTTTCAACACAATTTCTCTCTTTGCTGAAGGTACAACTCACTGTCTTTCTTCCTCCCCTAAACACTCTATACAATAGTCCAGGGGTGGGCAAACTTTTTTGTATTGAGGGCTATATATATATATATATATTGAGAGAGAGAGAGGTAGAGAGAAAGAGACAGATAGATAGATAGAAAGATAGAAAGATAGAAAGATAGATAGATAGATAGATAGATAGATAGATAGATAGATAGATAGATAGATAGATAGATAGATAGATAGATAGATAGATAGATTAGATAGATAGATTAGATAGATAGACTAGATAGATAGACTAGATAGATAGACTAGATAGATAGACTAGATAGATAGATTAGATAGATAGATTAGATAGATATATTAGATAGATTAGATACATAGATTAGATATTATAGATTAGATATTATAGATTAGATAGATAGATTAGATAGATAGATTAGATAGATAGATTAGATAGATAGATTAGATAGATAGATTAGATAGATTAGATAGATTAGATAGATAGATTAGATAGATTAGATAGATTAGATAGATTAGATAGATTAGATAGATTAGATAGATTAGATAGATAGATAGATAGATAGATAGATAGATAGATAGATAGATAGATATATTAGATACATAGATTAGATATTATAGATTAGATATTATAGATTAGATAGATAGATTAGATAGATAGATTAGATAGATAGATTAGATAGATTAGATAGATTAGATAGATAGATTAGATAGATTAGATAGATTAGATAGATTAGATAGATTAGATAGATAGATAGATAGATAGATAGATAGATAGATAGATAGATAGATAGATTAGATAGATTAGATAGATTAGATAGATTAGATAGATAGATAGATAGATAGATAGATAGATACACTCATGCGTAATGTTCCGGAAATGTAGAAATATTGTGGAATTACAGCTTCTGGCAACCATTAAACTCCCTTGGATGAACTGACTTGAACTTCTTTTTCAGGTCATTATTTGCATGGAGCTGTGTTCTCTATAACTGAATCAGCTTCTGCTCTAAATTGCGAGCTGATTGTATTTAAAACATGTTCTTGATTTCTTAAAATTTACTTTTATAATTAAGGAATCTTAATTCGTCTTGTACATTTAACCATTGCTGCTGAGGTGAAAGATTCCATTCACTTGGTGCAATACATAGCAAGCTATTCACTTGTCGGGTGCACTGTTTAGACAATACGATAATGTCAAGATTTGATACAATAAAATTAAAATAGGGAAGAGGACAGACAAGACTGAATTTTCTCTAATGCCAAGTCGCACGCGGGAATTCAGTTGACCCTTGTGGACATTCCCTTTCAACTGGGAGAGGGGAAACACTACATCAAGATTTCTTTTTTCTTTTTCTGGGATCTTTAGGTACAAGAACTCTTGTAGCCTATTGGGGTCTGGCTTCACTTTACCCCCACCAACAACCTGTCAAACCTTGACTTTTTTTTCGTTTTCTGGGGATCTTTATGTACAAGAACTTTTGTAGCTTATTGGGGTTTGGTCTTAATTTACCACCACCAACATCTTGACAAACTGCTTTGGTTAGGTTTAATTTCTTCAATGGTTTAGCTTTGTGTACTTTGTAAAATGATCTAACTTGAACAATAGACTAACAATCAATAAGTTCCTTGTTAGTTACTAAGACATTCTCACTTTCTTCTCTCTCATTTTCTATGTCACTAATATCATTAAGAATATAAGACATGTTCAATTACTTCTCACTTATATTCTAATTCACTCATTATAAATAACATACTGACACTCATTTAGTTCCTTATTAGTTAAGACAATTTCAATTTCTTCTCTCTTATTTTGTACCTGACAGTAGCAACATCGGATTTATCTGACTTATCATTCAACTCAGTGCGACTACTCATGTTGTACGTTCTGTTTTCTACAATATTACAATTTAGATTAGAATTTTCAATTGCTATCTTATAGGTCACATTCCCATGTATGGACACTTTTATTTCGAGTTCTCTTTCCAACTTTTTGTCTTCCACCTCCTTATTTGTTTCCTTTCCTCTGCTTCCATTACCTTTATTTCCATTTCTAGAGTTAATCTCTCTAAATCTAGTCTTTGTTGGTTTGAAACAAACACTCTTAATTCCTTACCCTTAATCCCTATCATGTGGATCTGTTCTTGTAACATATTGGTACTATATGTACATTTGCAAACTAGCGCGTCAGTTCAACACCGCTTGTGTTTACGAAATAAATGGAGTTCCTAATATGATGTGGGCCGCCACCTTGTGCCGATAGTAAACAAAAAGCCGGAGGGCTGGGAATGTGGATAGGTCAACAGGGCCGAGAAGTTTACTATTAATTGCTATTAAAGAAAATAGAAGACTACAAAAAGCCAAGGCAAAATAAAAAAGTGTCTAGATTTAGAGCAAAACTATTCGTACATTGCAAGACATTAATTTTTCGTATCGACACAGTGCAAGATGTAACATTCTTGTCAGAGTTTGAAAAGCTCAAAGATAAAGTAAAACTTGCTTATTCAGCAAAGTCACTCAAGTCTTACACTAATCACGTTATTAAGACTATAGGAGCAGTGGTGCTACCTTTGGAGAATAATACCCAAGAGGCGAATGCAAGGTTTGAGGTAGTAGACATTAGCCAAGAGAACATTTTAAGTGGTGACACACCAGAATGTTTAGGACTACTACAACAGATAGACAGCATAGAATCCAAGGCAGAAGACGAGTTACAAAGAGAGTGTCCTGAAATGCTGAAAACAACTGGAACACTGCCAGGAGAATACAAGATTCAGTGACAGGAAAATACTAAAGGCGTTATTTATCCACCACATCGCTTAGCAGAATCGCTATGCAATAAAAGTTTAAGAAAAAATTAAAGAAATGCAAGCTGTTTGATTTAATACTCCAGTACATGAACCTACTGAATGGGTTAGCTCCATGGTTGTTTCGTTCAGGGAATGACAAAGTTAGAATATGTATTGATCCAAAAGATCTCAATAAAGCAATCAGACGGGAACATCACCCGATGAAAACTATTGAAGGTTGTTACGTATCTAGGCGTTGTTTTTTTTTTTTTTCTTTGACCTGTTGCGGTCAAGAGACGGGTAGGTTGTCTGCCCCTTGTGTAATAAGTTTTTTTTTTTCTTTTTTATTCGTCAAGCCACACAGACAGTGACCGGTCCTTGACCTGTGTGTGTACCTCTGGTTGAAAGGAGGGTGTTTTTTTTTTCTGTCTCTTTGAAGAGCGTTCTAGATCTGGGAAATTGATGACGTATTTGGTTCGAGAAATTCCTAGATTTGTCTTGAGATCGACGCGCGGTAGATTATATAAAGACCGCCCGCGTGACGTTGACAGACAGACATACGGAGACAGCCGTGGGACAGAATAGCGGAGACTTTGCGTGACCCGTGCGTGGTATACCAATTGATCGTGTAAGTTAAGATTTTTCTTTTTTCAAGGCCTTGCTTGTATTTGTAATTATATTTTCAAACTCTTGTATTGTAATATTTTTACATGCCATTTTTGTAAAAGGGTTTTGGTCAACCCTTCCATTTTGTATTGAGTTATATTTTGATTAAACATTAAGTTGATATTTTACCTTCCGATTTCTTGTGTCAATTTTTGTTTGTTATTCATTGTAAGTCTTTGATTAAATTCAGACTTAAGATAAGTGACACAACTACCTTTTTCTATTGTCACGTTCCCCTAGGCAAGCCATTTAAAAGTAGAATTCAATTTGTAATACGTGACAAAAGAAGTTTGAGGGCTTTCGTCCCGGATATTTTTCTGAACCTATTTTCGTCTTACTTGAGTAATTTTGTAAAGGCGAAGTTGACTTTAACAAAATTTTTTTTTGTTCAAAGAGTCGGAAGTAAAGTATCAATAGTATTGACCAAACTCTTAAGGTTTTTTGTTGTACTGATTTTGTACTGTATATTTACATTGTATACATTTTTTTTTTTTTTGCTTGTAATAGTTGCTAGTTAGTCATGGATATTCAGGTTTTTCTTGCAAATCCCTCTGTGAAAGAACTTGATGCTTTTACTAGGAAGGAACTGGTCCTTATTTCAAAACATTTAGGGTTAAAAATAAAATCAAATGCCCTTAAACAAGAAATAAGAGATAACATTGTAATCCATTATGTAGACGAGGAAGTATTTTCTGAAGACCTTTTAGAAACCCTTAGACCCGATGAGGGTAAATCAGATTTAGAACTTCAGATAAAATTAAAACAAATGGAAATAGAAGCCCAGAAGGAAATGGCTAGAGAGCAGAGAGAAATTAAACAAAAAGAATTAGAGCTTGCAGCGGCTCAGAAAGAAATGGAAATGAAATTACAAATAGAGTTAAAAAAATTAGAGTTAGCTGCTAATGTAAGACCAGATTCTTCCCCTGCCAGTCATACTGCTGAAGCAACAAAATTTTTGAAAATAATTCCACGCTTTAATGAAGCCACAATTGACAATTATTTTCCACAATTTGAACTTGCTGTGAAAAATTTTAATGTACCTGAAACTTTGTGGCCCACCTTGCTGCTAACAGTTTTGACTGGTAGAGCTGCAGAGGTATTTTGTTCTTTGACCATTGAACAACAAAAAGATTATAATGTTGTTAAGGCCTTAATTCTTAAGGCATATGAACTTGTTCCGGAAGCTTACCGAAAGCAGTTCAGGGATTGTCGCAAATCGGATGGCCAAACCCATGTAGAATTCCTGCGGGAAAAGGAGCGACGCTTTGAGAAATGGCTCACTTCCAGGGAAATCGGCACCGACTTTGCAAAATTCAAGAACCTAATGCTGATGGAAGAGTTCAAGAGTTGTGTGCGGCTGGACGTCCGTACGCATATAGCTGATCGTGGCGAGGAAGATGTGCACAAGGCTGCAGTGTTGGCAGACGATTATATAATATCACATCAATTTGCCAAGTATACGACGGATGTCAAGCCAAAACAAGTCAAACAGCCTGAGTCCATTGCTAGCAACTCCATCAAGAACAGCAGTACAAATGACAGAAAACCTACTACAAGTAAAGCTACTTGTTCCTACTGCAAACGAGAAGGCCATAAAATTGACGATTGCTGGAAATTGAGGAAGAGAAACGAAAAAGCTCCTTCAAAAGTCAGCGCTTGCACAGTACAGTGGTCGGCGAGGTTTACTCCCTCATCATCAAGTCATATCAAGAATACCTCGACACCACCTGTTTCAAATGTATTGACGGTACAAGACTCTCCGAAAATGTCTCCACGATGTTCCAATGACTCAAACAAGAGTTTTTCAAATACATCAAGCCGATGTTCCAATGACTCAAACAAGAGTTTACCTAGTACATCACCCCGATGTTCCCATGACTCTATCCAGAGTTCCCATAATACATCACCCCGATGTTCCAATGACTCTATCCAGAGTTCCCATAAGACATCACCCCGATGTTCCAATGACTCCATCAAGAGTTCTCCAAATACATCCAAAAGATGTTCTACTGACTCAAGAAAGAGTTTCTCCACTGCGTCTCCTAGAGATGTCAATGACTCCAGCGAGAGTTCGACCCAAGTCCAGTCTGCATCAACCAAAATTGATGTTTTATTAGAGGATTTTAAGCCTTTCATTTCGGAAGGATTCGTATCACTACCCGGTGATTCTACAAGTCTACGACCTATCACCATTTTGAGAGACACAGGTGCCTCACAATCGCTACTTTTAGAGGGTATCTTGCCCTTGTCAAAATCATCATCGACTGGGAAGAGCATCCTGTTACGAGGCGTAGAGCTTGGATGTATAGATGTGCCTCTACATCTAATCGACATAAAGTCAAATCTCATTACTGGACCGGTTGTTGTAGGTGTCCGACCAACATTACCATTGGAAGGCATCTCGTTGCTGTTAGGCAATGACTTAGCAGGTGGAAAGGTGATAGCCGAACCCATCGTCACTCAAACACCCGACTTATCTGCCACACCCGAGGAAGACCTAGAGTTATATCCAGCGTGTGCAGTAACAAGGGCAATGAGGTTGAAAGCATCTCAAGAAGAGAACGTCATCAAAGCCAACAGTAACCAAGATGATGTGGACTTGAGCACCACATTCTTTGCTTCTCTTGAAGAAGAACCAACGCCAAATTCTGAAAAGCCGGCATCAACTCGAAAACAGTTGATTGAGGACCAAAAGAAGGATCCAGAGCTCGCCAAACTCCGAGAAACCGCAATGACATCACAAGAGGCAGAGCTAGCATCAACGTGCTACTACATCCAAGATGATATGCGCTTCAGGAAATGGAAACCTCCAGACGCATCCAACGAAGAAGAATGGAGAATATGCCATCAAATCGTGTTACCAGAAAGATACCGAGCGTACATCATGAATCTGGCTCATGACACACCAATGTCAGGTCATCTCGGCATCCACAAGACATACCACAAGATTATGTCACACTTCTTCTGGCCACGTTTGAAGAAAGATGTCATCCAGTACTGCCGATCTTGTCATGCCTGTCAGATGGTTGGCAAGCCAAATCAAAAGATCCCTGTTGCTCCTCTGAAGCCGATTCCAGCCTTTGAAGAACCTTTCAGCAGAGTACTTATTGACTGTGTTGGTCCTCTCCCAAGGACAAAAGCTGGCAACCAATACCTGTTGACCATTATGTGTGCTTCAACTCGTTTTCCTGAGGCTATTCCTCTAAGGAACATAAAAGCATCGAACATTGTAAAGGCCTTAATCAAGTTCTTTACTCTATTTGGTCTACCAAAGTCCATCCAATCGGACCAAGGAACGAATTTCACGGCCAATCTTTTCAAGCAAGTCATGACTCAGTTGGGCATCAAACACTGCATGTCGAGTGCGTATCATGCCGAGTCGCAAGGCGCTCTTGAGCGATTCCATCAGACTCTCAAGAACATGATCCGAACCTATTGCTTTGAGCACGAAAAAGACTGGGACGAAGGAATCCACATGCTGCTGTTTGCAACCCGTGAATCCGTCCAGGAATCGTTGGGATTCAGCCCTTTTGACTCAGTCTTTGGCCATTCGGTGCGCGGTCCCTTGAAATGTATAAAAGAGACTTTGTTGTCACCAACAGCCACTGAAGAACTTTTAGACTATGTAAGTAAGTTTAAAACTAGACTTTATGATGCTTGTGTTCTGGCCAAAAATAATTTACAAAACACCCAATCCAGCATGAAACGCTGGTATGATAGAAAGGCCCGTGTTAGAGAATTTTCTCCCGGGGATAAGGTGCTTGTATTTTTGCCCATACCAGGTCAACCCTTGCAAGCCAGATATTTTGGTCCCTATGAAATTGAGACCAAAATTAGTGACCTCAATTACACAATCAAAACCCCTGATCGTAGGAAAAAGACTCAGCTATGTCACATAAACATGCTGAAGCCTTATGTATCTAGGCCAGATCACTCAGAGAAGAGTAATTGTGTTTTAAATACAGTCAAAAGTTGTTCAAATAGCCATGTTTCTCCTATTGATGATGATATTGTAAAGGAGAAATTTGGACAATACAAAATACCTAATTCTTTTGTATTACAGAATTTGGATGTAAAACTGTCTCATCTGTCTTCGACAGAAAGGCCAGTTATCATGAAACTCATTAATGAATTTAATGACATTTTTTCTGATGTACCAAAACAGACTAATGTTATAATGCAAGATGTAGATGTTGGCGAGGCTAATCCAGTCAAGCAGCATCCTTACAGGGTCAACCCTGAAAAACTTGCCATACTTAGGTCAGAAATCAAGTATATGCTTGAAAATGACCTCATTGAACCAAGTTCCAGTAGTTGGAGCTCCCCATGTGTCTTGATACCTAAACAGGACAAGACTTATCGTTTTTGTACAGACTACCGTAAGGTAAATGCTGTAACAAAGACCGATTCGTTTCCTATCCCTAGGATAGACGATCTCATAGATCGTATTGGTGACGCTAAGTACATCACCAAAATAGACCTACTTTCAGGTTATTGGCAGGTTCCCCTGACTGATAGGGCAAAGGAAATCTCCGCCTTTGTCACCCCTGATGGTCTGTACCAATACAAAGTGATGCCATTTGGCATGAAGAATGCTCCTGCCACTTTCCAGAGAATGATAAATGCCCTGCTTGCTGACATGGAGAATTGCCACGCATACATAGACGATGTAGTAATTTTTAGCCAAGATTTTTCTAGCCATTGTAAACAACTGCATTGTCTTTTTACTAAACTGTTACATGCAAAAATTACTGTAAACCTGAGTAAGAGTGATTTTTGCCAGGCTTCCATCCAATACTTAGGCCATATTGTAGGACAAGGCCAGGTGAAACCTGTAATGGCCAAAGTAGAAGCTATCCAAGCTTTCCCTATCCCTGCTGATCGGAAACAACTCCGAAGATTTTTGGGAATGTCTGGATATTATAGAAAATTTTGCGAAAATTTTTCTGTCATTGCCAGTCCTTTAACAAACCTCCTGAGAAAGAACGTCCGATTTACTTGGACGGATGAATGTCAGAAAGCCTTTAACCAAATTAAGCAGATATTATCTAGCTCCCCTATTTTGATGGCTCCTGACTTCGGAAAACCTTTTAGGTTAGCTATTGACGCCAGTGACACAGGTGTTGGGTCAGTCCTTTACCAAGAAGATAATTTCCAAGTAGAGCATCCTATTTGTTTCTTTTCCAAGAAATTTAATAGACATCAAAGAAATTATTCTACTGTGGAAAAAGAATGTCTTGGGTTGATTCTTTCTATACAACACTTTGATTTTTATATCAGTGGGTCCAGATGGCCACTGGTTGTATTTACTGACCACAATTCCCTTACATTTATCCACAAAATGTCTGGCAAGAATCAACGACTTCTCAGGTGGAGTTTATTTTTACAAGAGTACAACCTAGATCTTAAACACATAAAAGGCAGCGAAAATGTTATCGCCGATGCCTTATCTAGATTGTAAAAAGTATTTTGATGTATATATTTTTTTTTTATATATATCATGATAAATACATTCTGTAATGTAAATATTTTTTTTTAGTTCTAAAAAGATTTCCATTTCGTGGAAATGTAAACTTTTTATTTTTAGGAGGGAGGTGTTACGTATCTAGGCGTTGTTTTTTTTTTCTTTGACCTGTTGCGGTCAAGAGACGGGTAGGTTGTCTGCCCCTTGTGTAATAAGTTTTTTTTTTCTTTTTTATTCGTCAAGCCACACAGACAGTGACCGGTCCTTGACCTGTGTGTGTACCTCTGGTTGAAAGGAGGGTGTTTTTTTTTTCTGTCTCTTTGAAGAGCGTTCTAGATCTGGGAAATTGATGACGTATTTGGTTCGAGAAATTCCTAGATTTGTCTTGAGATCGACGCGCGGTAGATTATATAAAGACCGCCCGCGTGACGTTGACAGACAGACATACGGAGACAGCCGTGGGACAGAATAGCGGAGACTTTGCGTGACCCGTGCGTGGTATACCAATTGATCGTGTAAGTTAAGATTTTTCTTTTTTCAAGGCCTTGCTTGTATTTGTAATTATATTTTCAAACTCTTGTATTGTAATATTTTTACATGCCATTTTTGTAAAAGGGTTTTGGTCAACCCTTCCATTTTGTATTGAGTTATATTTTGATTAAACATTAAGTTGATATTTTACCTTCCGATTTCTTGTGTCAATTTTTGTTTGTTATTCATTGTAAGTCTTTGATTAAATTCAGACTTAAGATAAGTGACACAACTACCTTTTTCTATTGTCACGTTCCCCTAGGCAAGCCATTTAAAAGTAGAATTCAATTTGTAATACGTGACAAGGTGTAATCACTAATATTCCAGATTCAAAGATATTCTCAGTTCTCGATGCCAACTCAGGGTTTATGCAAATAAATCTTGAAAGAGAATCTTCATTTTTCACAACTTTTAACTCTGGGAAGATATAGATGGTTACGATTACCTATTGGAATCAAATCAGCGCCAGAAATTTACCAAATAATTATGGATGAAATGCTTCAAGGTATTGAAGGAGCATATGTCATCATAGACGACATTCTAGTAGCTGGTAGAGATGTTGAACATCATGATCACATTTTGAAACAAGTCATGCAAAGAGCAACGGAGTAAAATCTGAAGCTGAACTATGGCAAGTGCAAGATAAGGCAAAACAGAGTACCTTATATGGGCCATATCTTGTCAGAGAAAGGTTTAGAACCAGATACAGCAAAGATAAAGGCAATTATTGACATGCCAGCTCCTCAAGACAAAGATGGAATCAGAAGATTTCTAGGTTTAATTCAGTATCTAGCAAAATTTATTCCTAATCTAAGTCAAACAGATGCTCCAATACGAAAGCTTCTAAAAGATGATGTAAAATTTCAATGGAATTATGAAAAAAACAAGAGTTTTGAAGAATTGAAACAGCTTTGTACAAACCCTCCGGTATTAGCATATTATGATGTCAACAAGAACGTAGAGATAGAATGTGATGCAAGTAAAGATGGACTGGGAGCAGTTTTACTCCAGGAAGGTCGTATAATTGAATTTGCATTAAGAGCTCTCACGGATACAGAAACAGGATATGCTCAAATTGAGAAGGAAATGCTTTCAGTTGTGTGTAGTACAAGCACATTCCACTGCTATATATTTGGTAAAGAAGTACCAGTTTATAATGATCACAAACCTCTGGAGCAAATCTTCAATAAACCTCTATTGTCAGCACCAATGAGAATACAGAAGATGCTAATAAGACTACAGTGGTGTGATCTGAAAGTCTGTTACAGAAAAGGCAAGGAAATGTTTATCTCCGATACACTTTCTCGTGCACATCTACCAAATACTGATACACAGACATGTGAATTTACAGATGATTCAGTGCATATGATCTCTGTAAGTGATTCGAAAAACAGTGAAATTCAAGATTGTACAAGCAAAGAACTTTCAATGCTTCGGGAAATAATTATGACTGGTCGTCTATGAACTCGCATGCACCATTGGCATATATAATCATCAACAGAATAGACCATCAACACTAGATCATATAATGTCAAAAGTGGAAATAAGATCTACAGAAGAAACAGAAAACACATCAGAAAGTCTTCAGTGAAAGCAACAACCAGAACCACAAGATCTAGAGAGTCCAAGATTACAAACTACGCTAGATGTCAAGCCGCCACTACACACTGCTTCTTCTAACACCTCTAGACCACATGAACCTTACGTAACACGCTCAGGCAGAATAGTTAACAAACCCAAGAGACTTGATTTGTGATGAACTGATTTGACTTTTTAGTTGAATAGTTTGTTAGTTATTCTGATAGTAGATTTTCTGAATTAAAGAAGAGAGATGTAACATAATAGTAATATATGTACGTTATATATATACGTCAGTGAAACACCACTTGTGTTTACGTAATAAATGGAGTCCCTAATATGTCTTCCCTCTTAAACACTAGTTTGTTATTTGTGTAATGCGAATATTCTACAGTTCTATTATTACATCGATGGACCGAGGTTTAAAATCATCCATGGTACATCAGATATATAGAATGAAACAAATACAAAACCAAATTATTCAAACATCGATATAATACTAATAGTAATAACAATGCATACATACAAAAAATTTGATTATGTAGTCAGATTGTATGATAATACTTCAAAAAGATACCATATGTACTAAAAATCCAATCAGTTCGATAGGTTAGATAGTGATACAGGCACTTGCTATGTCCTTGGCGTATAACGATGACCAAGAGGGCGCCTTTGCGCACAAGTCCAGTATAATTCAACTTAGATGTGACAAAGGTAGACAATCCAAGAGTACTTGAGTAGTAGCATTCATGTGCTGTTTGGACAGCGATCGTGTACGAGTGTGTCCCTAGAGTAGTGACGAACACTCAACGTAGAAACGATATTTCAGCTGTCTTTAAGCGACGTCTTGAACAAATCATGTTGCCGATATTTTTACCCACACATATAGTATCGGAGTCGTCTGTAGTCTCCAGTTTCACCCACACCGATGTAAAGTTGTCTCTTCAGATGGCCAAGCCGTGCTGAATGCACTGGCGGATCCAGTGGGGCGGTAGGGGCAATCGCCACCCCCCCCCGAAGGGGGGTGGACGAATTTTAGTATAGAATTCACACAATTTGTAAAAACATGTATTTCTTATGTTAATAATATATACTATTTATTTATATTTCACCCTATTTTTAGATTATTTCTCCCCCCCCTTTCTAGTATGTTGGCCGATTTAGTGGGATTTGGAGGGGGCGATGGCCTCAATCCCGCCCCCCCCCCCTGTAAACTTTCGAGGGGGGGGGGCGATCAAATTTATTTGTAGAAATCACAACTTGCTAACAGAATCAATTAATATCTACATGATTAAAACTTGTTATTGATGTTTAAACCGATCTTTATATTACGTCGTTCCACTGTTGGACGATGGGGGGAGGGGGGCGAATACCTCTACATCCCTTACCACCTAAGCCCTTTGAGAGGGGAGGCGGTCCTACTTTTACGGGAAAATCATAGTTTATGAACAAAATTAGTTGAATTAAAATATAATTTTTATATTGTGTCGCTCCCCTTCTGGTATCTTGGCCGATTTTAAGGGGTGTAGGAGGGGGGCGATTCCATCTACTGCCCTCCCCACTCTATCCCTCTGAGTGGAGGGGTGGTGCTTTTTTATGGAGAAATCATAGTTTGTTTAACAAAATTAGTTGAATATCTATATAACATAGCTATATATTTATATGTGAACCCATTAGTATATTATGTCGCACCACACTCTTTTAATCTCAAATTTTATCATTAGTAAATATAAAATGAAAAAGGGTTGCACCAAGGTGGGAGGGGCGATACGTGCAATCGCCTTTCATCCATCGGACAGACCAATACCTGTTCTTTTTTAATTATAGTTAAGAAATTACTAAATTTAAAAAAAAAATTGTCATTAATATGTGAGCTGGCGCTCCTAGATCTAATTTTTGACCTAATTTTATCTAATTTATATTATTTATTTAGGCCAGGGCTATGATGTTTGTAATTTAGTGTCCTTTTTAATTTTTATAGTTCAGTGCTGAGTATTTTGTAGTTTCCGCTATTTATAACTTTCTGCTAGTTTTAGTCTTTTTCTGTTATTTGTGTTTTACTCGTAGAGGATAGTTAACTAGCCTTAGAGCTGTGGATGTTCTTTCCTATTTTTTGTCCCTGGTTAGTTCTGTTATTTTTGTCTTTGGCATTAGTATTGGATTAGTTGTTATTTTTTAATTTCAGTTTATGTGCAGGTCTGTAAACGGTATAGAGCCCCCATATGAGTTTAGAATAGAAATAACTTTATATCTTCCTTTTTGTATTTTTGTAGATTTAAATTTTAAGATTCTCTTTTTAATGCTGTTTAATTTGGTATATAATGTTGTGTAGTCCGTGTCTTTAGTAATTTGCTAGATTTTATTGTTGTGTACGGCTAGGTACAAATTAGGGAAATCAGTAGTCCAGTTTAGTTTTAGATAATTAGCGTAACGTCATGCTCTCGCTGACCAGTTATAGCTAGCTCCGGATCACGTTAAGCTCTCTTTTGTCTTGACCAGTGGTCAGTGCTGACAGTGGTGCCTGTATAAAGTTATTTTTGTGTAGTGTAATTTCAGCTGGGACCGCCTGCTATAATTCCTGCCTTACTGCCTGTCTGCCTTACTGACTGTCTACCGCAGTTATTACTGCCTAACTACCATTATTTCGGCTGCCTTACTGACTGTCTGCCGCAGTTATTACTGCCTAACTGCCATTATTTCGGCTGCCTTACTGCATTACTATCTAACTCTGCCGCAGATATTACTGCTTTACTGCAATACTGCCTAACTCTGCCGCAGTTATTACTGCCTTACTGCCTGTCTGTTGTAGTTCTGCTTTACTGCTGCTAGTAGCTTACTGTTTAGTGTTGGGGTAATTTAGGTTATTTGATGGTTGGTTTAGTTAGTAATAGTTGTAGATTTAGCAACATAGATCCAGAGGCGGCAGAGGGTTTTGGTTAAGTAGGGTTGATTAATTATTTAGTAGTGCGTATATATAGTTTTTGTTTATTTGTAAGTTTATTTTCATTTTCGTATTTACCTATATTTTTATTGCTTTGTAAGTTGGTTGTAAATAAAGTGTATATAAGTTTGTTTTATAATTTTAGTTGGTTGTTTTACTTTTAGTTAGCTAGTTTAGTTTAGTTTAGTTTGATTGTGCTGTCTGGTTGCCTAGGCTACTCTAGCCCCTTGGTCGCAGACCGAGGTGCACAGATTGGGCCCACCCACTAGAGCTACCATCTGCCTACTGTTATAATGAATAAATGTTGAGCAGCAGATAACAATAAGGCCTCACTCAGTAGCGCCACCCTGACCAGCTCACAAATATAATTTGTATATGCTATAAATTAAATTCTTATATCATTAGCAGAAATTATAAAACGAGGGAGGATTAATTGTATTCACTCTAACGTCCCTACCCCTTCTCAGAAGAAAACATGCCGTTTTAAAACAGAATATTCAAATATGGTGACAGAGTTTATGTAATTTCACATGAATTTATCATATTTTTTTAAGAAAGACTTGCCTTTGGAAAATTAAAAATTGATACAAAATTTTTCAGTATAAGAGTAACGATTGAAATGAGTTCTGAACCCAAATAATTTTTGGCTAGTCGCCTTTTTCCAACCTTTAGTCTGATATTACTCTGATCTGATAGTTTTCTTGTTCAATAATTTGGAGACTATAACTCACAATTAATGCTTGAATCCTACAAATGCAAAAAAAAATTAGAGTACAATCTAATTGGTCTACTTAATTTCTCCTCCCACTTCCGAAATTTTCATTAGAGCTTTGAATTCTGTAGTTCCGTAACAAAACAAAGTTACAAACAGGCCTATTGAACAAAATGTATCACTTACAAATATGCTTTGTTTAATAATAGTATTTTTCAAATAATTTTTTTTTCGGCGGCGAACCTCAAAGTCTTAATCTAAATATGTGGGGTATCTTCAAACCTTTTTTATTGCGATGTAGTAAAGGCCTATAATTTCATATTAGAATATTTTTCAAGTAAAACATTATTTAAAAAGTCCTTTTTAATAGGATGAATAATGAGCTGTAGATGTCAGGAAAATGCATTTCTGCAGTGAAAATGCAAGAAAACGCTTTTGGTGTCGGGCCTTATTTTGGCGCACTTACAAATAGGGAGCTGTAGATGTCAGGAGAATGCAATTCTGCAGTAAAGATTGCATGAACCCTGATGAATGAACGCTGTAGATGTCAGGAAAATGCGTAATCTGCAGTGAAAAATGCAAGAAAACGCTTTTGGCGTAGGGGCTTCGCCCCAAACACCACTGATCAATAATGAGCTGTTATAGTCTGGAGAATGCGTTTTTGCAGTGAAGAATGTAAGAAGACGCTTTTGGCGACCGGCCTTCGCCCCGAAACCCACTAATAAATAATAAGCTGTACATGTCATGAGAATGCGTTTCTGCAGTGAAAAATTAAAAAAACGCTTTTGGCGTCGTGGCTTCGCCTTGAACCCAGCTGGGGAGGTTTAAAGCGCTCCCTCCAGACCCCCTAGCTGTCAAGAGAAAGTGCCCATCATGGCGCTTTTTTTGTTTTTGTTTTTTTTTCGCCAAAGGTTGAGAAACACTGCTTTTATAAAAATTCTAATATATATACATATATATATATATGTATGCTATACGCACGTTTATGCATAGGGTTAGGGTTGACTGAGCGTTAAGTTAGGGTTTGGAAAAAAATCGCCCCCCCCCCCCTCTAAAGTTCTGGATCTGCAAGTGGCTGAATCTCAGGACGTCAACAAAAAATAGGGAGTGACGCAATGACCTCAGTATACAAGAGGTAGCTAAACTCCACCGTACTTGATATTCCAAAAACACAAAAGCTACTCATTCTCGGTGACTTCAACGCAAGAGTCGGCTCTGACCATCACATCTGAAAAATTCGGGATAGGTCAGTGCAACAGCAACGGATTATTACTACTCCAGACCTGTGATGAACATAAGCTGCTCATATCAAACACAATATTCAGTCTTCCAATGAGAAAGCGAACTTCCTGGATGCATCCCCGCTCAAGACACTGACACCTCATAGACTACGTCATCATCAGACAATCTGACCGTCAGGACTTAGGTGTCACAAAATCTTGCTGTGCTGCAGAATGTGGAACAGACCACCGCCTCATCATCACCAAACTAAACATTCGTATTCAACCAAAGAGACGTCCGCAAAAATCTAAACCCCTAAAAAGGCTAAACACACCCAGACTAGCAGATGAAAAAATAGAAAAGTTGCTTGTAGATGCGATAGAGAACTGCCTCAAGTCCACCCCTCTAGTGAATCAAATGTAGATAAAAGCTGGGAATGCTTCAAAGAAATTATCCATAGCTCAGCATTAAGCATACTCGGACCTGTAGAGAGAAAGCATCAGAACTGGTTCGATGAAAACAGTACTGAGATCAAAAAAGCACTAGCTCCATA
This sequence comes from Biomphalaria pfeifferi, assembly GCA_030265305.1. NCBI lineage: Eukaryota > Metazoa > Mollusca > Gastropoda > Planorbidae > Biomphalaria > Biomphalaria pfeifferi. The sequence continues at coordinate 748,478 of JASAOG010000227.1, read as the reverse complement.
AATTGCATCTTAACAACCCAAACTCCCAGACCACTAAAGATGCATTCACAAACATCCGCAAAATTTGTGCAAAAACAGTTACACCAAATGCAAGACACCTGGCTAAGCAAGAAAGTGGAAACAATACAGGAATTCGATGACAAGCACGACATGAAGAACTTCTTCCATGTCATAAACGAAGTCTATGGGCCCACAAAGATAAGGAAGAAATCCTAAAACGCTGGGCCGAGCACTTTGAAAAGGTTCTCAATACACCTTCTATTATAAATGAAGCGGCCATAGACAGGCTACAGCAAGTACCAATAAATGAAAAAATGGATGACCCCCCCCCCCTACGCTAAATGAAACCGATCTTGCCATTCAACAGCTTGCAATCGGAAAAGCCCCAGGAGCTGACTCCATTCCCGCAGAGGTCTACAAAAAAGGTGGATTAGCCCTGATTGAAAGACTTCATGAGCTGTTTTTAATTATGTGAAAACACGAGTCAATACCACAAGACTTTAAAGATGCCACAATTGTCCATTTATACAAGCGTAAAGGAAACCGTCAACCACAGAGGAATATCTGGTCTCTCTATTCCTGGGAAAATCCTTGCACGCATCCTACTAAATCGGCTTATGCAGCACATAGAACATGATCTACTACCAGAAAGCCAGTGCGGCTAGAGAAAAGAGCGTGGTACCATTGACATGATCTTTGCGGCATAGCAGCCCCAGGAAAAGGCCAAGAACAAAATGCTGTCGTCTACTCAATTTATGTCGACCTAACAAAGACATACGACACTGTTAGCAGAGAAGGACTCTGGAAAAATATGTCAAAGTATGGCTGTCCACGAAAATTCATAAACCTGCTGAGACTATTTCATGATGGCATGAAGGCTCGTGTCCAAGAAAGGGGAGAATCATCAGAGCCCTGTGAAGTATCGAACGGGGTAAAACAAGTCTGTGTCCTAGCACCTACATTGTTTAGTATGATGTTCTCCACTATGCTGACAGATGCATTCACAGATAGAGAAGACATCGGGATAAAAATAACATACAGATTTAATGGTGGCCTATTCAACCAGAGGCGGCTCAAAGCCAAATCAAAAACAAATTCAGCAGTTTTCAGAGACTTGCTATTTGCTGTCGACTGTGCCCTAAATGCCTGCTCTGAAAATGATCTGCAGTGCATTGTGAGTAAGATCTCATAAGCATGCTTAGACTTTGGAATTACCATTAACGCAAATAAGACTGAAGTCTTATATTTACCTGCCCCTGGGAAAGCCTACTCGGGTCCAAGCATCAAGATAAATGGACATGATATAAACCCAGTAGACAGATTCACATATCTTGGCAGCACACTGTCCAGAATTGGAAAGATTGATAATAAAATCGATCTGCGTATCGCCAAGGCCAGTGGATCCTATGGCAGACTGTCTAAAAATGTCTGGAACAGACGTGATATCACCACTAATACAAAGCTAGGGATCTATCGAGCCGTCATCCTTCCTACATTGCTCTATGCCTCAGAAACGTGGACAGAGCACAGAAACATGCCAAGAAACTGAATCACTTCCAATACTGAATGTCAAATGGCAAGACAAAATCCCAGATACTGAAGTCCTTCGAAGAGTGGGTCTCCAAAGCATCCATACAATCCAGATGCAGTCCCAGCTGCGATGGGCAGGACCCGTCCGCAGAATGGAAGACCACCGCATACCTAAACGACTCTTGTATGGCCAACTAAGCGAAGGAAAGCGCTCGCAGTGTGGTCAAAGAAAGCGCTTCAGGGACACCCCCAAAGCTTCTCTAAAGGCGTTCAGCATAGACCCAGCCACCTGGGAGACAGAGGCACATGACAGAGCATCATGACGTCGCACTGTGAAAACTGGCGCACAGGTTGTTGAGGAAAAGAGAACAACGCTGGCAGAAGAAAAACAAGGCCCACGACACTAGCTCCAGCTGGAATAGCCTGCCCATTGTGCAGTGCAACAGTCCGGGCTCACATAGGTCTCACCAGCCACTTGAGGAGGCATAAAACCTCAGTGCAAAGCCCTCAGCCCCCTGGTTGACAAAGAAGTCATCATCGAACCACGATGGACGAACTATATTACGCCTAAATTAGTCAAGGATAACTTGATTCTTTAACAAATACGGTTCAAATAGTAATGTTCAACTTGATTCTTTTGATGAAATGTTATGTTATATATTATCTCGTTAAATCTATGTAGTTCTAGGCGTTATCTACGTTGATTAAAAAGATATTCGAGTAGAAAATTTCATTCAGAATCTATCTTGAGTTTACTATCAAAACAAACTTTCGTGTGCTGATTACTTGTGTGAGGTCAGGGTTAACTTAGGTCAACCAATAAAAAATTGCAGGCTCCGGATAGTGATTAGTTCAATCAGTGGCGTAACTAAGGGGGGAGGGGGGAGAGAATTTTAAAATCCCCCCGGGCCCCCACCTAGGGGGGGGGGCCCAAATGGGTGTTTGAAATTTATTTGTAAATACATAAATTAATATATTTGATTGACAAATAGTGACAACGGGTGTCTTTTTTTTTCAACATTTATGGATTAAATTTATCACAAAGACTAAACCTATATCTAGATCTATCAGTACGTTGACTTTGTTGACATTTTAAAAATATTTTTTCCCACAGAGATCAAAGTTTTTTTTTAAAGTTAGTTTTACATTTTAAACTTTCTTGCCACGAATAAAACGGTATTATATACAGCAATTCCAAGTATCTTGTTACCTTTACTAATAATAGATCTAAATGGCGAGTATTTTATGGCTACACTAATTAACCTTGAAGCAAAATTTACAGAATCGATTATAACAGATCCCAAAGTTATTCTTAATATGCTAGAATAGTCCATTATTTGGGTTTGGCGTCTATAATTTCAGAATTAAACTTCACACTCGAGTTATTACCCCTCTATTCATCTTTCCTCAATCCAATGGAAACTCTATTTTATTTCCATCTAATCCTTTTGCTTTCGCACAAAACATAAACAACAAACAATGACGTAATATCATATAATATTAGCACATCCTTCCTTTTGAAGTTATTATCACACCCTTCCTTTTAAAGTTCTTAAGAGAGATATCAACTAGCAGGGCCGGACCTAGCTAGCATTTGCGGGGCCCTATGCGAAACGGATCGCGCGGGGCCTAGTCTGGGTAGGGATGAGCATAATGTCAATATTATTTTTTTTGAATTAGAAAATACTTTCGTCTTTGAAATAAATTTTTATGAAATGAAAGCTCGAAATGCCACTTTTTATTTATAGGCACCCCAAAATGTCAATTTTGTCTATTCTTCAGGAGATTTGAATAAATTCAAAAAAAGTTCAGGACTTTATTGTATATTTTGCCTTTTCATGAGATTTCCTGGAGGCCCTGGAAACTCAGGAGGGCGCGAAAACCCTGTTATTTTATATACGTTATAATGGTTTAATTTAATAATGTACACTTAAAAAAAAGCGCGGGGCCCACTGCGACCGCATAGGCTGCAGTGGCCTAAGGCCGGCCCTGTTTACTAGGAACTTAAACAATTCGTCCACTTCTGGTTGTCTTGACTGGCACAACAAGTTCTCTAGACGTTGGTCTATAACTGTCTGTTTCGTTTGTTCCAACAGTTTGCAGTTCATTGTCTCCATCGGTATCATAGTACCCAGAGATGTCTTCATCGAAACACTTATTCAAAAAGCGTTGATTTCTTCTGTATGTTTTTCCATTTGTCTTTATGATGTAAAATCTGGGTGCTGAATGTTTTTTATGACAACTGCTTTCTGTCATGTTTGACCTAGACGAACTCTCCGACAGAATAATCTTTAGGTAGTCTTGCTTTTGCATTGTATTTCACTTTGCTTTTCATCTGTCGTTCGTTGAGTAATGTCTCTGCATTTTCACCTACCGATGGTTTCAATAGTTTGGGATCAGTTGGAATGATTCCCTGAGTCTTCTACTCGTCAGCAGTTGTGATCGTGAATACGGCAGTCCACTTATCGTAGTATTTCTAGAATCGAGCATAACGAGATAAGGATCTTTCCCACTTTTGTATGCTCTGAATCCTTTTGCTTGCGCAGAAAACATAAACAACCAACAATGACGTAATACCATATAATATTAGCACAGAATCTTCTTCATGCAGTGGAAAATTAAGAATTTTTTGCCTATCTTGAATTCTGGTCAAAGCTCTTGCGCCCAATTAATATAGTTCAGAAGAAACTTAAAAAGTCTGGACTGCATATACGGGAAGCTGCTAAAGAAATTAGTACCCTTTCATGCTTTCTGCAAAATGAAAAACTGACAAAAACCCAATCCAAGGAAAAACAAAAGAAGGTAGTGAATACTATGGATTCCCTGTAATCAAAACAACCAGAAGAAAGAAAAGACTTGATGGGAAGTTCTAATGTAGGACTGTCAATAGAACTGCAATTCAAACGTATTGCGACAGAAGTGCTGGACTGATTTCAAAGGCTGGAAAGAAAATGGATACCTTTGGGTATATCGGCATATCGCTTTTTCAATGATGTCATTGATGCACGAGCACTTTTCATCAACAAACCAGTAATACAATCACCAATAGACATATTGAGAAAACATGCTTCATAGTGTAATTAAGTGTGCTCAAACTTTGCAACCTCCTCCGAATACTGCGAACTCAGGCCACTTCCATTACGTCATGTGAGAGATCATTCTCAAAGCTCAAGTTCATCAAAAACTATCTTAGGAGCATAATGACACAAGAAAGGCATATCATGGCTTTATTGTCAGTGAAGTCACAAATACTAGAAAGTATCGATGTAGTTGATGTTATAGATGTCTTTGCTGCACAGAATGCACGACGTGAAGCGATATCAATTTAGATTTGTCACTTGTGCATTATTTAACTAATAAACAAAGGTATTATTCATTAAGAGTCATGATTACTTTTTGTTAAGTTTACTGATATACTGAACCAATTTGATTTGGGGCTTATATATTTTTGCGTACATTATCCCATGTCATATGTCGAATGTCAAAATGCAAGGGCCCCCAAAGAGGTTAACCCCCCGGGCCCCCAAATCCCTAGTTACGCCCCTGAGTTCAATGACCTTTCGTAGAATTCTTGTAGACTTGTTTTACTTGAACAAAACGTGTTGACTGACTGGTTACAATTTTAAAAAGCTGATGTAGAATAAATCAGGCTTGAATTAGACTTAGTATAGTCAATTTTAATAACTTGCACTTGAAGAAAAGAAAAAACTTGATAGACTTCACGCTCTTACTGGCGAAAAAATAGTTCCTCCGTGTTCTCTTTGCTCCAAATGTAAATAATGTCAAGTTCCTCTGTGTGTGTCAAAGACTCTCGAATACTGGCCGAACGAGGCCGAAAAATGTCAACGATTATTATGTGACAAACAAATCATACAAATTGCATTGAATCCAACCATATACAATAGATACTGTCCAGACGAGATGTCGAGTTCCTTTTTATTGCTTGCTTGCTTGCTTATTCTTTATTCTTTTCTTATAGAATTCTTTAAAGTGACGAATGACAGATGACAGGTACAACAGACACGTTACCTGACCGGACAAAGCCTCCAGGGTTCAATTCTCGCATTTGCTTGACTTGCTTGACTCCTTAGGCTCGTTAGGGGTTACTTAAATACTCAATTCCTATTAATTAATACTTGCTTGGCTCACAAAGGGTTACTCAAATAAGAACAAGTAATACTCAATATACTTGAACTCTAACCCCAGCTAACAATGAATAACAAAAACTCTTTAATATCAAATAAAGCACAAGGTTATATCACTCTCAAATAATAATACAAAACACAAGTCCAGGAAGCGACTGTCCAACCTTCATGGACCGGGGAAAAGACCTCACTGACTAAAATACATTCAACGAAGACTAAACCATTCAGTTCATAACACGTGCAAGACTATTCACATTCATAACCTGGGCCTGTGAGTACCTAAACAAAGAGATATTACTATCATACCAAAATATCAAAGTAACATTCATTCTCGCTATACCTCCCCCTGACACTCTTCATTAGAAATATTAGTAACAAAGTCAGCCAATGCCCTACATGGAACATAAAAATTTCTTTCTTGAGATTTTATATTCTCCTTATCTTGTCCATGCTAAGCCATCGAATACATCGGAATATTTTGTTTCTAAATTTTCCAGTACTTTTCGAAACTGCCATTGGATAAGACCCCTAGTTCTGATAACTTTGATCACTGGGTTTAAGTAGAGCAATGATATGTAGATACTTTTATGCAGCTTTGTACATAGCGTTTATTGTTGGTATAATCTTTAAAAGAAAAAACTTTTTCCCAGTCAAAGATCGAGCTCCCTCAGTTGTTACACTTGCCATCTTGTTCCAAGCATACCTAACACTCAGCACGGTTCTTCATTGCATTGAATAAATACTGGATTGAGATTGTGTTTTTGACCTGGTGTATTGAAGTATAGCCAATTAGCTTAATCTTCGTTTACGTGAAATTTTTTATAATGAGGCAGTGTCAAATATTTATAGAGATATTTTGAATAATATTTTATATAGTTGCATGTCTTATGTGTATACTGTAGGCACACCTCATTTCTTTAGGTGTCCAAGGGCCGCATAAGAAACTCAGGCTGGCCGCATGTGGCCCGCGGGTCGTAATTTGCCCACCCCAGCTAAATAGTCTATCAAAGACTTTATATTCCACAGTGTCTAATTTTCAAAATACTATAACTTTTTTTCTAATTATCCGATTTAAAAAATTTTTTTCACTGTTACAGTTCTTTTTTTTAAACAAGGTACATTTTAAAGCCTTTTTTTTTAGTTAAAAGCTTCAATTTCATTGGTTGAAATTAAATAGATTCTTATAGTATCTCTCTATCCAACCAATCAGAACGTTTCTTACAAAGCCTCTTTGGCAGCCATTTTGTTTACTATTTGTACCCACGTTTGTCGGTGCTCTGTGACACTGTTTATTTCTCTACATTATATTACTCTTGTATTCATTCAAGTGTGTTTTAGTTTATTGTAATTAATATTATTTAAATATAACAATGCATAGACCACGCAAAGATCGTCTTAAGAAAAGGAAATTCCATGGTAATAGGTTTTTTAAAAAGCTTAGTCTAGATCTAGATGATACTGAAATTGAGTCTAGATCTAGATCTAGCGAGACTGAGGCCAGTGAAATTCAACCTGTTTCTGAGAACATATTAGAGCTAGATCCAGTAAATCCTGATGCTACTAACACTGGAAATGTTCCTGAAAGTAGTTCATTTATTAAATTAAATGATAGTGTTCAACAGGACAACATTTATTTGGATGATATGACTGGATACCGCATGTTTGATGTTTAAATTTTATTGTGTTTTGTGAATCATTTTCATTGCTCTAATTGTGAAAAGCATTGTGGTTTTCAAGCTACTGAAAAAAACACTGGACTTAGCTGTACTATATCCTTTGTGTGCCTGGATTGCAAACATGTTTTCATGCTTCAAAGTTCTAAGGAAAATATAAATTTAAGGTTTCAACTGTCTATGTTTTCCATTGGATGCCATTATGAACAAGGTAACAAATTTCTAGCAAATATAAACATGCCACCACCGGTAAGCATTGCAATTATTTTAGAAATAAAATATTAGAAGCCACTAAGACAGTTGCTACAAAATGCAAAGAAGCAGCTGCGGAAGAATTCAAAGCTTCTCAGCCATCATCGGATGTCACTGTGTCGTGCTATGGAACATGGCAGAGGCGTGGTTTCGTGTAAAAAAAATGGAGTTGCAACTGTACTTTCCGTTAATCCTGGAGGTGCTCCTAAAGTAATAGACACATTTACCAGTAGTAACTATTGTGATAAATGTTGCAAAAGCAAAAAGAAACTTACTTCTGAACAGTTTGTAGCTTGGAAAGCAAACCACGCAGCTGAATGTGACGCTAATCACACAGGCTCTTCTGGTGCGATTGAATCACAATGGATCCTACAAGCTTTCCGACGTTCACAGATGTACGGCTTAAACTATACAGGCTATTTGGGAGATGGTGACTCAAAAAGCTATAAAACTGTTGCAGATGCAGATCCACCAATATACCCCGGTAAGACGATTGAAAAGTTGGAATGCTGCGGTCATGTACCAAAAAGAATGGGACGTCGACTTATGGACCTAAAGAATTCTAACAAAGGAAAAGTTTTTGAAGATGGCAAACACTACAAAGGGATGGGAGGAGTAAAAAGGCTTACTCAAGCAGCAATTCTAAGAATCCAGGGCCATTATGGTGGTGCCATTAGAAATAATACCAACAACCTTCTACAGATGAAAAAGGTGATTCGGGCAATTTGGAAACACAGGTGTGGAGACCACAGTGATTGTGGCCATTGGTGTCCAAAAGAACAAAACATAGCAGTGGCAAACAAAAATAAACTCCCAAAATATATTACTGATGCTATGAAACCAATATTTGATCAGTATTTGATATTTGATACTAACATCAGATGCACTGTTGCAAAAGTGTTTACATGATGGCACCCAAAATGCTAACGAGTCGTTCCATAATTTAATATGGAAAAGATGCCCCAAAAACCAATTTGTTGGAAGAAAAAGGCTTGAGATAGCTTTTCATGATGCCACAATTGTATATAATGATGGGGAACTTGGACGAAGGCAGATATTTCCACTTTTGGGATTACAATTCGGATATTATGCTGAAACATCATTTCGCGCTGCGGACAAAAAAATAATTTTGTCATCTTTAAATGCAAAAAAAATATTAAAAAATGACATCCAGGTGTAAAAAAAACATTTATTCAAATGCAGAGGATGCTAGGGATGAAGGATATTTACCAGGAGGCTTTTAATTGTAAGTTTTTGTTTTTATTATTCATAGATATTGTGGTTTTTCTTGATTTTCTCAAAATCTGCTTTTTCAAAATGTTTTGGTTGGTTTTGTCAACTTTCCACAAAAACTATGCTAGCTAGAGCTTTGAAATTTGTAAATTTTGTTCAATGTCCATATTGAATTAAAACATGATACCAGAATTACAATCTATTAAGTAGTTTTAAAGTTATGGTCTCAATACTTACCCCTACCCCAACAAGTTTCGACAGTTTTATGGTTCCCACACTAAAAAAAATCATTAAAAAAAGTGTTCTATCTGATTGTAATAATTGTAGATCAATGTGATTGGAATAACATGCTGAAGACACTGTGCAAATTTCATTTGAAGATATTTAATAGATACTAAAATATCTTGACATGTGTGTTCATGTATATTTTTTAGTTTTTTTACTATTTTACCCTATTTTTGTGAAAAATTTCACCTTTTTAAGGTGTTTTTTTTTATATATTTTTTTCATTATTAAATTATCCATCCAAGCATATAGACACTTAAATAGTGACAGATTTGTTGATATTTCAATTGGGGGGTTTAACCTGCCCTTAAGAACAGACACACTTATCCCATTTGCTCTCCCCTTTTCAAACTTCAGTTTACCCACAGACTTATCACGTAATGACTTATCAAAATGTAAAAAATCTTCTCTCTAACAGGGGGAAAAATACTCATCTCCCTTCCCTAAATTACATGTTCCGCAATTTTGAATATTGTGAGGACCACTCAGCCCTGGCGGATCCAGAACTTTGGAGTGGGGGGGGGGGCGATTTTTTTTCCAAACCCTAACGCCCATGAAACTCTAACCCTATGCATAAATAACGTGCGTACAGCATATATATATATATATATATATATATATATATATATATATATATATATATATATATATATATATATATATATATATATATTCGATATATGAGATTAAAATAAGACTGTTTCTCAATCTTCGGCGAAAAAAACAAGGCATGTTGAGGCCTTTCTCCTGCAAGCTCGGGGGTTTGGGAGAGCGCTGTAAGCTTCCTCAATTTTGTTTGAATTATAACTTTTCCAAAGCAAAGTCTTTCTTAAAATAGTTATGATAAATTCATGTGAAATTACACAAACTCTGTTTGGAAAGGGGAAGGGCGGTAAAATGAAAACGATTAAATACTCGCTCCTTTTTATAATTTCTGCTAATGATTGCATTTTGCATTAAAGAATACATGTGGGGCAACTCGATATAAGAATTTACTTTATAGCATATATAAATTATATTAGTGACAGATTTTTTAAATTTTGTAATTTCTTACTATAATACAAAAAGAAAAAGTATTCAAGGTTTGTCCGATGGGGGAAGGTGATTGCATGTATCGCACTTCCACCTGTTTATATTATATAGATATTCGACTAATTTTGTTCACATACTATGATTTCTCCATAAAAGTACGACCGCTCCCCCCCACTCAAAGGGTTTAGATGGGAAGGGCAGTAGAGGTATTCGCTCCTCCCCTTCCAATCGGCCAACAGGTGAACGACATAATATAAAGACCGGTTAAAATACCAATAACAAGTTTTAATCATATAGATATTTAATTGATTCTGTTAGCAATCTGTGATTTCTACAAATTAATAGGACCGCCCCCCCCCCCCACTCGAAAGTTTATGGTGGGGGGGGCGGATTGATGCCATCGCCCCCTCCCGACCCTACCAAATCGGCCAAGATACTAGAAAGGGGGGGGGCGAAATAATCTAAAAATAGGTTGAAATATAAATAATTAGTATATATTATTAACATAAGTAATAAATTCGTATACAAATTGTGTGAATTCTATACTAAAACTTGTCCAGCCCCCCGGGTCGGCCGAGTGGGGGGGGGGGCGATCGCCCCTACCGCCCCCCCCCCTGGATCCGTCAGTGCCACTCAGTCATCTATAAGCACCCGCTAGGCCTTGATCGCTATTTTGGTATGCCCCAGTACCACCCGTCCTACTGTGCCTGTTATTATAAGAACGCTCATATGTAACCTAACTCTGTCTCCCAACACTATTGCCGCGGATTCTACAACCGTTACCATCAAACTGCCTTTGGTAGCGCCCTTGTGATGCATTTCTACTTGGCTTTTGTGTGTTAGCGAAGATGGTGTTCCTATAACTAATACCAGAAGGAGAAATAGAATTAACAAGTTAAAAACGTTGATAGCATTCTGACGATTTGTGGCCTCCCCTCTTTCAATTAAAGCAAATAATTAAGTTACTCTCAACCACTGGACTTTTATTCCTCACAGGCTCACGACACGCTGCCGCAACATGCACACTTTCTTTCTTACAAATTGACACATCTGATTCAGCTCCATTAAACATTTCTATTTCTTCCAGCATGTTATAGACTGTTCTGTGTTTACTCAAAACCAGTTGTCTGTATACGCCAGTCGATACACTTTCTAAGACCTATCTTTGATCAACAGATCTTTGAACTTCTCCATTGTTTTACCTACCTCGGCCATTTTGCACCAAATACGCCGATTCTCAATTCTGTTAGATGTCCCCATAAGTCGTTTTGACTAGGTCTTACGCGATGGAACATTTTGCGGCAGGTTTTCGCGCTAATGTGCCGTCTTGACTTCCTCATAATTCTCGCTAAGGAACAGAATGTCCCTTCGCTTGTATTGGACATCACCTGTCTGTCTCACCGCCCCACCTGCCTCTGGCACAGACTTTTCTTTGAGCCGAGCCACCTCGTCTTTTCTCTTGATCGACTCCCTGGCATTTCTCTCTTTCCAGCTTTCATGTTCTTTGCGTTTGGCCTTTTCATCACATTCAAACCTAGCTTCTTCCTCTGCCTTTGCCTCTTTCTTCAACTTCTGCCGCTCAAACCTAGCCTCTTCATCTTTCTTCATATTTATCTTTCTGTTCCTTCACAAATTTCTCTAACCTTTCACATTCGTACCTCATAGCACGGCCATCACTAGTTAACTGTGAAGTTACAGTTAACCTGGTTTCCATGGTCTAAGTCTTGTGCACTGCTTTACTGTGTTAAACAAATACAATTATTATTACTATTATACACTATTAGTATAATATACTAATGTAAACTAAAACCTAGAGTGTGTTGTATGGCAAAGAAAGAGAAAACTTATCAGCAGCATCCAACGTCGGAGATAAGAGACGCCCTCACTCTAGGCCAATACGTATAAAAATAGCCACTACAGGGACCTCCAACACACCAAAACAGGACCGACGGCCTCCAAAATCTCACACATAGATGTTCAACCAGACAGGAACATCATTCACTCACAGTCGTACTGTCACGAGTCGATACTGTGTCCTAATGCGACCAAAGTCTAGAAACCCAAGTCAGGTCATAATTGACCAGAATAAACACGTTAATTACAGTCATCCAATCAGAGAAAGAGGTTAAGGGAAAAAAATAGCATACGTCAGCTTCTAGAAGGTCAGAGTTAATAAAAATAATTAGGGGTGAAGTTCTATGATTTTGGAAAGTATGATTTAGAAAAATATAAAATAGGGGAAAGTTAGTCAGTCGGGGTCCTCGCATCGTAACGGTCCTCGCATTGAATTTTTTTGTTATAGTAACGGTCTTATGTTTAAACGTTTGCGGGTGCAGTAGTTGAAGTTACTTTATTGACTTTGTATCATAAAGTCTCAGTAATAAGTTATATTCGTAATTTGAAAAAGTTCATTAAAGAAGTTCAAAGAGAAGACACAGATGTTTCTTGAGTGTGTTATCAAGTCATTCCTATAATCTCCGGCGTGACGATTCTGTTTGATAAATACTTAATATAAGAAGCATTACCAAGAAATAATTAAACAGAAATCGTCACACGGACATAGAGTAACCAACTATTTTGATGAATTTAAATAACACAATTATGAATTTAATTCTATGATACTTATATTGGAGGGGGGGGGGATTTTTGTTATCCCCCCAGCCACCCCCCTCCACCAAAAAATATTTTATATGTATGTATGTGTATGTGTTTTTGTTCTGGTTTCTATAACACAATTTTTTTTCCATGGACAGGTTGTTAGTCTATCGCACAACCCCAGTAGAAAAGTAGAAAACACCAAACTGTGGGAGATGAGTGGACAGAAAAATATAGACGTGCAGATCTTAGAGAGGAAGTTGAGATGGATTGGTCACACCCTTAGAAAAGATACCAGCAACAGAGCTAGGCAGGCCATAAAGTGGAACCCCCAGGGAACAAGACGCAGAGGAAGACCAAAAACCAAAAAGAACATGAACTTGAAGAAGCAGAGAAGACCGGGAAGAACTGGGAAACCATCAAAAAGCTAGCAAGAGACCATGGAGAGTAGCGTGTTTTTGTCGAGGCCCTATGTTCCATGAGGAACTCAAAGAAGTGATGATGATGATGATGATGTTTGTGTGTACATTATCTTTATTACATCCTGACCCTTCATTCTTTCGGAAGACCCTTATTGTGCCCTAGAATAGGATCTTCCTGGAGGTAGTGGAAAAGTTGTAGATTCCCTGCCATTACTAGCAAGGGGGTCTTGGGGAGCGCTAGGAGCTCCCCCAACGCGGGGCTCCCCGCCAAGTACTATTTCTGGTATTGAAAGCCAACAAAATGCATATTCTGAGGTATCTACAGTGCTATTAAAAAGTTTTATTTCAAAAACCTAATGTGCTATTCTGACTTAGACCCTGCCGCGTCGTTCGGCGCTTTTGCCGTTAAGATGTTTCCACAAAAATCTGTCACTAATAATGTCTGAAGCCTCTTCCCACCTGCGCTGAGGACCTCCATGAATGTGTGGCACCAAGTTGTACTTAATAGTATGTCATCGCAACTCTTATTATGCGTAATTCATTTTGTCGGAGAACATGTCCCGCAAACCTCATGCGACGCTCTGTCACAATCTTACTAAGGGGTCGACTCCCAGTTCGGTATAGGATTTCCTTGATTTACACCCAATCTCCATAACTGACTCCTAAAATATGTCTTTATATTATAGCTTTTATATAGCGCTAGTTTCATGCTTATAGTATGCTCAGAGCGCTTTTTGGTCCAATCTCATTTGTGGACCTGTGGGGGCGAGGGGGTATCTAGGAGTCGGCTTTCCGTGCTGCCTATAGGCGCTTAGTAAACACAACTCTGCCCGAGTCGGGTGTCGAACCTCTCATCTTTTCTGAGCCACATTTAGTGTTATCAATTTCTCAGATGACTATTCACTGCACTTTATTAATGAAGCCCCGCCCACTGGCGGATCCAGGGGGGGAGCGGTAGGGGCGATCGAATTTTAGTATAGAATTCACACAATTTGTATACGAATTTATTACTTATGTTAATAATATATACTAATTATTTATATTTCAACCTATTTTTAGATTATTTCGCCCCCCCCCCCTTTCTAGTATTTTGGCCGATTTGGTAGGGTCGGGAGGGGGCGATGGCATCAATCCGCCCCCCCCCCCCACCATAAACTTTCGAGTGGGGGGGGAGCGGTCCTATTAATTTGTAGAAATCACAGATTGCTAACAGAATCAATTAAATATCTATATGATTAAAACTTGTTATTGGTATTTTAACCGGTCTTTATATTATGTCGTTCACCTGTTGGCCGATTGGAAGGAGAGGAGCGAATACCTCTACTGCCCTTCCCATCTAAACATGAGCTGTAGATGTCAGGAGAATGCGTTTTTCTGCAGTGAAAAATGCAAGAAAACGCTTTTGGTTTAAATGCTGTACGCACGTTTATGCATAGGATTAAGGTTTACTTTGCGTTAGGGTTAGGGTTTGAAAAAAATCGTCCCGCCCCCTACTCCAAAGTTCTGGATCCGCCAGTGCAACAGACTCATATATAGTAGATTTTGAAGACTTTAATCTTGAGTCACAATTAATAATATATCAATAATAACCTTGATTATATTACTCCATTTTCGAATTCCATCTTATCTACCCTTTCAACACGCATTCGCATCATTCTACATTCACGCTATGCGGGGAGTGGGAGTGCAAACGCCCTCTCCTATATGGAAGTCCCCCCTCCGCAGGCGGGGATGTAATTTTGTGACTGATTTTTGCTTTGATTTTGTTTATTTTAGGTGAGATTTTAAACCATGTTTTGTATGACTCAAAATACACTTTTGCAAGAATCATATGTAAAGCAATCGTTACTAAATATTTGGACACTATAAAATTACAAAGTAAAGAAGCAGGCAAGTGATGCTTAGTTTTTTTTACAGTTTTCACAGATGCTCCGAGCTCACAATAAAACGAAATCGTTTTTACTGTTGATACCATTCTTTGTGCCACCATTCGCAGGAAATCTTTTTTTTGAAAAAGCCAATTCGTCGATTTAGAATATAGCAGAATTTCGGGCTATGGAAAAACCAGGTGATTAGCTCAGCAGCCTTCGATGAAAAGAATATTTAAATTATATCTTTAAAATCATATTTCTTTTATCAAAAGTAGTTTGCAACCATAATGAAAAGCTTCCTTGAAAACCCGTGTGATGAATTGTGGTTGCAGTTTGTACACAATGTCGTGATAATATTCCATGCAGAAGCTCTGTTTGATGAGGGGCAAAATATCAATGCTCTTGAAGTATCTTAAATTCTGCCCTTTTGACGACTAGGTTCAGAAATGAACGGAAAAAAACATGACATTTTTAAAAAAAAATTGAAAGTTCCTCCATAAAGAAGCACGCATGCGACTTACTATTTTGGATGAACAGAGTATTTCAGAGACAGAACGGCCTATTAGACAGGTTAATGCTTTCAGATGGATCGCACAAAAAGATGTCATATCTTGGAAACTGTTTCAGATATCCTGCAATTATTTAAATTAGTTTGTGTACATTATGATGTATCTATATATATATAATTCTATTCATGGCTCAAGAGTTTGGACGAGAAGAAGAAGAAATAAAGGAAAGATCACTCTTTTATTTCTGCAGATATAGTTACCCCAATTTAATAGTTTTAGGCCTATTAGAAAATATATTCGTCTTTGCATTTTATTCATTCTTTATTACGCACAGAATTACTACAAGAGCCTTGCGTGTGGCAAGTCATACAGTATATCATAATAATTATGTTTCCAAAATACATCACGCTCAATAGCAAGAATCAACAAATGTTTCAATCTATCTACGAGAATTGTTGACCTCAAATAATTCTTCATTAGTTTGAGGGGCGAGAAGCTTCTTTCACTAGATTCCACAATTAAGGGTATTGCATAAAGCCGGTTTTTTTTTTCGCGCGTAGGATTGGCATTTACCATATTGAATGACACCCCAAAATGACAATTTTTTTCTATATATTTCCGTATATTTTAAGGACTTTTGTATATTTTTCAATTTCGGGCGATTTCCAAGAGCTCCTGGTAAATCGACAGGAGGGCGCGGGAAATCTGTTTTAAGTTATAAAATGGTTTAATTTAATAATTTATACACCTTGAATTAGGGCGGGTCCTATGAAAGTGCGGGGCCCACTGCGGTCGCATAGGTTGCAGTGGCCTAAGGTCGACTAGTTGTAATTAAAGCTGTTGAAATAGTGCCTGAAAAAATCTAGGCCTACGCGTGTTCTTTTTAGGTCCATACACCTACATATCATGGGCGTAGCCAGGGGTGGGGGGATCGGTATTTATCGACTGATTTTTTGCTTTGATTTTGTTTATTTTAGGTGACATTTTAATACTAAACTATCACTTGCCCCAGCACAGCAAAGGAGGTTTTGAGTTTAAAACCCCCTATTAGTGGGGTTCGAGTTTAAAAAACCCCTACTAAGGGTTTTCGCATTTAAATTCCCTTCTTCTATAAAACAAAACAAAAACAAAAAATGCAAACGACGATCCCCCAAATTTCATGAGCACAGTTAAGGAAGATTTTGATTTTTAAACTCCCTCCAAAATGTATGATAAACCCACCTCTTCAATATAAAAAAAAGAAAATTACTCATTCAAAATTCTATGAGCGTAGCCAAAGGGGTTTTGAGTTAACCCCCACCCACTGTTCAGTAGGGTTTGAAGCTAAAAAATACCCCTTCAATGCACGGTATTAAAAAAAAAAGGCAAATTACGCACTCAAAATGTTATGAGCGTAGTTTAGTGGGTTTTGACTCAGTTTTGAATTTAAACCCCTTGAAGGTAAAAAATACCTCTTTAATATTAAAAATAAAGCTAATTATACACTCAACATGTTATGAGTGTTTTGAGTTTAAATTCCCCTTCAGTGTGGTTTGATGCTAAAAAAAATACCTCTTCAATATAAAAAAAAAGCAAATTACACACTAAAATTATTTGAGCGTAGCCAAGACAATTGGGGGGTTTTGAGTTTAAATTCCTCTCCTACAGATGGCTTTTTAAAAGTTTAAACCCCCTCCAGATGGTTGTGAGTTTAAAATCCCCATACAGAGCGTTTTGAAGTGGAAAACCTCTTTCTTTAATATTATTCTAAAGCAAACTACAGTTACTCAATTCTATGACCGTAGTTAAATGGGGTTTTGAATTTAAAAAAAAAAAAAAAAAAAAACATAACTCCAGAGATTTTTTAGTTTAAAACCCCCAACAGATGATTTTGACGATAAAACTTCCCTTTCGATATAAAATATAAAGAAAACTATAATCACTTAATTCCAAGAGCGTATTCAAGAGAGGTTACATATTTCTACCAGTTGCGGATCTCATTTTATAAAGTGCTGTGAATAGTCATCTGCCAAAATTGAAAAACACTAAATCTGGCTCAACATAGATGGCTAAGACAGATTTTAGGAGTCAGTTATAGAGATCGGGTCTAAATCAAGGAAATCCAATGCCGAACTGGGAGTCGACTCTTTAGTAAGATTGTGACAGAGCGTCGCATGAGGTTTGCGGGACATGTTCTCCGACAAAATGAATTACACATAAGAAGAGATAAGAAGAGTTGCTATGACATCCTAGTACAACTTGGCGCCACACATTCATGGAGGTCTTCAGAGCAGGTGGGAAGAGGCTTCAGACATTACCAGTGAAGATTTTTGTGGAAACAGCTTGACGGCAAAGAGCCAAACGGCGCGGGAGGGTCTAAGTCAGTAAGAATAGCACATTAGGTTTTTGAAATAAAACTTTTTAATAGCATTAAAATGCATTGTAGATACCTCAGAATATGCATTTTGTTGGCTTTCAATATCAGAAATAGTGCATTGCGGCGGGGCTCCGCCCCGCGCTGGGGGAGCTTCTAGCGCTCCCCCAGACCCTATTACTAGCGATGACGGATAGTCTACAATTTTCCCACAAACTCCAGGAAGAACCTATTCTAGGGCACAATAAGGGTCTTCCGAAAGAATGATGGGCCAGAATGTAATAAAAATTATATACATACATACACATACATACTTATAAGTATATTTTGTTCGCGGGGACGGGGGGGAGCGGGGGGAGAGAGAAAAAAATCCCCCCGCTCCCCCCGAAAAAAATCATACGCCCATGCTAAATATATCCCGCTTTCACTCCCAAAATATCTGGTCACCTTAATACTTATAACTTTTAGAATCTTTGTTATTTATTGTAGTTTTTATTATATTTTTAGTGTTTTTAAAGTTAAGTTCGTGATACTTTTTTTTTCATTGCGTTTTTGAAAACGTAGTAACAAATGCGCCCAAGAATACATGTAAATTTACTAAAGTAGGCCAATTCAGGTGTGAGAAAAGGTGTAGACCTAAGTATTTCCCCCACACATTTGAGGAAGACGTTAAGGCGCCATGTTTTTATATTCTAATCTTATCACACGGAAGCTTGTAACTTAGAATTATTTTTCTACTCATATAATCTGTCTAGATCTAATTACTATACTTTCGGAAATGGATAAATTGTTCACATTGGTTTTTGAACTCTTACTTGTTGCAGGTAAATTATTCTAGACATATATAGATAGATCTTCTCAAGTCAAAGTGAAAGTCTGCGACATCATATTGTCATTGATACAAAGAATATAGATGTACATATTTTTATATAAATTAGGTTAGATTCTAGATCTGTGTATCTAGATATAAACAATAGAGTAGATTCTTGTTAAATGTTTGATAATTTTAGCAATTATAGCATCCGATTCTATTTTGTTTTCTAACTTTTAATCTGGAAATAAGGCTTTCATAATCATCATTCGGGACCCGGAAATACTAGATTTAGATTATAGACTTATTGCAGTAAATGGTCAGCTTAATTAGGTCCTAATTTTAAACCATAGTAGTTGGCTTACAAAATAATATTTTGGCAATGCTGGTTCATTACATCAATGGATTTTCTGATTGTGATAGAACAAACTGTAGGGAGGTGATATAAAAAATGTTATCTTTGAAAAAATAATATTTCAATAGTACTTCATTAAAATACTTTAACAGAACTTTCCAATGGTGTGTAAATTATGACTCATTGACTATATGTTTCGAAGTTAGAAAGGTATGTTGTTATTTTTTACCAACGTTGCTCTGAGCTTTTTAGCACAATAAAAACAAGTAAGGTATGAGCTTGTCGCTAGCTAAGCCGAGCTGACACATTAAAATTATTAACCAAGAATAAGAACGAAAAAAAGATGTTTAAATGCACCAACAGCAATATCGTAGCTTAATCGATTTTTAAGAAAAAATTGACAATATTATCGTCACTTAGGAGAGAAAAAAGTTAATCCCCAATGAAATATTTTTTTAGTAATTGTGTAAATGTGTTGTTAATACTTTTTGGAGAGTGTGCTGCCAAGATATGTCAATCTGTCCACTGCATTTATATCATTGCCATTTATTCTGATACTTGGATTCGAGTAGGCTTTCCCAGGAGCAGGTAAATATAAGACTTCAGTCTTTTTTGTGTTAATGGTAAGGCAAAAATCTGAGCATGGTATTGAGAAGTCACTGACAATGCTCTGCAGATCATTTTCAGAGCAGGCATTTAGGGCATAGTCGTCAGCAAATAGCAAGTCCCTGATAACTGCTGAATTTGTTTTTTATTTTGCTTTGAGCCGCCTCTGGTTGAATAGGCCACCATCAAATCTGTATGTTGTATTTATCCCGATGTTTTCTCTATCTGTGAATGCATCTGTCAGCATAGCAGAGAACATGATACTGAACAGTGTAGGTGCTAGGACACAGCCTTGTTTTACCCCGTTTGATACTTCGAAGGACTCTGATGGTTCTCCACTTTCTTGGACATGAGCCTTCGTGCCATCATGAAATAGTCTCACTGTCAGGTTCAGGAATTGTTTGTGTTGTTAAATAGCTGTACACAATTAAGGTCCCTAGGTTCAACCTGACAAGAACATCATTCACACACAGTTGTACATAGAGTAACCAACTATGTGGATGGTTTAAATAAAAAAAAATATGTAATTGTATGATACTGATAGATGTATATGTACAATGAGAATGATAGAATGATGAATAGATAATATATATATATATTAGGGGTGCACTGGATAGTCGCTCCGGCTTCTGCCAAATATCCGGCATTTTTTACTATCCGGTGCTATTCGGCTCCGGTCGGATATCACTACCGGATAGTAAAAAATACACCTATTTAATATGCATAAAGTGGACCTCGTTCCATTAATGTCTGTTGTTGACTGTATTAATGTTTTTATTAAAACAAAATAATGTGCTTAAAAATAGAGCCATTATGAATATGCACCAAACATCGTTTATACAAGGCGTGTTAATAACTTAATATAAATAGAAATGAAACTTTACATACGAGCAGTAATGGCTGACACTTTTTTCAATTTGTCTTGACCTTTGAGTAGGTTAGTTAACATGTTAATATGCTACATTCCTTGTCTACGTCATGCTGACCAGACGTCTGTCTAGCTGTGTGGGTATATCTCCAGAGGTAGAGATGAACAACTCCCACCCCTTTTATTTGTTTAGTCCATCACATTGAGTTTTTTTTTATAGGCAGGTGACCACAAGTTAAATGCGATGGACGTAGGTTTAATGTCAGCGTATTGACACTCTTTAGAGGTCACACCTTTCCAGGGAACTGAGTTCATTTATTTAGTAGTTAATCTTTATTATGGGGGCTGGACTACCATATCCACACCTCTAAAGTAACCAGGTATAATTCCAGATGAACAACTCCCTCCACCTTTTATTTGTTTAGTCCATCACATTGAGTTCATTGATTGAGAGGTGACCACAAGTCAGTTACGATGGACGTAAGCACTCCATAGAGGTCACACGATGGAACTATGTTTGTTTACTTAGTAGTTAATCTTAATTGGGAGTGGGGGTGGGAATGGACTTCAAGCCAAACATCTACACGGGTATCCAGACAAAGAGTTTGCTTATTTCGAGAAAAGAATGGAAGACCACTGCATCCCTAAACGACTCTTGTATGGCCAACTAAGCGAAGGAAAGCACTCGCAAGGTGGTCAAAGAAAGCGCTTCAGGGACACCCTCAAAGCTTCTCTAAAGGCGTTCAGCATAGACACAGCCACCTGGGAGACAGAGGCACATGACAGAGCATCATGACGTCGCACTGTGAAAACTGGCGCACAGGTTGTTGAGGAAAAGAGAACAACGCTGGCAGAAGAAAAAAAACAGCAGAGAAGAAAAGCAAAGCCCACAACACTAGCTCCAGCTGGAATAACCTGCCCAGTGTGCAGCCGAACATTCTGGGCTCACATAGGTCTCACCAGCCACATGAGGAGGCATAAAACCCCAGTGCAAAGCCCTCAGCCCCCTGGATGACATAGTAAACACAACTGTGCTCGAGTTGGGTGTCAAACCTCGAGTGCCCTTCATAAGTAGCCTAGCCAACTTCAAGTGTACTTAGCCTCTCTACCACACATCCACCTTTTGATATTTTGGACATGTTATTATGGTGTGGGGTATCTGGGAGAAGGTTTTTTCATGCTACCTTTAGGCACTCAGTAAACACAACTGGGCTCAAGTCGGGTGTCGAACCTTGAGTGCCCTTCATAAGTAGCCAAGCCAACCACAAAACCACCTTTTGATATTTTGAACATGTTATTATAATGTTTATAGTGTTCCCACTACTCTCTTCATACTTGTTGAGAAATGGAAATAAAAATATGTAAATAAGTAGATATATTGTAATGCTGAGTTTGTATTTTGTTTTATATTGTTTCTGTTTGTTGTAGGGATGTCAATATTATTTTGCGCATATTGTGTGATGATCAGAGGCCAATAAGTGATGAGAGTAGGGATAATCTTTTGAGAGATAGAAGTATGATTAGAAAAGTTATGATCATGCAGCTCTGAGCTCATAATTTATCATCAAAGGCCTAGGTGTAGTGGAAATCTTTTGCGAAAGAACAATTGGAAAACTTATGATCATGCCGCTGATAATTTATCTCCGGACAGCCATCTTTCACTTTATCTTTATTTTTCAATATTTTTTTCTTGAATATATGAGATGTCATTTCAAACCCTGATTATAATGTTTTATTTATTCTAATAAACACTGACTTAAAGAAATACACAACACTGGCCAAGAAGTTAAGAACCATGTACAGCAATACAAATCAAAGGAATGAATCCGTTTTCTGTACCATGCCTACTATGAATAGCTTAGCTTATTTATTTCAATTAACACGTAAAAGCATTGTTAACATTAGTTCTATATCTTTAAATGTTACATTTTTTATGGAGACCATAAGAAGTCCCTCTATACTGTCCATACCGGCGTTCACAATGAAATCGCTGTTTGTAGTGAGTCTTGCCACGTATGTCCATGATGGAGCGCAAGCATGTTTGGTAAATGCGCTCAAGTAGTCTTTTTTGCTTTCTGTATAGTTTCCATGTCTCAGATCCACTCCACATAGAAGGTTGAGAGAACCACCGCCTGGTAGACATTGATTTTTGTAGGCAGACGGAGCGATTTATTCTGCCAAACTCTCACATGAAGGCGTCCAGAAGCGCTACTGGCCCTGGTCAGATGGTTATCAACTTCCCTTGAAATGAGGTGCCATTTGATACTATACTACCGTGATATATGAGTGTTTCTCCAGTATTTTTGCCAAAAAGTGTCACATTATGCTAAAAATTAAAGTTGAAGTTTTTAGTTTCATTTCAACTGTATTCACTTCTTCAACTAGTTCACTTTAAGAATTTATCAATAGAAAATGAATTTGCAAGATGTAGATTTTGACAGCAGTGTCTATTCAAGGGGTACCCCCTTTTGCGCCACAGGTGCATCACCGGGACACCACTTGATAATTTAACAACTACCAATTGATAAATTCATTGTATTTTAGCATAATATAACTGTCTGTATTGTTATTAGTCTTTATATACTGAAATTTATGCTTTTGCATAGAAAAAGTGGATTTGAGCTCAATTAAAAAATTGGGACACCGTAGCACCAGTGACACTACAAGTTAAAGTTTTTTTAAAAGATATTCTGTGAGAATATAGAAATTATTTTATTTTTGCACTAAAGTGATCCATTAGACTTATTATTAAGTTCACCATTCTAGTCATAAAGTACCCATTTGTGAAAATGCTGCTTTAATTTCACAAAATGTCGCGGGTGCTTCATGGGACACCATTTTTTTTAATAATGTTTATAAGCGTACATTTTTGTCTTATCTGTGTACAAGTGAATGATCATTATTATTTTTAATTATTGACAAATATATATTTTATATCTTTTGTTAGTTTTAACACACAGAAAAAGGTTTGAAAAAAATAAAGAAAAGAAAACGCATAAAACTGTACACAAATTTTATTTGACAAATTCAGAAATCAAAACATTCCACTCTCAAACTATTGCCATTTGGTATCAACATCACTTCAGTAACAATCATGTCTGCATACACTAACTGTATGTCCTGCACTTCTGGATATACAAATATATTTTTTATTTCTGTGCCTTTTTAAAAAATTATTTCTGCGCTGATCATCCAGGACTTCTATCACAACTCCTATTAGAAAAAATTACCAGCAATGTTGAAAAGTTAATACTTCAATCTAAAACATACTTTGAACTTGTTTATTGAAATTAAAAGGTACACTGCAAAAAATTATACCTGGATAGAATCACACAGCTATTTACAATGTACTTTTGATTAGTGAAGGAAATTGGTTTGGGCCTGAAAAAACAACATCATGAGGCTGAAATACTTAATTTCTAAAATGAGTCTAAAATTATTTAGTGGGGTATATTATTAAAAAACAACTTATACAATACAGGTAACATAAGATTCAATGAAAATGTTTATATGTAAAAGCTCTTTGAATTTGAGCATATTTGACTGACATGCAAAGAGTCTTCAAGATTTTACTGAGATTGCGCTACTGAAGAAAAAGAAACAATTTCATTTAGAAATCAATTAGGTAATTTTAAAATGAATAATGTTTTTTCTCAGATAATTGTAAAGTGCTATTTAAAAATAAATAAATACAAGTACTTACATTTTTTTTTTCTGAAGTTTGAACACATTCCAAGATCCACATATTTCATCATGCAGGCACTGACTGCCATATGAATTTCTGCATGGAAAGCAGAAACAGCTTCTATTTCTGTAAGCAATAGTGTTAGGTGTAATACCTCTCACTAGTTCATTGAAAGATCCTTCTTTATTTACTGGTCGCCACTTTGTTACCTTTCGCAGTGTACCATCACTCTGAACATACTCATCCGTCATCTTTGACCACATACTATACTCCACTCTGCTAATTCATCCGTGCAATTTTTTAAAGGCTCAATGCTTGTTAATTAAATCTACACCACAGTTGCTACATGATCTTTCAATGCACTGCAGCTTATGAAAACAATTGGCATTAGTTCTTGGGCATAGAGTTAAGTCGAGTGATGAAGCTGGATTTTTTAATGTCAGCTCTCTGTGTCCTTTTTTGATCAGAAATTTATTAATGCCCTCTATATAAAGAAAAATCTTCAAACAGAACTCACATAAGCAAGACTGCATGTTATGTTAAGTAGCTTTTGCATGAAACGTTTTCCTGTTTGAGCACTAACAGATGATTAAGAGGGATCAGTTCTTGAGACATCCTCTCTACTGTAAAAAATGAATATAGTTTCCAAGGCATTTTGTGCAATGCAATCACTTCGTTTTTTTTTTGTGTGTGCAATTTGTTCTGATTTGCACTTGGACATAAAACTTCTTGGAAGACCAAAATGTTAGAAATGAGTAGCACAACCTCTAAGTTTGTTGTACTTACTAAGGATACTGCAGAGTACTTGTCTATGAGCACTAAACATCTGACTTTTTTTTTTTTGCTGGTGGAGTGTAGTTAGGTTTTGATACTTTCTTTAATGTTGTTTAGAAAGATGAGCTTTCTTCTCTCAGGTAGGCGCAGAAAGCGTATGTCATGGACAGCTTTACTTTTTCTTGGGGAGCATATTTGTGTGAGACCATCAAAAACTGCAGCATATTTCTTGGGTGACCTAGGCAATTTCATCAAAGCCCTTCTTTTTGCCACTGGAGTCTGGAATCCAGTACCTAGTGATTCACCAACCTCTAAGTGGACTTTTAGCTTGCTGTTTTCTTTCTTTGCGTTTTCTGTTTATCCAAGCTTTTTCATGTGGGCTTAACTAGGCCCTCTATGCAGCTTTTCTCAACCTTTCCTTTTCTCTCCGCTCTAAAACAGCAACACGTGTTAGAGACTCAGGCTTTGATGCTTGTAAATTTAGAGTCTTTCTTGGCTTGTAGACACCTTGAAACTCTAACAGATAACTCCATTACTGAAATCTGTAGTTTATAAAAATGTATAAGTATCTAAATAAATAGATCTATTATATATACTAATAACTTTCATAAACATATATTATATATTGGTGCATTATTTAAATCTAGTCTAGTAATGCCCATAATTGCTTGATTGATAGGGATAGACTCAATCAATTTTATAGGACTAGTACTGTTGGTAAATGATAGTACTTATAATCATTCAGTGGTAGACTGAAAGAACTGAATACAATATAATTGAATATACTGTATAAACAATACAATGGAAATTAAGTGCAGGTTAAACCAAACTTTGTTTTAGATACAATCTACATTTTAATATAGAATAGATCAATAATATAAATCTAGATAATTTTCTAGATACTTGTCAATTTAAAGAAAAATATATTATTAAATCTAGTCATTAATGACCTAGTCTAGAGTCGCTAGTCTAGATTCATAAAAGATTTAATGATTTCTAATCTAATAATCTAGTTTAGATCTAAATCTAGATGTTAAATTAGATCTAGACTCTTGTACTCTACTCTAGGCCTAGATCAAGAGTACATAATTAAATCTAGATCTAGAGTAAATCTAGATAATGAATTACATAATTAGATCTAGATCTAGACTGACTAGAGTAAATCTAGATTTAGGTCTAGAGGTCTAGTCAGTCTAGATTTCTAGATCTAGAGTTTAGCTCTTTAAAGTTTTGAAGACAAGTGTCCAAGATGTGCCTCAAACGAAAAATCAAATAGATCTAAATCTTATTTACAGTAATAAGTAAATTTTATTTATTTAATATTTCTTAAACAGTACCACTTTATTTCTTTTAGATGTAGCTAAAATTATCTGACACTAAAATCTTTAACAAAATATCACTAAAATCTATTTGGACTTAACAGACACAAACTAGGACACCATTTGTAAACAAACGGAGTAGTGTCCACTGAAACGCCCCAAACGATGTAAAGTAAAATTACAAAAAATATATAATGAAAGATGTCAAAAAAAAAATTTAATTTAAAATGATTATGAAAATAGTTTATTACATATATTAAAATCATTTAATCTTAATTGAAACTTTCCATGAATACAGAAAACTTAACAAATCCTGAACTCGTATTAGACGCTACATATGACGCCATAATTTATGCATGGAAAACACCAACACAGGGTCCCATGGAGCGCCTCAACGCCTAATCCAATTTACTTCTCAAAATAAAAACAAATTAATTATTTTAAATCCCTACACACGTCTACTATTACATCAACATAATTGTTTTTAGAAATATAAACTTTTTGTTTAGTAACAGGCTTTAAAATTTATTAACTTTACGATTTAAGACTAAATTGTATTCAAGACGCTTCACGTGACGTCATGATTGAATGGTTAAATTTAGTAACCTCATAATAAAAAAGCACTTCAATTAGGATATTGCAATCAAACTTATTTGTAATAAGCTTAAATTTCAGTAGAATAATGAAATATCTACATACATGATGGGTTGTTGATTCACAAAAAACAGATTAAATGAGATTTTTGTGCAAGAGTGCCGGCGATTGATCGTGTTAACGCTTGAGGCGCATCAATGGTTAATTGTAGGACACGCAGCACAGGCGCTCCATTTGGGACATCTCGACCTATTTTAAGCCCGTTATGCATGTTTAGAAAGCTTTTAAGAAAAAAAATACTTAAAAAGAAATCTTAAATGTTTGTTGTAACAGAAATACAATGTTGAGCATATTATTTATTTCTTGTTTACAATTCATAGAGGATTGTAATTCCATCCTAAAGTGGGACACATCAGGATGCGCCTCGAACGCATTTTTGTTTAATCAATGTTTTGATAATCTTGAGGAAAAACTAAATAATGACATTGAAATATGAGGATCTTGTTAACATATCCCAACAAAGATGGAAGTTTTATGCCCCTTGGATTTAGTACGATATTAATTCAATCATACCATGGTGTTCCGTGTTACATCAAAAGCCGCCATTTTGGGTATTAATTTCACGCATTTTTTACAATTTCAATATTTCCCTAGCACCTTATGAGCTCAAAATATCAAAATTTATAGATTAACCATTTCTTAATGCAATGTAATGTAAATTGTCACATTTGAATAACAATCTTATGAAATACAGACTTTTTAGTGAACCAACAACTAGTTGTAACCAGTACTGGAGAAACACTCATATATATGTGAAGTGGTCTACCACATTAAGGGACTGTTTTTAATCTTATACCTTTTACAATTATTATTTGTTGGATTAGAGGATGAAGTGACTGGGGATAGAATAACTGAATCACACATAATAATATATATATATATATATAACAAAAACATAATTACTTTTGTTACATTACTACTTAATGCATTTATTTTTCAATTTATCTTAGTTTCAGCTCAGCAATCCATTGTGAGTCAACTACAATATTCATCTGGTGATACCTTTAACATAACTTGTGATGCCTCAAGATTTAGTGGGTTAAAAACTGCAAATTATTTCCTGTCAATGTCATTGTGGAGACAAGTGTCACCCCAAGCTGCTTTTATAAATATTGCATCATATGAGCCCCTAGCTCAGTTAAACACTACAACTGTAAGCAATATATTTTTATTTCATAAACATTACTTAAAGCTTCAGGACATGTGCTGTGGACATTCACATGGACCTAGAGAGGAAAACATGCAGTGCAATGGTTTAAAACACTAATTAACATGCACAACTAGAACGTGTTACAAATAAGATGAGATATTTAATTTTTTATTTTAAACTTAAAAAAAAAATTGGAAAGTGTATTTTACTAAGAGTACATGGGCATAGTCAGAATTTTTTCAGGTGAGGGGTTAAAGAGGGTAAATTCATTCTAGTAGTCAAGGGTCAACTGATGCTGTACTAAGTATACCAAGCATATTCACATAAATGTAGTACTTTAAATCCCAGTGTGGAAAAGAAGATTTGTATTGCAAACATGCAGTATGAACTACTATCTAGGAAGTAGGGTTGCTCCAGAGTTTTGTTTCTCCACATTCTGTTTATCTGACTTCTGAGAGGTAGAGATGTTCACATTGATATCTTTAATGAGATCCATCTGCTTATTAACGTTTGATGCTGGTTTGGTCTGGTCTGGGTATTAAATTTTTCATGTACCATCCATATCTGGTGGAGATTTCCTTATTCACCACCTGTGACACACAATACAATACGAAAACAGATACTCAACCACAACTCCATTATTAAAGAAACAAATTAATTAGTATGATAAATGTTGTCTTTACTAGAATGCTCCATCTCAATGGCAAGTTAATTTCTCTGGTGGTGAAGGTTACTCAAATAGAAACATAATGAAGATTGTTGTAACTGTGGTCAACTATCAATGTACAGACGCAGGACTTTATAAATGTGAAGCTATCTTGCCATCTCCCATTACTCCTTATGAAACAACGCCTGTCAATTTAACTGCCAAAGGTAATTTAAATTGATCTTTTAAATTGGTTGATTTACATTGTTTTAAAAATTGCTTAAATTGTTTATCTGGCAGCAATCAAATAAATTTTACTTTGGTTTAATCACAACTTTGCCTATTTATCTCCTAATTGACGAAGCCAATGTTGATTTAACCCCATTAAACTAAATTGATTTTTGGATTTATAAATTTTAATTTGTGTTGTGTAAAAAGATCATTATTTTCCCTATGATTTGATATCATATATATATAAATTTTGTAATATGAAAAACAAAAGTTATTGAAGTTAAATCATAACAGGATAGTGAAATACAAATGAAAAAATGAATAATACTATCAAAACGAGGAAAATAGTTATGGAGAGAAAGTGTTAAGTTTGTTGTTGTTTTTTTTGTTCATTATATATATATTATATATATATATATACACATGAGATACCCATGCTATGCCCCTTATATATAGTATGCCAAACACTTCTTAGGCCCAACAGTTTTCACATCTGTCTGCATTATAACCCCACCCCTCAACACATCACATTCACTACTTTTGAAGATATGCCTATCCCCCAACAACACACATTTTGGCCCTGTATTTTCAGAAAAGTAACATTACAATAACAATGCATAATATTTTGGCATTCCCCAATAAAAAGCTCACATTCCAAGCCACAAACTTTTGCATACCTTAAATGAAAGGTCAGTGAAGCACATTTTAAATCAATCCATGCACTTATTTTAATTACATTTAGTATCCTATTAATTTTTAGCGGCCCCCCGAAAGGGGAAAAGACACTATTAGTTTTGTGTGAAATGTCTGTCCGTCAGTCCCGTTTAGATCTCAAAACAAGAAAAGATAGTGAAAGTCCGACATCACAATATTTTAGACCATTCAAAGTTCTGATGCAACGGTTACTTTTTCTTTTCTGAAAGCGAAAAATCTAATTTTTTAAATCACTTATGCAAGCAGTTTTTTCATAAAAATACACCACTTTTACAACTATTAACTATTAAACATTCAAACACTTGAGGCTCTTTATTAGGGGAGACTGCCGTTTTTCATATTTTTTACACATTTATGCAAACAGTTGTAGATTTCTTGTAAAAAAATGTAGTTTTTTTTATGTGTATTGTTAAGTTATGTACGTTCTGTTATACTAAGTACTTTATTTACACACAAACAAATGATGACTATTTTTTTAAAGAGAAAAAATCTATTTAGTATGCATTGTAAGTTAGACATAATTTAAAACGAATAGTAAATTTGTAAGTTGCATTTTCTTTTTTTTTTTTTTTTTTTCTAGTTGCATCTAAATGTTATTTTTCTTGAGGATTCGAATAAGAAATTGAGCCTTTTCAAAAAAATTACATCAATTATAAGACTTCAGTTAGGCCAGCTGAGGCGCAGCAGCTGAGAGGCACAGTGCTTGGCTTCCGAACTGGGGGGTCCCGAGTTCGAATCCTGGTGAAGACTGGGGTTTTCAACTTCAGAATCTTTGGGCACCTCTGAGTCCACCCAGCTCTAATGGGTACCTGATATTAGTTGGGGAAAAGTAAGGGCGGTTGGTCATTGTGCTGGCTACATGATACCCTCATTAACCGCAGGCCACAAAAATAGATGAACCACAAGGTCTGAAAGGGGAACTTGTTAGGCCAGGTTCACATCTAACTTTACATTCACTTGCACCTATCCTTTGATCTGCTGGACCGTTGGGGCACTACACAAGATCTTTCTTCATTCTTATCTGTCATTTGTCTTTGATATAATTTCACTCGGATGTTCTTTCTGAAAACATTGAAGCCTGCCTGGGTGGACCACTTCGGGGCTGATTTTGAGTTTGTGTTTCCACACAAACTGTCTTTGTAACCTTGTTTTTTTAGAACAGAAGCTTAATTGTAGATCTCGATCTAGTCATTCTAAATTTTTCTACAAATTATCCTTCTCTACAGTCTTTACATTTCAAGCTGTAGTAATATTCTCCAAACACACATATGCTTTCATTCAGATGTTTGATGCTCATTGTAAAAACTCATTGATACTCACACTTCTCTAAGGGTAATCCCTCACATTCACTCAGACAGTTATCTAAATTGGAAAACTTTATTTAGATGTAGATGTAGATTGGTTTAGAAATAAACATAAATTTAAAAACAATAACTGGAAAAAAGCAAATTACGCATTAAAAAAAAGTGTTTTAAGTTTTTATAGCTGAAGGAAATGTCAGCTCTAAATACATACTGGGTCGAAAATGCAAAAAGAAAATGTTTTTGATAAACTTAACTGCTGTAGTTGCGATTGTGAAAATGGCTTAGTTTTATTATCCACGGCAGGTGGAACAATTTAAGTAAGCTTGGGCCAAGAATTCAAGTGATTCCTAGTTCCTGAATTTAAACTTTGTACTCATTGTTTAAATTAATAGTTGTATTTGAATCTTTGGCATGAAGACCTTGTGTGATCAGTAATTGTTTGAAATAGAAGGCTGCTTAAATTGTTACTTCAAAAATGCATTGTCTGATCAACACAATCTTATAGTATCATCAAGAAATCTTTACATCAAATCAAAAGATTGTCACATCTAGCACTCAAATATACAAGGTTCTTTCACACATATATATTTATATATATATATATATATATATATATATATATATATATATATATATATATATATATAGGCACAGACAATAATCCTGGAATTGGAATTACAAACACTTTAGTTAAATAATTATAAAAAGAATGTAAGGAATAAATGTTTTATTCTCTAGTTTGAAATAACATGAAATGGATTTGTTTAGCTAATCCAGTCTTATTTTGTATTAATTTTTTCCCATAATACTTTGTCTATATATAAAGCTAAAATATAAGTATTCGATAACACAAAAATAGACTTCAATCTTTTTTAAAGCCTTTATCTTCCTTTTTTTTTCATTTATAGGAAATAGCTATGTGAATATGTATACAATGTTGTTATTTTTTTCTTGTTTTTTTTTTTTTGTTCATCTTAATTTATAAACTATATATATATAAATACCTGCAATATGCAAATAATATTTGATTTTAAAAACTGTAGGTTATGCCTTCGGAATAGTTATAGTTGCTTTGACACAAATGTCTCCAATAAATAAAAATGTTTATTTAAAATTGGTTTTCAGTATCACATTTAAAAAAAAAAAATTTTAAGATTTAAATTAGACTGAATTCACATGAATGACTTTCTGCTTAAAATTGATGGAAGCTGTGGCACCTAAAATTAAACTGGAAAAAAATAATATGTTAATAAAGCATAACATTTCATTACTATATTACATGTTTTGAACTGTTTTCATAATTATAATACTCATATTACATACATAAGTTGGTTATTCTCTATTTTCAGTTGGTATAACTCAGAATAATATTTCTATGACTCCACACAATCAAGCAGAAGGGACAGATGAAAATTCTTCAGTAAATAGTGTTGGAGAGGAGATTACTATGACTTGCACGTTCATTGTAAGTTAAAAAAAAATGGCAAGACTTTGCTAAGTACTAATTTTCTCTTTCCAGAAATTATTGTATATTATTATTTTTTTATCTTTAAATTAGAAGCAAGGCTGCTAGGTAGATGAGTTGTCCTGAGCATTTTATTACTTTTTTGTATATCACTTTCAGTTCTCACAAAGTATTTTTTCTATTTAGGCTTGTCCTATAACATTCTGTTACGTTACATGAACACAATATTAACACTTTTATTTATAAAAATATATTAATTACATGCTTAAATGACAATATTTATCCACACGAAATCTAATTTATTAAGCCTAACTTGTGTAATTAATTAAATGAAGAATTTTAGAACTAATCTAGTATTATTAACAAAATGAACATAATGAAATGGCATTTTGCTTGTGCACCTTTTGATAGTATTTTATCATTCTTCTGTATCTTGTGTGTGTGTGTACATGCAAGCCTGTATGAATTGCCTGTGTATGTGAAGAGGAATAGACAGACAGATGTGATATGACATTGCCTGCAAAATCCCAATTATAAATTCACCAACTTCTGTGTTATTTTTTAATTATTAATTAACTTTTAGAAATATTACATCTATTTGTTAAACATGTTATAACATCACAAGACATCCTTTTTTTTCCTTAGTATGTATAATGTATTCTTAATACACATCCTTTCTAGGGTCCTGCAAATTTGCAAGCAGTTTGGAAACGCAAAACTACAACTGCTATCAGTGACGAAGACTATCCCTATCCAAATAATATCACTAATTCTAACCCATCATCATCTGTTGTTTCTGGCTGCAACACTTATATGTATTCATCTGAGTTGAAATTTTACCTTGAAGAAAGTGACAATGGCAATACATACATTTGTGTTGTTACAGAAGGAAATAATGAACGAAGCAGAAAAATGTTTACTATAGAAGTTAAATCAAGTAGGTTTCTTTTATTACTGATTTTAATGTGAGCATTGTGCACCTGCAATTGAAAAAATAAAACCTATCATGGAAATCCCATATCTTGCCACTCTTCTAATGATTCCAGCTATTGCTTTATCAACATATTAATTTAAACATAGGTTTTAAGTCAGAAATTCCCTATTTTGTGTACCAGTATATGAATGATAATATTTTGTTTGGGGCAAAAAAAAAACATTGAGAAATCTAGAAATTAAATTATTTAGAGCCTTTTAGAAATGATTTCAAGAGTGTAAAATAAACAAATTAAAATTATATATTACAATTTTTATCTAATTTAATTTTTATTCTAAAAAATAACAGAAGATTGAAAAGAATAAGCAGCTTTTTTTAAAGGAAATATTTGCTATTAACATTTTTTTAAAATTACAGAAACTTTGATAAACAAGAAAAAAAGATATTCTGTATATAAATAAAATAAATCTTTGTTCAGAGGTCGTTCAAATCAGCCCAAGCCATGCTGCTTTGTGGACAATCATCAGAATTATTTTTTTGTTTTGGTAAACTAAAATGAATCTCTTCTTTTAAAAAACAACTTAGAACTAAAATATTATTGACATATATGGTGTAAGTGATTAATTTATATTTTATACATTTTATTTTAGCTCCTGATGATAATGGAAATCCTGGGTCCAATACAGCTGGTGCTGAAACCAATGTTGGTGCCATAGTTGGTGGAGTTATTGGTGGAGTTGTTTTCTTAGTAATCGTTGTGGTTCTCATCTACTTTTTTGTAATTCGCAAAAGAATGGATAAGAGTGATGATGGTAATTGTTATAATAGCTTCTTAAAATATAGATCTTACTCATGTCATTTAATGATTATCTTACATAAATTAGTAATAATATCTTAACGTGATATTTTAAAATTCAATATAGTTATAAATTTTGATTTTAAATAAGAAATGTACAAAAATATTTTTTATTTTTTTTTAATCATTTGAAAAATTGCTATATAATTAATTTCCTTTTTAACTTTACAGATAGTCACAGAAAAAATGTGTAAGTATTTCAATTTCTTAGTAGTTGATACATGTGGAGTAATTTTTACCTAAAGTGATGTAGACCAAATAGGCACAGTTTTGATATTTTATTAATTATTTGATTTGATTTTCAAACCAGCTTTTTTTAACTGCTTTTCAACATTGTCCTTTGTAATACCTGGCCCTTATTACTAATTTTCTGATAAACTAGTACTTTTCAAACTGTAACAAGAAATAAAATAACACAACAGAGAAACCTAATACAAGGCTTTAGTAAGCTAGATTAACACAGGAACCAAGAAAAGATACTTTGTAACACACTAAATCAATGTTGTGAACACATTCTCATGATGCTACACACGCATAAACAAGTATCAACAATTTCACCACATTCACCCTATCTAAGATTAAAATAGAAAAGCAACATGAGATAATAGCCAGTAGTACTACAAGTAAACATAAACACTAGTATCTGAAGTACAATAGATCAACAAATGTTAGTCTCTGTATTAACTATAAGTAAAAATGAAACATAAGACTCAGTAGTTTGGTCTGGTACTTCACTCCCTTATTTTAATGACTACTATGATTTTTTTAAGTCTAGAGACTGTTGTCCAAAATCTGATCGCTGGCTCTTATTATCACTGAAACGCATACCATTGGAAGCATTTTATAGGTAATGGTGGGTTTAGAACCATTATCACTTCCGGCATTAACAACCTTTCTCCATCCGTCAACTTCAGGAAAAATTGCAGAGAGTAAAGGATGCCTTTGTACATTGCATTCATTGACCTGACAAGGGCCTTTGATCTAGTCAGCAGTGAAAGCCTCTTTAAAATCTTACAGATAATAGGTTGTCCACACAAGCTGCTAAATATTATTGTCTCTTTCCACCAAAATATGATGGGTACTGTGCAGTTCAACGGCTACTGCTCTGAAAGTTTCAGTATAAACATCTAAGTCAAACAAGGCTGTGTCCTGGCCCCAACCCTCTTTGGAATACTCTTTTCTTTCAATGCTAATCTACCACACATTTGACAAATCCACTGAAGGCATATATCTTCATTCCAGATTTGATGGCAAAGTTCTAAATATTGCTAGACTGAGGTCCAAAACTAAAATCAGAACCACCCTCATAAGAGATATGTTTTTCGCGGACAATGCAGCGGTAGTGGCACACTCATAAGAGGAGATTCACTCACTAATGTCCTGCTTCTCTAAGGCTTGCAAAGAGTATGGCCTAACCATTAGCACAAAGAAAACTAATGTTATGGGACCATCTGCTACAGCACCACCATCCATTCTCATTGATGATAACAAGCTAGATAGCATAAATGAATTCTGCTACCTTAGATCTACAATTCCAGATGGCCTGTCTCAAGAAGAGGAGATAAAAAAAAAAAGCAAAGGGAAGGTCGCACCAACCTTCGCTAGACTCCGACCAAGAGTTTGGGAAAACCAGAAGCTCTCCACAGCATGACAGGCAACGAAAATCTTCTTAGGGATGTTAAGGGTTTTGAAGGTATCTATGAGGTCAGTTGTCATTATCCCCTCAGTTGTTATTGTTTTGGATAACTTCCATAAACGCTAAATCTATAAGGCCAAGGTTCCCATATTTTCTTTGTTTTTCCATTTCAGTTTTCTTAAATTATGAGACAGTGGTATGGTGATTTCAATAATGGTAGCGTTTTTTTCTTTTTTATCAATGATCAGCAGATCAGGGCAATTATAATCTGCCATTTTGTCAGTCAAAATAGCCCTATCCGAGTACAACAGATGATCAGTAGACTCCAGAATCTCTTGTGGCGAGTATCTATAATAAGGAGGGGTTGCCTTATTGATAAAATTATGTGTCAAAGCCAAGTGTTGATATATTAATTTTGCAACTTGGTTATTTTTATTATTATAATGATCTGAAGAAGCTTCACATGAAAGTTGTAACATATTTTTCTTTTTTGACATCGAGAAGAAAGGTTGAAAAGTATTTGATAACATCACAGTTTAATATGGCATAAATCAGCAAGAAATGTTCAAAGAAAATCAGTGATAAAATTCTGGAGTCAAGTGAGGAAATTCTATGCTGAATTGATTACATATATTACAATGTTCAACTTGACATATCTAAACAAAAAAAAATTCTTCCACAAGCAGCATAAACTGTTTGTGTTTTTAACTCAATATGGTTGATTACCTGGTTGTTTCAGTATTTGAATTTTCAACACTGATCCAAAACCTAATGATGAAGAAACTAAAGAAAGTTTTGCACTAAATACAGCTGTAAGACTTATGAAATATGAACAAAATTCTTCTTGTGAGCAATAATCTGATGTCAAGTATTTGTGCTCAAACATGAAAACATTGCACTAATGATTTTCAATCATTTGACATTTAAACCTATACACTGTTCTTCTTAGTTCTTTAATGATTTAATCATTAGTTCAGAATCACTTATTCCATATACAAATTTGTACAAGTGCTTCTTCTTCCTTAGTGCTTTTAAAGCATGAAAAGTGTTGTCTAAATGAGTCAGGAAAACCAATGATTTTCTAGTCACTGATTAACATTCATGACTAGATTGATGCATGATTACATGTTTTCTACAGAATGTTTTTAACACTTATAACATAATATGAATTTACATACCAGAAACAGTGTAGACAAGCATACTTCAAGTTTTCAGTCATTTTTTGCTGATTTTGTCATTGCATTCAAGAAAACTATTGCAATGCAGTGTGTTATTTAAAGTAAATGACATTGGATAATATATAAATTGATTTAAACATCTTTTTTGAAGTTTTTAATAATATTTTGAAGGTATATGGTTATAGAATATTGACAATTTAATAATCAATTATTTCTATGTAACAGTGAAGCTACGGAAAATGGCAAAGATAACTTAAGCCCACCACCAGTTTTCTACTCCAAGCCTCATAAGCCACCTAAAGATGACAGTGATGGATCGGTAAGTTTTTTAAAAAATGTATGCTTTATGTATTACTAATATTAACATTTAGTGTTCTGAAGATAACAATAAAAATTTATGGTCAAATATTAGATCTAAGAAACTGAAAACAACAGGAGTATCCCCATCAAAAAATGAAGATAACTTAAGACAACGATAACAAGATTTAAGCTAACGTTCTTAATAAATATTTTGCATTAGTACTCTCGGGCCCCAGGAGACAAATTTAAACCAAGTCGAAAACTTAGGAGATATAAACGTACAAGAAAAAGAACCCAAAACTATTAGCTAGCAAAAAACAAAAAGGAGAAAAATCTGATCCAGGGAACTTTAGACCATTATCATTTAGCAGCATCACTTGTAAAATACTAGAACACATAATATGTAGCAGCATTATAAATCCCTTAAACATAATGTCTTCACTCCATAACAACACTGCTTTAGGAAATATAATAAGTCATGTGAAACTCAACTAATAGGATTAATTGATTCAAAGGGATTAGATAATAGTGAGCAAATATTTGCAATTTAATTAGACTTTTCTAATGCATTTGACAAAGTTCACCACTAAAAAAACAAACAAGAATACTTTGGCATTCAGGATTTCCTAATAGGAAGAGAACAAACTGCAATAATAAATGGCTCCAAATCAACACCAATAATAGTAAACTATGGTGTACCTCAAGGAACAGTCTTAGGCCCACAACAGTTTACAGCCCCATATTGATAAAGTTATTAAAAAATCAAGCAAAACATTAGGGTTTATTAAAAGACATTTTTACTAATCAAACAAGAACATAAAACTGAAATGCTATTTAACTTTATGCATCATCTGTTTGGGATCCCTCAATTCAAGAAAACAAAGAAACTAGAATAAATACATAATAGAACAGTGAAATTTCTAAAAAAAAAAAAAAAAACAAAGAATATTCCAATTTGATTAGAGTAACACCATTAGTAAAATCACTAAACATAGAGATGATTTAGGACAGAGGAATAAAAAGAAAGTATCTATAATACATAAAACACTGAACCATAATTTACATAACCTAATGAAATACTCAAGACACAAAGATAAACGCACATTTCTTATTCCATGAGCTATAACAATGGCTAGTGCTATTAGAGAATGGAATGGGTTGCCTGAATCAGCCAGGTAAACCAATAACTTAGTAGAGTGTAAGTCATTGATTAACATGCATGACTATATTGACACATAAAATGCATAAGATGTAATTATCTTCTTTTTTGAAGTATTGTCTGTAATATATAAGATAAGAAGCTACAATATTGTGACTTCAAGTGTCTACAAATCACTTTTCGACTGCGAAAGTGTGTGTGTGTTATAAAGGATTTGTGGGATAAACAAAATCTTCTTGCTTTTTTTTTTTTTTTTTTTTTTTTTTTTTTTTTTTGCCTCTACCGTGTGCACCATTGTTGGGATTATACAAATGTCACTAATTAAGTCTTTTTCACCATACTTGGTATTATTAGTACATTCTAACTGAAATGTAGTGTTACACTTTTTACAGCTAAGTTAAAAAGCATATTGACACTTAAACATGTTGCATTTGTATACATTTTTTTTGTACTCCTATTAGTATTGATGTTAGTTCTAAAAGCAAACTCTAACAAATACACTTCCAATACATTTTATACACGAGATTGTATTTATAATATCATATTATCTTAATCTGGTTTTCACACTTTCAGTTTTCTTGATAAATATTCCAAAGATCTATTTTTAATTCACTTTTTTTTCGAGACAAATACAAAGTTTTTGCTAATTGAGGAAGAGAAATGTACTTAGGCGTTATTGGTGAGAAAAACATTCTTAAGAAAACGTAAAAGTCTTTAATTAAGGATAAAAAAGTAATACCCTTTGTGTCAGGATTCTACCATCACAGAGAAGAAACAAGACGCAAAGCATAAAAACAGATGCAAGAACTTTGTTTCTTTAGCAATTGAATCGTTGAATAAAATTCAAGTTTCTGATATAAATTTGAATTGTAATATTGATATGAAACTGGTATGAATGTATATTTGTGTGCTTATAATGTATTGATATGCTATTGTACAATCTGAGGTCTGTGTGCTGTAGTTTTTCTACTGAGTTTGTGTGCTTTTTTGCTGTGCTTATTAAGTTGTGCTACACATTTAGTATGTGATAAACATAACTATTATACACAGAATTGAGTCCGATTTCAGCAGACAAAATAAAGTTTATAATAAAGTACAATGAGTACAATCCAATATAACAAAGTACAGTTACATTCGCATCACAGTGAGTAAAAAATAATAAGTCCTCTAAAATATGTGTAACTTACTTCAAGTACAATTACAATACTAAATCACTTCCACATCATAGCGGGTAATGAATGGCAACTCTAATACATGTGGTCTGCCCTGAGTATGTTTGTAAGTAACTCAAGTTTATTAATTCTCACTTCCTCTTTCTACTCAAAGGTTTTTCTTGTACTATCACCTTTTTGACCCAAGGTGAACAAATAACGCTCAATGTCAAATGAGGCTGTGATAGTTATGCACAATTGAAAAACAAATTTCCGTAAGGATAATTAATATTAGAATTTAAAGCATTGTATCCAACATTTATAGCCACCTGAAATACTGCACTTCTACATAATTATTAATTTAGTATTACATGCTGATATCTGAAAAGTTAATTTATTTTTCATTAAGTATGAAACCAAAACTTACTTTTCTTCCTAACTAAAACGTATAGATCAATTTATTTTTAAAAATTTCATCAATCTATAAAGAAAAAAATACATAGATAAAGGTAAACACAAACTGCCTTGCAATAGTAAATGCATAAAAGATATCAAAATTTTTTTCCTTTATTTACATAACATTCAATGGCTTTTTGATTTGTGCTTCTTTGAAAATATTGTTTTCCTATTTTTAGTAACATTTAAAATGTTTAGTTTTATTTCAGATGCATGCACATTTTTTTTTTTTTTTATTTTGTTTTGTTGTCATTTTAAGGAATTTATCTTTAAAAATTTTAAACTATTTCTTAAGATTTTTTTTTCCCCTTAATTTTAACAATGTTAATTGCTTATATTTTATGAATACATTCTTTATGTTGGTAACATGTCAATGATAAACTTTTATATTGCACACTTTCACTGTTATTCACAGTGTGCTTTATTTGTTGTGATGACTTAGCTTAGGTTGTAAGAAAGTTGTTTGTCATTGCAAAATTTATACTAAATATATGCTATCAAGGAGGCACTGTGGCTAAGTGGTAAAGCACTTTGCTTCTGAACTGGGGGTCCTGGGTTCAAATCCTGGTGAAGACTGGTATTTTTAATTTTGGAATCTTCGGGCGCCTTTGAGTCCATTCATTTCTAATGGGTACCTGAAACAAGTCGAGAAAAGTAAAGGTGTTGTTAGGAAAAGTAAAGGCGGTTGGTCGTTGTGCTAGCCACATGACACCCTCATTAACTGTGGGCCACAGAAGCAGATGACCTTTACATCTTCTGTCCCATAGATCACAAGGTCTTAAAGGGGAATTTTACTTTTTTATATGCTGTTATTCTCAATAGATGATGGTCTGTGAAAAAATAATGGGAATTTGTAGCTTTGTTCTTTTAAGGCTAATTTCATTACTGTTATATCAGTAAAAGAAAGAAAATAGAAATAAAGTGCAGAAAATGAATTTTCAGCACACTCTGAATTTTCTGAATGATTATGTATAAGTATCACTGGGGGAACTGCATAGATCTATCAGGAAAGTATGTAGAAAAAGAAAAACTAAATTTAAAGAAAAAATTGTCTATTTCATTGTTATGTAAGAATCCTATCATAGCAGTTTGATAAATATGTTGCAGCATTCACACATAATGTGATGTGTGAGTATAACCATTTTACAAGGGCTGATAAAAAATTGTGTTTTAACATTTATGGTTAGGGTTACTTGTAAGTGGATCAGTATATCTTTTTAAATATGTATAGATTTATGTGCGTCAGCTATAAATCTCCACTAAAAAGTGAGTTAAAAAATTTTTTTAAGGCTATATATATATATATATATACATAAAAATAAAATTGTTGCATTTGTATGATCCTTGTAAAATGTCATGCAAGCTTACATTAATTACTTAACTAGCAAATTAGAAAAACAAAATGAAATGGAAAAATATTACTGTGTTCTTTTAATTAGCTGCATAAAAACACATTCTGGGGTAGTTTTTTTTAGCTCAATTCAAATTTAAAGATATATTAGAGAAGCCTGTCTACATTAGAATTTAAAAATAAACACATTGTTTTGTGTCAGGTAAAGAATGAGCTGTCATATAATCAACAGTAGCTGAAATGTAACAATTATCATTGCTTTTGGTTGTTATAATTTAGATAACTTTATATATTGTTTCATAGAAATATAATTATTTTACAGATTTCCATGATTATTTTAGTACACTTTATTTGATTATTTAATTATGTTGCTGCATATACTAAAGTACAAGTACATCATTATTGTTATTGATTTTCACAGAAAGCTGTTTACAATCTGTTTCAAAGTTGCTGATTATATTTTTATTTAATCCAGACCTATAGATTGCTGGTTTAAGTTATTTATAGTGGTGAAAACCTCATTATGCAATCTGAAAGGCAAAGAGCAATGATGAATTCTGAATGAAACCATTCACTTTTTGAAGTCTTCTTTCTATTGATTGCATTCATTAAGTATTAAAATGATGAAGGGGAAGAATACTAGATATACATTTATGTTATTATGCATGCTGAGCTAATGGGTTGCATGAAACCTCTTAAATTAATGGCATTAAATTGGACCTTCTTTGCCTCTGCCTTTCAGAGCTGGAGAGGTGAGGTGTCTCAGCCCAGTGGTACAGACCCTGGTAGAAATGTGCCAAGGAGCCATGGTAATAACAACCCTACCTTCTGTAACGATATTCATTATGCATCAGTAGATGTTTCTCCGCCTCCAATACCCAATAAAGACTATAAAATTGATGATCAGAACATACAGCTGCATTATCTAGATCTGAGTCTTCCCAAGAAACAGGATGGACAGAAGAAAAGGATTCAAGAAACTGTTATTTATTCAGAAGTAAATGTTTAAATTCTTACTGTAGTCCATATTTTCATGTATGTCAGGCACAAGTCAAATTATATGATATTTAAACAAAAGAGTTAAATTTTTTTTTTTTGTCAATGTAAGAATTAGGGTTAGTATTTTTTTGTTTTATTTTTATTGTTGACCATGTAACTTATGTAAAGACATATAAACTTTATATTGGTTCTGTGCATTTGTAATTTTCAACTTTTAGTCCAAATGCTCCTAGTTGTAGTTTTAATTAGTAGACTCTAAACTCCTTAGCAAAGAGAACTCAAAAGATAAAACACATTAAAATAACTCAATATGTCTAGTGTAAAATAATATACAAGCTTAGAGAAAGAAAACGCTTCGTAAACACTCAATTTCTTTGACCTTTTGTATTTTGGTATCATTACTTTCATTAAAATATAAAAAAGGAGCTAAACACTTGTAAACAAAAGTAAAATAAACAAGCTGCTGATAGCTTCTTTTACCTTGTGCCTCATTTGTTGTTTAGCTCTAGCTTTTTTTTTTTAAATATTGAGCAATGGAATCATAACTAGTTATTATCACTCTATTTTTTTAATTTTTTTTTGTGCTTGTTAAATGAGGATTCATTAACATTTTTAACCATGATCTATTATTTTTCCAATTAAACTAAACATATTACTTCATCAATAAATGCCAACTGTTTATGTGAAATTATCTTGTTTTAATTACCGTATTTTTCGCCGTATAAGACGCACTTTTTCTTTTCCAAAACTGGGGGGGGAAAAGTTGGTGCGTCTTATACGGCAAATACACATTTTACATGCATTAAAACTGCCCCCAACTTTGTGTGGCGCTTACTCGCAGTCCTTTCCTTATGCAGTGTGTGCTGCGGGCTGGATTTGGGGCACGTACTGCGGGCTGTGGTGACTTCTGTGACCCTCCCTGCATGACCAGGCTGTGTGTGTTCGGGCTTCCCTCTCCCTCCTATAGCGCGCCATGCCCCCCTCCCGACAGTCTAACCATGTGCTGCACGGGCATCATGCTGAGCTTACTGCCGGTACCTCCATCCATCAGCGCAGGCTGCGTCTCCTCATGTCTCCCGGAGCAGTCTCACTCCTTGCTGGGCAGTGTGGGCACAATTTCGCCGCTTCTCTGCATATCTTGACCAGTTTAGAGCGCACATTACGGAAAATACTAAAAAGAACTTTAAGGAAGTTAAAACCCAAATAGCTGTGATTCCTGGTGGCCTCACTAGCCAGCTGCAACCTCTGGACGTTTCCATTAACAAGCCATTCAAAGTTCTGATGCGTGAGGAGTGGAACACCTGGATGGCAGCTGGGAACCATGATCTGACACCTACTGGGCGGATGAAGAGGCCCACTATCACACAAGTGTGTGAATGGGTTAAAAGGTCATGGGACTCCGTGAAGGAGGACATTGTTGTAAAATCCTTCAAGAAGTGTGGCATTAGTAATGCCTTGGACGGAACAGAAGACGACGTCTTATTTGACACCAGTGAGGAAGAAAGTGATGACAATGACTGCGAGGATCTGTCCTTCCTCATTTCTGATAGCAGCAAAGACGAGGAATTCTTGGGGTTCGAATAAAAACATTACAGACTGATTTTTGTTACTTTCACTGTTTACTGACTATACTGACTGTTAATGAGAGTAAAGATTGTTCTTAATATGTTACATGGTTGACATAAAATTGTTCTTAAACTGCTGTTTACTTTATACAGTTGATATAAAATATTTTAGTACAGTATTTGGTTCAGAATCTTTTTTTTCTAGATTTTCCTCCTTTAAAATTGGGTGCGTCTTATATGCCGGAGCGTCTTATACGGCGAAAAATACGGTAATTAACTTTTTCATCTAGAAGTTTGAATTGACTTCTAAGTTAATTTAGTTGTCTTTAAATCCTTAGAAAGTTGATGTACTGGGAAAAAACAATTATTTCAACTCTTTCTCAATTTTAGAAGCAAAATGTAAAGCATTGTTTTGTTTAATTGTCTCAATCCAAGTTTTAATTAACTAAGCCATCTTTAGTCTCCTTTGTCTTCCCACCATAAAAGTTGTTATTGTATTTTTTTTTTCGTTTACATAATGATGAGAGATGTAAATGTTTGTTTTATTCTTGTGATGCTCTTTTTTTTTTCTTATGAAAGTGGGACTCTGTCATCTCATTAAATTTTGGAGAAGTTCTGTGCCTTGCCTTTGAGATAAGTGAGCTCTGACAGGGCTGTTTTTCTTAAATATTTTCTGTATATACTGATTTTTGTATTATAACTTTTTCAGAAGCTGTTGATAGAACACCAGTTTCACATTCCATTAAATTTCATATACAAAAAAAAATGTACATTTGTTATTATCAATGTTACTTTCAAGCATTTAAATAATTATATTTTTCTTTATGTAAGTTTGTTCTTCATTTATGTGTATGTCACCAGTTTTCTGCATCACTTATTCTTTGTATATGGATCACATTCAGCTTTCTTTTGCTATACAGTTTCCCTCCACA
Organism: Biomphalaria pfeifferi; assembly: GCA_030265305.1. NCBI lineage: Eukaryota > Metazoa > Mollusca > Gastropoda > Planorbidae > Biomphalaria > Biomphalaria pfeifferi. The sequence goes on along the minus strand of JASAOG010000227.1, from coordinate 703,479 downwards.
TAAGAGGAACAAGGGTTTTATTACTGTCTTTAATTATTATAACCAATCTGGATTTTAAATTTTTTATAGTAATGCATAAAATTATTTACATTTCATCAAATCCATAATTAAAACTAGAAGCTCTCAGAACATATGCTTAATTTTGTGTTAAAAAGGGTTTTTGCAATTATGTTTGTGTTTGGATACAAGACCTGAGAAATACTAATCTAAAATACCGTATCTATTTATAAAAAAAAAATTAAAAATTAATGTGCATCAGTTTCAAATAATTTTAAAAAATTTTTTCCTTGTAGCACAGATATTATTTTTTTCAAAAATCATTACTATTGGTAATTTTATAACAACACATAAGATAACTTAATGTCTATTCTTTTCAGAATAATTTATTTTTTGTAAACCATCAACAATGAAAATATTCAGTGAGATGTTTTTGATTTTTTTATCTAACAAATCTCACATTACTTAGTCCTGTTTCATACATTATTTTGCTAAGAATTCTGATGTCTTTCTTTTTCTCCCATGTTAATTTAGATGAATATTAAACCAATCTTTAATGTGTCTTCCAAAAACATTGACACTTGTTAAAAGTTTAAAAGTGTGTTGTTGTTTTTTTGTCAGATATTATGTATTTTAAATGTTATGATGTTGTTTTAGATTTAGGAATGAAGAATAATAAGGCTAGTCAGAAGATTCATGAGAAGTGCAGTATTTTCCGTGGCTATGCAGGCCCAGCTGGGACATACATATTTCGCCACAACCAGGGCAAGCATAACCATTGTCCACCTGTGGTCAATCAATATATTCTTTTCGCTGTCTGCATCTGTCTTCAGCAGCGGATTTTCTTTTGGTCTCAAGTGTGTATCCTTCGGCCTTTGTGAGTGACCTCCAGCTGTCTCATTCTAAGAATGTAGAATATTTTAGATTAATAATGATGCCATTGTCCTAGTCAGGTAGTAATGTTTTACTATGTGTATTCATCAGAACTAGATCTGAAAACTAGTATAAGTAGGAGACAGTGCAAGTGAAAAAAAGAGAGATTAAATTTTGCATTATCAATATCTGGAAAGGAAACTTGGGGTCTGAAGTCATTGAAAGGTCAACAATGTAGCAGACAATAGACATGGACTGTTTAAAGGGGACATAAGAAAAAATTAGGGGTATTGGTCACTACAAGGTCAAGAAATATTAACCATTTTTATTCTTATTTTATTGAAATCTTAACTTCAGGCAGTTTATTTATTTGTCTAAGTGAGATGCATGTGCATATATTTTAAAGGCCAAGAAAATAACAAAGAAGCAGAGAAAATATTTTCTAAAACTGCACACAATAATTTGAAAAAGCTAAAATCCTTAGAATATAAGTGTTTTACATAAAACATGAAACTTTTTTCATAACTGTATGCTAAAATTGTCTGTACATTAAACAGATTTCTTATTAACTGTAAATGTGTTGTTTGTTTTTAGAGAAAATTATAACATCCTTCATGTATTTTCATGTTAATCAATTTTTGTCATTTTATTTACAATTTCTTACACAAGTCATTGTTTTTCTCTGCCTGATTCAGGCAAGCATCAAAATGGCCACTTGTTAGAAGTATTGATCTCTTGTATTTAATGCAAGTCATCAAAACCTACACACACAAAAAAAACATTACTTTTATAGTACTTTACGAATTTAACTTTTGATAATATGTATTTTTCAAACTTTTCTTGAAATATTGAAAAAAATACATTTTTTTTGTAAATTCCTTTTTTACTATGAAAACAAATTTTCAATGAAGTAATCAGTGAAACAAATGTATGGCTTAAAAGAAAAATTAAAAAGGAATTTTTTTTTTCGAGTTTTGTTAGTAGATTATAGGAAAGATGTTCAATATTATAAATAAATATATCATACAGCACATTTCAGAACCTTCTTTATATTATTTCACTGTCCAGAAATCCTTCAGTAAATTATCATCATGTTACGTAGTTTCTAATGTATTGTGATTCATGAATTGTTTTGATTTATTCCAGCACAATTAATTTATAAAATCCTTGTTCAGGTTATATACAACTGTAAATAGAATTTGAAATATCAACTTGACTATTTTATGTTGATCTATTTATGTATTGTGCGTTTCATGCATATGAGCTGTTGTTGTTTTTTTTCTTAATAACAAAATAAATGCAAATTTAATTTAATTATAATTTTGGGTATTAGATTTTTGTTTGTTCTACATAACCTATAAGTAAAAAGAATTTTTGATAATTTTACAAAATTTAAGAGAGCATATAAGAATGTAGTATGTTCTATACTTACAAGTCTCTCTATCATTTTTTTTTTTGTCCTCCATTCTCTAAGGAATGTATTCTGCATATTTATTTTAATTATGCCAAAATATAATAAATTAAACACAAAAATCAAAATATTTTTTCTAAAGTATATAAAATGGTTAAATAATACATTGCATATTATTATGTGTATTATGGTGCTATTACCTTTTCTGATAGATAAATCTCAACTAATATTTTATGCAATTTTGAAAGTGTACTAAAAACTAAAAGCATAATTGACACATGAAATTTATAATTGTGACCAGACACTTGGTAATAATAATGTATTCTCTAGGTCTTCCAATAGCACGTCAGTTCAGCTGCAATACTATTTCTTTTAGAAATAGACATATTGCTACATACCACCAATTAATTATTGAGATCTTCAATGCTTAGCAAATCAATGTATACATTTTCACTAAGCATTATATAGCCGAATATTTTCTTTTTACAAAGCTTATATTAACTCTGTCTGGTAAAACGTTTTAACATGTTTTTTCTCAGATCAAGTTTAAACTTTGCAATTGAGCCTGACAAGACATGAATCAATCAAAAAATTAACCTATTGGTTTATTACTTATTGTTAATGAATCATTTTGTTTGATATCGAAATAAGGGGAATAAATGCTACTTAATGAGAGATGTGGATGGATTTATATGGATTTAATTCCCTTATTAAATTTTGAAATATTTTGTTTTCCATTTCCCATTCTCGGATCATGTTGAAATTTTGCATAATCATTCTTAGTCGATGACTATACCGAATCAATCCAAAAATCAACTAATTACTTAATCATTTAGTACTAATTAATTAATTATTTTATATAGCAGAAAGTGAGCTAAACCTAGTAATTTTCAGATAAATGGCAGCAATTTTCTGTTTCCCTCAGTTAAGCTTTGTTTTCAAAAAGTATTCTTTTTTCTGTTGCCTGTTTACCAAGGTTAGTTTCAAGAAACCGTATAAGACATTGGCCCCAAAACACCCCAATAGAAAGAAAACTATATGGAGAGCTCCCTGATTTGGAAACCACTGCGCAGTTCATCTCATGTATTGGTCTAGTCATATGAACACTCCAACATAACAATGAGAACGATGAAGAAGAATGAAGAAGAAGAAGTTTTAAGAGAGCATAAATTTAAATTTAAAAATTGAATTATTATTTCTTTGGTACTTTCAGAGGCCAGTTGGTATGACCAATGAAGGACTGGACACATCATATGATTCAAAAGACTTGAAGGGCCCACCACAGTACACCAACACTGTTGATGACTATGAACCCCCACGCTATGAGAAGGAAACACACAGAGGACGCGCCAACAAGGCTTATGAAGAGGAAAAGGAGGAGAAGAGTGGAGGTCATGGCCGCAGGTGACGTGTGATTATTTTGTTTATCTGCTTATGTGGCTTAAAATTTAAAGCCGATTGTGTGAATTGTGTATTTAAGTGGCTCAATGTACATTATAATTAGTATTATTGTATTTATTGTATTGTATTTATTACAATATCATATTCTCTGTGAAATAGAACAATTCAAATAGCTTTAGAGATTAAAACCAGAGTTCACTTAGCTGTGTAACCCCTTTCATTGAATGAAGTTTTTCTGATAAAAATCTGAATACTGTCATTTTAAAAATTTGTTCTCCAGAAACCGTCACAGGGACCGTGAAGAAAGTGATGAGCCAAAAGACCGCAGCAAAGACAGGGAAGATCGCAGAAGCAGACATCGTGGTGATCGTGAGGGTGAACCCAGAGGTCGCCATTACAGCACTGATGATGGTACAGACAACCGCTATGTCTTTGACCCCAGCTATGGTGACCCTAACATGGGCACCTCCATCTAAGGGAATGGCCAGAATGGGGATTACCTTGGCAACTGTTGAAGGTTATTTTTCCTTACATTGTCATCTAATAGAGCATTGTTGAAAGTACAAACAATTATAATTCAGTTGTTTGACTTTGTACAATCTTTAAATGATCAATAAAAAGTATGTCACCCTGATCAACTGTTTAATTTGGTTTTAAATTTGAGATCCCATAAGGCCTGAATTCTTAATATTCCAACTTTTTTTGTATAAACCAGGCAACATGTCCCCAATGCCTTTTTATTTTACTAGTGATCTAGGCCTCTATGTTTTTAAGTAGAATATATTTTTTAACAACAAAATGTTTATTAGTGAAAAATTTTAATTGTTTTCGATATGTTTACTTAAAAATATGACCATCAAAGTTTTGAACATTACATATTTTTACATTAAAACTTGTGGCTATTTTTTATTTTTTTTTAATTTTGGAAAAAAAATATTTTGAGATTATTTGAGAAATGCCAGTTGCTCAATGGACCTCATTCCCCAATCGTAAACAAACAACATTAAGCCAGGTGATTCTCTATCTCTGCCGTTCTCAACCTTTTTAGCTCCACAACCTTTAATGCAACTTTTCACTTGAAGGCCACCCTCAACCATAAAAAAAAATTAGTCATAGGTCAAGGTAATTGTGATTGTGATTTAGCTAATATTATAAAATGGTTATCAAAATGCATATAACTAATATCCATGAAGTTAATTTAATTGTTAGAAACCATTCATATTTATTTAGTGTAAAATAAATTAGTGCTTAAATTTTAAAAAAGCAAATTTATGACTTTCATTTATTTATTTTTCTATTACGTGTTTCTAATATTCAAGTTACATACGTAATTTACAATTTAAAAAGTATTACTTATCATGGAAAACATGGCCACAGCATTTTCAAATATGCCAAAGTTAGTGCAAAAGTTGAGCTTATTTTTATTTCACTAGATTAAGGATTCACATTTTCTGCATCAAGTTTTTTTCTGTATTTATACTCGATAACTGACTGGCATAAAATTTTAAAACACTTGTTTCACAAAGATACACAAAGTGTTGGAAATGGAAGAGGAAGTCTCGAAAAAATCTCATATAGAGCAGAATGACTGCAAACAATTGATGCAGAATTGTGTAACTGACATTGAAGAGAAATATTTAGATGCATTGCTATTGATGTTGTTAATATATGTGGATGAATCATACAGTAAGTTACAATGGATACTTATGGCGACTCATTATTCTGTACCTAATATAAGACATCCAGACCGATATTCAAACTTACTTAGAGCACCGTCTGTGCAGACAACACAAATATTTTCCCAAGAAATCTTTTACTTTTTCAGATTTAACCAACTTTGTCAATTACATCAGGGGTGTTAGAGGTTGTTTATAGAGGATTGAATAGAAACTAATCTTTAAAATCGACATTATGTATATATCTTAAGTATGCCACCTAGTAATTATGAACAATTGACAAACACCTGTGGATTCATTGAGCTGAATGCTAAATAATCTAAAAGTAGCAGACATCATTTGCTTAATATCAGAAGGCATGTCAACTAATCTCCTGTGAATAGTGTCATTAGGTATGCAAATTGCACTAAATTTATTAAATGTGAGGTTCAGAACTCTGGCAATTCTGAGAGCCCCCAAAGAAAAAGATTCATAGGCTGATATGTTTAATTATGGTACTTGCCACCTGACTCTAAACTACTAAATGTCATTATCGGCAAAGCTTGGATGTTTGTTCAGCTTCAATACATACAGCAGATAGAACTTCATTACAAATGGTGCATCAGGGTTTCTGAATTCCTTCTTGGACTATTGAAGTAAAACTATACCGAAAAAACAAATCATTTTCTTTTCTTTTATTCATTTTCTTTTGTTCCAACTCAGTGTTCATGAGTTGTTTCATAATGAATTTTTTTCATTGTCTTTAATTGGATGGCATATTATTAATTAAATTTTCTTCACAACATGATTAGATCTTCACGAAAGAAATGTTTGATCCAGCAAGAATGTTTTGACACATTGTTGGACAGTAAATTCATTTGTTGAAAAATATATTCTGCAACAACGTAGATGTGTTCTGCAACATCTATTTTTGAATAACAATTATATTTTTTAAAAAAGAAAAACAAAGAATATCCAATAAAAAAAAACGTGTATACTTTCAAACAATGATGTTACATTCACTTAAAGTGTCCTCTGATCCTCTGGCAGTATGTCCATGTCACCCCCACTTTTTTTTTTTCATTGAAGCTTGATGATCGTTTCATAATTTGTTTGGTAATAATGCAATTTGAGTAATTCCCATCTTACTATCCATACCAATGCAAATGTATATCCACTATGGTAGTGCCTACTTACAGGCTTGTTACAACACATTTGAAACACACACAAATACTTCCGATAAAAATTGCCCCAAAAAAGGATTTTTTTTTTTTCATTGTTTTATCAATGTTTTATCACGTGGCTAAATGTTGTTTGTTTACGATTGTTGAATGAGGTCAATTCTATCTCTTACAAGCTTTGCTCTGAGATTGATAGTAACCTTAACTTTTTTTCAATTCTTTCATGTCATACCTTAATAAACATTCCATTCTTATTTTCTTACACCATTTTTTTATTTTGTAACTTGAGGAAAATGTAACTTTTTGAATTTACAAAGTTACCTATTGCAGTTACTTGTAAATAACCATGTATAAAATACCGCACATTCATTATCAAAACATATTCAGCTGATTTCCTTTATACTTTCTTTTTTTTTTTCTGTATATATTTATATTTGTTCAACTATAATTATCAATTATATAGCAGAAAATATTTTTGTGAGCATAATCTTTTGTACATAATGTCATAAGTGATTACAAAAAAATACAAGTACATTCTAGTTTATTATGTAATTTCTCAGTGCCACTTCATTACCCAGGAAAATAAAGATTTGAGCTGTGTTTTTATTTAGAAATCCTTGCCTCCCTACATTTTCTTCAGCTTGTGAGAAACATTTTCCTGTTGAAGAACATTGTTAATATATGACAAATGTTTTCCAACGATTGCCTATGTCCACTAGTTCATCTTGAAGATACATTTCTTTTGTGTTGCTTGTGTTCCAGCTGCTGGAATCATGTACATATCAAAAAATATCTATTTAAAAAAAACAATTATCTTTGAGAGGTTTGTTGAAGTAGTTACATTTTTTTTTTTGGAAGGCTTGGCCTTTTGTTTGTAATTATTCATCACCAAAGTCATGTTTTTATAATTACCTAAAGTTGGTGTGGTTATAGTTATAGATTCTGAACATCAAAGTTTATACTTTAGATTTTGATGTACATTTAATGTACATGTAAACCTCAACCCAGATGTTTCTTTATTGGCCTACTCTTACCATTTAGCTAAATAGTTGAACAACCATGACATTGCCATGTTGTATTCTCTTTTTTTTTGTTTTATGAATTGTATTAATTTTAGTGTGTATGTTCAAGCTAGAATTTTGTCCCTTACTTACTTAGAATTAGACTAATAGATCCTTCCATGCTGTTTAGGTTATTGTCCAGCAAGTTGTTCCCATAGTCATTGGTCACTGGCAATGTCTGCAGACTCTTCCCAGCAGATGTCCACTGTTCTAAGGTCCTCCATAAAGGTGCGATGTCAAGTTATTTGAGGACGTCCCTGTTTGTGCTTTTCTCGCCTTTTCTCAATTTTGGCAGAGGACTTCCATGCTTCACATGCATACATTGCTGTTGGGATAACATCTGTGTTTAATAGGTGTTTTTTTTGTCTTAATACCAATAGTTCGGCTTGTCCAAATAGGCCATAACCTTTAAAAGATGACCTTTGCCTTTCCCCCTTATGTTAAGATAAAAAGGTTCGCTGGGAATACATTTATAGTCCCCTCATAAATTTAGATGCGCCTGATAAGTCTTTTTCTACTTGTGAAAATATTAAATAAAACTGTTTAATTTTTAATGTTTCAAGACTTTTGGCTATATACCATTGCTACTTTATTATGTTACTAATAGTATAAAATTGGTGCATGAAAGAGAAACTGTGTCATTTTATGTTTTGCATTATAGATATTTCTAAAGGCTGTAGCATTTATTAGATCTGTGCACCTGTTGAGTCTTTTTCTTCAAAATGTTTCAGTTGTATTTTTCTCTTAGTTGAATAAGCTTTGTCCAATAGCACTTTTTTTTTCAAGTTGTTATTACAATTTCTGTTTATAGTTTAAATTTTATGTAGATAATATGTCAAGGGAAAACAGTGATATGCCATTACACAAATTAATGTATCTTTTTTATTACATATCTTAACCCTGTTAGATTTTAAATATAATGTGGTCTTAGAAATATAAATTAGGGTTTAGGAAATATTAAATTTTGTTTTTTAAAAACTTTTATGTGTGTTTTTATCATAATGTTTGAACATAGTTGTTTTTTATTTTTTTAATATATATTGATATCCAAAAACACCTCATTAATTATTAACATTTTTTATTTCTTGATTGTATATAAAATTGACCAAATTGTAGCTCAATAAAAACAAATTTTAAAATGAAAAGTTTTTCTTGATTGCTTTCCATGCTTTCTCTTATTTGGTTCCATTTGTTACAGCACTCCTCTTGAAACCTTCTTGTTTCTTTTGAGCCACCTTCTGTTTCTCTAGGTTGTGCTGTGTTATATTACCAACAGAGAGACATTAAGTTATGCAAAAACTAAATCCTGCAAGAAAGCCAAATAAAATGTATTTTGTTCTTGTAAAGATATTTTTGTTGGTTACGGTCATTTACATTTTTACAACCTAGGAAAGCCATTTTTTTCTACTTCTTGTTTACTTGTTTGTTTTGTTGGGTTTTTTTTCTTCACTTTTTTCAATTTCTCTCATCGCTACATTTTGCTTTGTTGACAGCGCAGTACATTATTTTTGTTTCATTTAATCTTAAAGTTTAACTGTTCATTTTTTTTTTTACCGTTAAATGTTCATGTATATGTTAATAGGCCATTTGTTTATGAGCTTGTTTTTTGTTTTTTTTAAACTTAAGGTTTGAATATCATTATATGAACACATTATGGAATCATCCTTTAGATTCAGCCTCTCTTTAGCCCCCCCCCCCCCCTCCACTCAAGAGATGCTTCTCCCCCCCCCCCCCCCCCCTTCTAAGTTCATTCAGGATCTTCAACCCTTTTTGTTGTTTAATCTACCTTTAATGATTCCTACTGTGTTACTACTGCCTTTGGGTTTACCAAGTTCTGAATAGTGCAGCATTACTATGTGCTGGTTTCATTTGTTCAAACGTTTTTGTGGTTGTATAGTAGGCTATGTGCTTTGGAAAGTCATCACAATGATCTTAGAGTTCCAACCTTGTCCATCGTCAATCCCTGACATCCTCCAGAAAGAGGTTTAGATTACAACATAATAAATAATCTTCACTTCAAGGAACATTTAAAACTTGTACAATTTTTTGTTTAAATGGTTGAAGGTATTGGGCTTAGGATTAATGAGAAATATTTTTAGCCTCCAATCTTGCTATCAAGTAAGGTATTCTCAACCTACCCACATAGAGCTCAATCTCATAGAACTTTTAAAATGTTTGCTATAAAACCAAATTCAATTGTCAATAAAAATGTAATACATTGATGAGGGTAAGGTTTTGAAAACTTGGCTGTTTCAGAGAAGTAACTTAACTATATTTCACTAAATATTGAAACTGTCCATTGTTCGGTTTGGGACAACAATAACAGTTTATCATGTTACAAGTATAATAGTGCCCCTCTCAGACCTTGTGACCTATGGGGCAGATGATCATCTGTTTCATGCCCCACGGTTAATGTGTGTGGTCATGTGGCCAGCACAATGACCAACCGCCTTTCTATTCCCCAACTAATGTCATTAGAGCATGGTGGACTCAGAGGTGCCCTAAAGATCCCAAAATTAGAAAATCAAAGGATTCGAGCCTGGGACCCCTTGGTTTGGAAGCCAAGCACTTCACCACTAGGCCACCTCGCCTCCTGTTACAAGTATGCACTGATGATAATATATTGTAATATAATTGTCAGTACATTGTATTCATAAATAATCTGAACTATTCTCTAAAGTAGCATTATGTTTAAAAAAAAAAACTCAACTTTAAAAATAAAGGTCACAAATAAAAATGCTCTTTGAACCTGTGGGTGTTCTCATTGGCTGGACATTGCAAGAACTTCTAGTGCAAACCTTTCACCCCATATTATATAGTCCCCTCATTATAAAGGATGTTCCTGTGTGCTACATTTCATGAGTTAAGATCAGGCTTAGGAAATCAAATGCAGGAAAGGTTTTGACATGTCATAGTACATAGTTTTAATTATTAAATAAATTATATAATCAATTTAGCCAGTGTTTTTTTAGAGAAAGATGACTCTTTAGAGAATCGACGTGTGGATGGGGACTTGACAATAGAGCTTAATAAAAGGATTGTTTAATATGTTGTGTCCTACTCTCTATCTTGTAACTAACTGGACATCAAGGCCTATATATAGATCTAGTACCAGTAATTAAATCTTGGAAGATGTAGCAAAGTGTTATCTATTCTGAAATGTTAAGCTAGTATTTTTTTTATCAGTGATAACTTTTTCTCTCATTAAATTGATGTATTTTGTTATAATACTATTACATTTTTGTTATGTTATTAACATGTCCAATGTATCTCTATAATAACGTTAACATTGTTACTTACACAGTGTAAACCTGCCAACTGCAGTCATTCCATTTTCAAGATATTTTGATGAAGAACAATGAGGTGTTGATTGTAATTGAATTTTATTATCGCTAAAATGTAATCACATTTTCAACATATCAACTTCTATTTTATTGTGAAATAAACTTAAATTACCCAATTTGATTGATTTTAAAATTCTTTCAGTTGAATGAAAGGGAGAAGAATCCGACTTTTTCTTTTTAAGCTTTAATCATAAGAAAATTAGGATAAAAAAGTAAGGTGACCAGACGTTCCGATTAAGTCGTGACAGACCCGCTTAGGACCGTCTGTCACGCTTTCCATAAAATGTCCTGCCCCCCCCCCCCCCCCATGTCCCGCTATCAAAAAAAAAAAGTCGTTCAATGTCACGCTTTTATTTTAAAATCTTTCTTAATATTTCGACTAATAACTTCAAAGTACCGCCTTGCAGAGTCATCTTCTTGATCCTAAAAATTATGTTCGATGCTTAGCAGGCTCTTGTGTTAGAGGCATGGGGAGTGCTTTTACTTTGTAGCATCCTGCCATCTTCTCAGAGAACTGACGTCAGCACGTTGACTTTTGGCGTGTTGATCTTATGCATATTACTCGCTGGTTGTGTTATTCAGTTCCAGCAGACAATAGTCCTTCGCTTAGCTTTCCTTTCTGTTCAAGGCGATGACAGAGTAAGAAATGTAGACAAAATGAACATGGAAGTTCACAGGGAACTACAGGCAGAGTTCCCGTTTATAAAAAAAAGGGCCCGAAAAAACAATAGCCACATTGAAGTGCAATGCTAGAGTTGTCGATCATAGTTTTCTGTCGCACAGAACCCAACATCTGAAGGAGATGAAAATAACTTCTTCAACATTCGGATATTTGTCTAATAGAGTTCGACTGGTAGCGCCTCATGTCTTTATTGATTCCATGAAAGCTTTCGACAGAGTATGGCATGGGGCACTCTGAGCGCCGAGGAAAAAGTACGATATAAATGAAAACATCATAATAGTAATCCAGAACCTCTACATGTGCGGGCACTTCGACAATAACATTGGGGACTAGTTTAAACACAGTTGGAGCAAGACAAGCTGACTTGATGATGCGCATAGACAACACTTCCGCAGCATATGATAGGCAAATAAATGCAGAAAAAAAATCAAATTTTGACCAATAGCAAACAGGGCTTTTAAAGGGACATAAATATTGGAGGTGAAAAGCATCAGTAGCTTCAAATACCTTGTCTTATCGTCCCATGTCCCGATAATTTTTGACTCCCAATAGTTTTAAATTACAAGATCAAACTACTCTACGAATAAGTTTTTGTAAGAAAATCATTTCTCATTTACACACTCTTAGGTTCTATAGGCCTATAACATTGTTTCAGTAAATATTGATTACACATTTTGATGACACCTTTTGTTTCAAAACTAAAGCCAGATATTTGGAAATGTAAGTAAATTAATTTCGTTTCTTAACTAATGAATCTCGATCTACGGCTTCTAAGCTCGAGCATAAATGTTGGAATCGTTTACACTTGGGTGTAAGTCACAATGATTTGTAGATAGAATCAGTGCTTTTTTTTTGTAAAAAAAAAATAGGTGCCGGTACTCAATAGTTGATTGCCTAACTTTTAGCTACTAAAAATTAATAATATACGTTAAAATACAAGAAAAGTATTTTTTTTTTTCAAAAAGGTGCGGAACACCGGACCGGTGCGTACCGTCATAAAAAAAAAAAGCCCTAGATATAATGCATAGTTTACTTTCAAAAAGATACCAGGATGTACGTTGTAAACCTAGTGATTTTTTTTATTATATCTAGATTAAGAATAGGTTTTGGTCTAGATATGACTAAGTTTTGTTAAGCTAATAGTGTACACGTTTAAATGTGTAGCTTACACGTGTAAAGGAGTCTCAATCTTTTGCTTGTGACCTACCCCACCCCACAACGTCCCGTCCCTTCAAGCTCTGAGGCGCCTTGAGTTCGAATCTAGGTGAAGACTTGAATTTTGGATTTTTTAGAACACCCCTGAGTTGACCAAATTAGCAGATGTTAAGTCACTGAATAACATACATTATTAGATTGGCACATGAAATGCGTAGGACGTAATTATCTTCTTTTTTGAAGTAACGTTTGTAATCTATACGAATCAGACTACAAAATTATGAGCTACAGAAATAAAGGTTCGTCCATTTCCTAATGGTGTCTTTCCATCACCTTTTTTTAAAATATGCCTCTCTGTTGTAACCGGTCGTTGACTTGTAGCACCAAACTGCTGGTAGACAACTAAACCGTTGTAGGCGTCATATAGTTTAACTAAATAAAATTTAAAATAACTTGAATAACTTTCTTTTGTGTACAAAATAATACCACTTTATTTATAACATAAACAAAATCAACTTGTGATCAAATGCAATAAATGCTGTAGACTTTGGTATTGATATTTTTAACATCTAACTCACTAAAATAACACAACCTTTCAGTCTCACGTTCTGAAGTCATCCAAGACTAATTGACGACAATGCCACCTATGTTGCATCATTCACAACCAACCGCTAACCTCTTCCCACTGTCACCAAATAAACACACATACTCCATAAAACTCTCCTTTTGTTTTGGTACAGTTCCCTGTAGAAACGTCTATTTAAGTTCTGTGGATCTCGTGATATGACCAAACAGTCTAAGCTTGCATTTTTTAAAAATAATCAGGTCTTTATGGGATACAATCGCTTACAGTGGCGTAGCTAGGGTGGGGGAGGAGGGGGGAGAATTTGAAGATCGCCCCAAGCCCCCACTTGAGGGGTCCCCCAAATGAGTGTCCGAAATTTGTTTTTAAGTAAATCAAATACTACGTCACTGTCATGTAATTTTGCTTTTCAAGTTGTTATATAAGTTCTGTTGCATGTATTCCACACAGAGTAGTAATTCTTTCCGTGACGGGTTACTCTCAATTTCAAGGAGTAGCGCTGACTAGTAAAAAGTATCACTATTCAGAGAATTTATACAAAGATACAGCAGGCGAAGAAGTGAAGAGACTTCAGGGGGATACCTTTTACCACAGTAAGTAAGTGACGATGAGTCAAGTGATGGTCTTCCAAAATCCCTTTCTCCAGAAGTGGAAGAAGCTGTAATTAAGTACAAAGACTTGGATAGACCCAGCCTGGAATTTTATCCGAGAAACTGTGAGCAAAGATTGTGTTAAAGGGTAGCTTATTTTTCCAAAACAGTAGAGTTTACCTAAAATAAAACATGAAGTTTGACATCATGGTTCAGTAGAAAGTTTCCAACAGGAAAAATGTGCAACCGATCTTGGCTCCTCTTCTCTCCACATTTGGAATGTCTATTTTGTTTTGCATGTGTACTGTTTTCTGACTCTACCTAAAGTTCGTTTCACCAAATGGAAGAAACCCAAGAGACTAAAAGAACATAAAGAAGGAGTCCATTACAGAGACAAGCTCTTTTGAAGAGGAAGCTAGAAGAAGAAAAGCTTAATGCAGAACCAGATGAACTGTCACATATGTTTCATGCGCAAATTTAAAAAAATCAGCAATATTGGAGAGATATTTTGAAGCGTGTGGCAGCAGTTAAGTACTTTACAAAAACAAACTCAAGGTCACAACGAAAAACTGAATTTACCCAATCATGGGAACTTCCCAGCATCTTTGAAATTTCTTGCAGAATTTGATGAAGTTTCGAAACACCGCTTACATAGAATTGACTATGGGAAGACACATTATTTGTCACCAGAAATTCAAAATGGGTTTATTAACTTAATGGACAATGAAGTTAGGGAATCAATTGTTGGGAAAGTCAAGCAAGTTTGTTACTTTTCTCTGATGCTTGATTCCACCCCAGATGTTTCTCATCAAAAACAGGTATTCCTAATAGTTTATTACTTGGATGTTGATAATTTCGAAATAAAAGAGTCATTCATTGGTTATTTTGAAATTTTGAAACCTGATGCACAACATTATGAAGAACTTGTTCTGAAAATTCTTAAAGACGTTGGATTGGACTTTGATCTACGCAGGCGTCAAACCTATGATAATGCAACAACAATGAGTGGCCCTCTCTCTGGCCTGCAGAAACGTCTCTAAGACATAAATCCAAAGGCAGGAAAACCATGTGGACACCTTTGGGTTTCTTCTTGAACCTCTTGGAGTCTATGGATGATGACACGCTGGTGAAAAACTTTTTCCTGTTTGATGAAATACAGGCAAATTGCTTGTTCAATGATGTTATTGATGCACGAGCACTTTTCATCAACAAACCAGTAATACAATCACCAATTGATATATTAAGGAAGCTGTTAATGATGTGTGCTCAAACTGTAACATCCATTCGAATACTCCTACCTCATGTCAATTCCATTGCGTCATGTGAGAGACCATTCTCAAAGCTCAAGTTAATCAAAAACTATCTCAGGAGTCACAAATACTAAACAGTATCGATGTAGATGATGTCTTTGCTGCACTGAAAAAAGACGTGAAGCTATATGAATTACGATTTGTCACTTGTGCATTATTATAACGGTATTATTCATTAAAAGATTTTTAATAATTATCTTTTGTTAATTTTACTGATATTCTGTACCAATTTGAATGTAGGCTTATATATTTATTAAGTATATTATCTCATGATGTCAAATGTAAAAAAATGCAAGGGGCCCCCAAATCCCTAGCTACCCCCTGATCGCTTATACCAGTGATGCCCAACCTAATTCGATCTGCGGGCCATTTTAATTTCCAACACTAGTGTCGCGGGCCACATGATCGAAAAGATACAAAAACTTAATTAAACATCTTCTTACGCGTCAGAAAATGGTTCAAGTTCTATTTATGTTTTGTTTTTGTATAACAGCCCCACTTTCCGTATAAAACAAAAATTTTGGCAAAAATGTTATCATGTTCCACAAAAAGTAAAGATCCGTTCACTTTTCCTGATAGGTTCTATATTCTGTGTCCTATTTCATAAACGCAGACATTTTAAAGGCCTTGGTAGCAATATATTAGAAGTAAAATTGAGGTCCATAACGTAGGTAAAAATACATTTAAAAAAATTTTTTTAAGGAGGAGGATTTTCTGTATTTTGTGCCGACCTTTCGGCGGGCCGGATAGAAGCACGTCTCGGGCCGGATCTGGCCCGCGAGCCGTATTTTGTGCATCACTGGCTTATACGATTCGGTTTCATCGTTTGTGATGAAGTCTATGTGGTACCAAAAATCCTTCTATTTCAAGGCTATGGCTAGGATCTTCCTATCTGATTCTACAGTTCAAGTATCCGCAAGCGGAGAAGAAAGAGGCGTCTACAGCGTACACTTCACATTAGCTGTCGTTTTTTTTTGTTACATCTATACAGTTTGAGTTTGATTTTATTAAACAATTCTTCCAAAATTATAAATGAAAATTTCTTCAAAACGACACCACGAAAAATTATCGATTTATTCAATGGTGCTTAGGTAAAGGCTGCTGGTCTTCAGTGAATGGGTTTTAAAAAAAGTTCATTTTTAAGGATACTTTCAGATGATGTAAAGGTAATCATGTGGCCAGCACAGTGACCTACCCCAAGTTTACAAAACTAATGTCGGGCATCCAGTTGGAAGAAATCATTGGTGTCCTAAAAATCCGAAATTCAATTAATTATTTTGTTTGATACCAACAAGAGAAATTAATCCTTCGGAATTTACAAATATTGTTAAATATTTAGGGTTTTGTCCCCCTTGGATGATTAGACAAGTTATATCTCCCACACCAATTCTCGGAACAAGCTGAAAATTTTAACAATTATGTATTGTACCTAATAAAAACATAAATCAATTAATTATTGGTAATTAATTATTTTGTTTGATATCAAAATGTACTTTATATATATATATAGTTGTAAATGCGGAGTTCTTCCCGCAGATAAGCTTTTTTTTTTTTTTTTTTAAAAAAGGATTTTTAAAATATTTTACTTGTTTATAGGTTAAGGCTTCGACAAGAAAATATTTGGACTAAATGGGACATCGTGGTGACTATGGCATTCTACTGATTCTGGCGACGCTCACGATCTGCCCGACACAGGGGATTGAATACGTGAATAAAAGTAAAGGTAAACAAAACAATCTTTTAGCATTGAACATTTGTCAAATTTTTGACATGCATCGAATTTTTCCGAGTTCTTGACAATCTACTTTCTAGTCCAAAACTCCCGCAGGACGACCGGGGGAGGAGGGGCAACGGGCAGGGTATGAACACGAGACTATCGAGACACCTCCAGGACCTCCAGTTACTTAAACCAAACCCTGGTTATGAGTGAAGTCAGTTTGAAGGCTGGAAAGTTGAATAAAGACGTTTGCACCTAGTAATATCATGTGTACATATTTCTTTTTTCTCAAAGCACGTACATTTCAGTATTAGTGCTTTGTTGTTACAATACCTCTAATCAAATCGCACAATCGAAATGGGCAAATCCTGTATGGGTGGACATGGATCTCGAAAACAGCTCTAACAATTTTCTTAGAAATTTGACAGTTGCTGTATATCGTTGGGAAAAGAATTACTAGCTCGCTGACCACACTGGGGAAACTCTAGTATGACAGTTATAATTTTTCAAAGTATAAAAAGAAATAAATTTAAATTTGGCTAGAGGACTAGAATAGACCTCAATCACCAAAAAGAACGGTCACGTGATACTATTGATAAAACAACGGGAGGAAAACTATCACGTGATAACAATTGTTGATTCAAATTAGATCGTAATTTGTATAGAAGAGATAGAGAATCACGTGGCTCAATTTTGTTTGTTTACGATTGATGAATAAGGTCCATTGAACAGACTGGCTCTTCGGGTATTTCCGCATGTAAGCCCTATAAATAGTTAAATAAATTAATGTTCAGAAACATTTTGCACACCGACTACATCTAATGACATATCATTAGAATATTACAAAAATTTGATAGATTTATACATTCCTTAACCAGGATTTTTTCTCGTGGTCAAAAAATGTTTCAATTTTTTTTTATCTAACAATCATTCGTTATTAAGAGCAAAATAATCGCTCTATAAGATGTAGGCCCTATAAAGGAGCTATTTGTCTTTTTTATATATACACATATATATTATTTTTCTAGTTTTTATGCTTTTGCAAGGAAGCTAGATCTAAGTTTCTTTCAAGACTTGTATGTGCTTTTGAAGTTAGTTTCGCATAGCATACAAGTATTGCAATGACCAAAACTAAATAAGGTATTTAGTACTCAACCGAACTAAACCAACGTAGCATAGCTTTATATTATTATCTTTTTATTTTTACTTTCCCACCTCGATCAGTCCATTTATTGTAATTTACGGGGGTGTTAAGCTGTAACTCCAAACAACTGATCCAAACTACGTTTTTTTTTTTGTTTTTTTGGGGGGCTTTTGTATTAACTCACACAGGCTGAATACAGGTTTTAACTTTAAATGTAAATATACAAATTAAATTCTAAGATGTGAAAAGAACTTCAACACTTCAAATCTTCGTTTTCTTGTTATCCAGTGTTCAAGCCCGTCTCAGTCTGTCATCTAAATAGCTGTTGCCCTCTTTTCCTTCCATAAGGGACTAAAAATTAGGAGAGGGCGACATTTAGAAAGCTTTGCAGCACACAGTGCTACGTCCTTGCTGAGCCTGCGATGCCCGCTGATTCCAAACTGTATCGGCGCCTTGCACAGATACGTGAAAAGGGGCTGCTGTGTAAGCGATATCATTCCGATTCTCCGACCATTGTTAATGTCCAGTGTGTGGCGTAGCTAGGGTGGGGGAAGGAGGGGGATAATTTAAAAATCCCCGAGCCCCCTCTTAAAAGGGGGGGGGGGGCAGACCTCAAATGAGTGTTTGATTTTTTTTTTACATTAAATATTACGCCAATATTTCATGTCAAGATGTCGAATTTCAGAATGCAGGGGCCCTCAAAGAGGTAAAGCCAAATATCTTTTTGAACCATACGTGAAGTTCTTCCTTTCCCAAGATTACTAAAATGTAGTTTAAGCTCTTATCTTCAACATTTTATTTTATGCGTGGTGGCTGAGCGATAAAGCGCTTGACCTCCCAACCAAGAGGTCTCGAATCTCGGTAAAAACTGAGATTTTGAGCTTTGGGATTTTTAGGACGACCCTAATGCGAATGAAGTACCTGACATACACTGGTGAAGTCAAGGCGGTTGACCGATGTGCTGGCCGCATGACAGAGGAGCTAAGGGCAGAGGATCTTTTTTTTATTTTCTGGCCAATGTGCTGGCCACTTGACAGAGGAGCTAACAACAGAGGAACTTATTTTGCTGGCTATTCTCTTGTTCCAGATGTGATTCTAGTGAATGGCGAGTCACATTCTGTCACTTGCGACATAAATCTGTTTGATCTTGATGAGAAAATCGAATACGCGGAATCGACTCTAGTTCTTCTGCGCAAGCTAGATCTCTCCGCTGTTGAGGAATCGATGGCAGAGATGAACATGAGCAGGAACGATACTGAGGTAAGGTCTTAGGTTTTAAATTCTCCCTAATATGTTTTGGGAAGATATAGTCTATTTTAAATCGATCTGCTATAGACTGCATGGGCGTAGCCAGGATTTTTTTCGGGGTGGGTGAGGGGTTTTGGGGGGGATTTCTTTCTCCCGCCCTCCCCCCCAGGCAAAAAAAATATGTTTATATATATGTATGTGTGTATATAATCTTTATTACATTCTGACCCATCAATCTTTAGGAAGACGCTTATTGTGCCCTAGAATAGGTTCTTCCTGGAGTTAGTGGAAAAATTCTGCCAGCTATGGGGTTTGGGGGAGCGCTAGGAGCTCCCCCAGCGCGGGGCGGAGCCCCGCCGCCAAGCACTATTTCTGATATTGAAAGCCAACAAAATGCATATTCTGAGGTATCTACAGTGCATTTTCCTGCTATTAAAAAAGTTTTATTTCAAAAACCTAATGTGCTATTATTACTGACTTAGAGCTTCCCGCGCCGTTCGGCGCATTCGCCGTCAAGCTGTTTCCACAAAAGTCTGTCACTGGTAATGTCTGAGGCCTCTTCCCACCTGCTCTGAGGACCTCCATGAATGTGTGGCGCCAAATTGTACTAGGATGTCATCGCAACTCCTCTTATACCTGATTCATTTTGTCGAAGAACATGTCCCGCAAACCTCATGCGACGCTCTGTCACAATCTTAATAAAGGGTCGACTCCCAGTTCGGCATAGGATTTCCTTGATTTACAACCGATCTCTATAACTGACTCCTAAAATCTGTCTTAGCCACATTTAGTGTTTTTCAATTTCGCAGATGACTATTCACTGCACTTTATTAATTGAGCCACGCCACTGGTAGAAATGTGTAACCTCTCTTGAATACGCTCTTGGAATTAAGTGACGGTAGTTTGCTTTAGATTTTATATCGAAAAATGAAGTTTTATCGTCAAAATCATCTGTTGGGGGTTTAAAGCTAAAAAATCTCTGGAGTTGTGGGTTTTTATAAGATTCAAAACCCCATTTAGCTACGGTCATAGAATTTAGTAACTGTAGTTTGCTTTAGAATAATATGGAAGATAAAGGTTTTCTACCTCAAAACGCTCTGTAGGGGGATTTTAAACTCAAAACCATCTGGAGGGGTTTTAAACTTTTTCAAAAAGCCATCCGCGGGAGAGGGATTTAAACTCAAAACCCTCAATTGTCTTGGCTACTTTTTTTTTTTATATTGAAGAGGTATTTTTTACCTTCAAACCCTGCTGAAGGGGGGTTTAAACTCAAAACTGAGTCAAAACACATTTAGCTACGCTCATAAAATTTTGAGTGCGTAATTTGCGTTTTTTTATACAGGGTATTGAAGAGTTATTTTTTAGCTTCAAACCCTACTAAACAGGGGGTGGAGGTTAACTCAAAATCCCTTTGGCTACGCTCATAAAATTTTGAGTGTGTAATTTTCTTTTTTTTATATTGAAGAGGTGGGTTTATCGTAAATTTTGGAGGGGGTTTAAAAATCAAAATCTTCCATAACTGAAATTTGAGGGATTGTCGTTTCCATTTTTTTTGTTTTGTGTTATATAAGAGGGGAATTTAACTGCGAAAACCCCTGGTAGGGGGGTTTTAAACTCAAACCCCACTGGTAGGGGGTTTTAAACTCGAACCCCCCTATAGGGGGTTTTAAACTCTAAACCTCCTTTGCTGTGCTAGGGCAAGTGATAATTTAGTACAGAATAAGAACTCATTGATGAGCGAACTAAGTGTACAGACTACTTTTCAGAACTGTAGAATCCATTTCCCAAGCTTTTTTTGCTTGTAGCAAAAAGTAATTGTTATCGTTTAATGAGCGACATAGATTTTTCAAAATGGCGTCCTTGACATGGCTTATTTTGTCTATTTTTCTTTTCAAAAATCCGATCATTTTATTACGCTTTACTTTAGGTCGCCACCGTAATCTTTTTCGATCACTTACTGTCATTTTTCTCTATTATTGGACTCTCTTTCTCTCTCTCACCTCTCTCTCTCGTTCTCTCTTTTTTTTTTTATTTATCAGCGTCATCTCTCATTCTCTCTCATTCTCTCTTTGTTTCTCAATCTCTCTCTCTTCTTCTTTCTTTCTTTCTCGTCTCTTTCTCTCTCTCTCTTTATATCATACTCTCTATACACGAAGCTCAACTCCTTTGTTTTACATGTCAACCTCCCCCCCCCCCCCGAAATAAGCTCAACTCATTTGTTATACATGTAATTCTTCCCTAGAACGGCCATCAGATTTACATAGGTGACAAGTGGAACTATACCTTTAATTATGAGAATCTGATGATAGCCAGCACAGAAAGCGTTGACTGTGCTGACTCGGGACTGTACGTGTGTATGGTTTACCACCGCACAGTGTTCACGGCCTCAAAACCAAACTCTTCGTACTACCTAAAAGTTACAGGTAATTTTTCAGCAAAGAAAAAATGTCAAATTAAAAAAAATGTATATGTGATATTTATGATTTTGTTATTACACTTTACATAAGCAATCATCTGTATTTCCGAAAAGGAATAATACCTTTCTCACGATTTGAACAATCCTGCAAAGGAATAATACCTTTCTCGCGATTTGAACAATCCTAGAAAGGAAAAATACCTTTCTCGCGATTTGAACAATCTTAGAAAGGAATAATACCTTTCTCGCGATTTAAACAGTCCTAGAAAAGAATAAGACCTTTCTCGCGATTTGAACAATCCTAAAAAGGAATAATACCTTTCTCACGATTTGAACAGTAGCTTTACGTTGAGTAAATGTTCTGCATGCGATCTATTGTTTTGCCAGCTTGCGATGTTGCTCGCAAAAGCACACACCCTCTTAAAGTGTTTTCTACCCTCGCACATCACACAAAGACACACACATACATTACTAGACTCGACTGATACAAATACTACTACTAATACACCAATGTTCTGCTCCTCAGCAAGGCCGTTAATCACCAGCATGATTCTGATGAATGGCATTCTGAGAAAAGGAAGATCGTTTAAATACTATAACAAGTTATTATGCACAGCAGAGGTGATTGATTGTACTGTTTGTTGAGACATAGGTGCAGGGCACGCCCTAGCAATTGCTGGGCCCTATGCGAAACGGGTAGCGCGGGGCCTTGTCTGGGTAGGGATAAGCATACTGTCAAAATTAAGATTTATTTATTAGAAAATTCTTTCGTCTTTGCAATAAATTGTTATTAAATAAAAGCTCACAATGCTGATTTGTATTTATTGGCACCCCAAAAATAACAATCAACGCCATTTTTCAGGAGCTTTCCTGGAGGCCCTTGAAAACCCTGTTATTACATATAATTTATAATGGTTTAATTTAATAATTACACTTAGAACTAGCGCGGGGCCTATGAAACCGCGGGGCCCACTGCGACCGCATAGGGTGCAGTGACCTAAGGTCGACCCTGCATAGGCAATTGATTGTACTGTTTGTAAATACATACGTGATTGATTATACTGCTGGTTGATACATGAGTGACTGCTTGTACTTTTTGTTAATACATAAGTGATTTATAATACTGTTGTTGTTGTTTTTTTTTGTATACATTGGTGATGGCTTGTACTGTTTATTGATGCAAAAGTGATTGGTCATTATGTTTGCTGATACTTTAACTTAATTGTACTTCTTAATGATAGTTTTTTAAACGATCATCAAGTGACATGGAGTTAATAAACATATAATGTGTAGCCATATAATGTGTAGCCATATAATGTGTAGCCATATAATGTGTAGCCATATATGCATTTAAAAAAAAACGTAACCCTTTGAAGCACTCCTAGAAGGCTAAACTTCTCCGGATATATAACAGTCGAATTTAAAAAACGACACACATTCGTAAATTGTCTAAAGTAAAATGTGTGTCCAGTGTAAGAAAATGCTAAAAAGTTTTCTCTCTTTTCAATGAACTGTTTGAAGCGTGTCCAATGAAAGGAATTTCGCTACTCAGCCTTGACGAGAAATTTATCGCTCACTTTTATTCATTTCCCTCCGCTAATCTGTCCTGTCCTGATGCAGAGCAGACATGTAATTTGACCCACTAGTAGGACTAGGGTTACCAGACGACCATCAGAGATTAAAGGGGTAAAAAGACAACTTCTTGTAAAGGAGGAAGGGGGCTGTTAACATCTCGGCTTACAATTTATTTAACGAAGTCTGTAAATCAAGGGCTATAAAACCATTTCATTACCTAACCTATTCCTCACACTCGTATTATATAAGATAAGATAAGGAGAGTTTATTTTTCTTGCAACCATGACCGGATTTAGAATTGATAAGACCCGAGCTACATGAGATATGGGGCCCCTGGAAAATCAAAGTAAGGCAATTTGTTCATTTGCTTTTTCTTCGTGGGGACCCCAACATCTATTATATGTTCTTCACCTTCACCTTTCCCTTAGTGTGTTAGACTGATGGGGTATCCCACAAGATCTGTTGAACGTCGTTCTCCATTGCTCTCTTTTGACTAGGGTAGAACCTCTTTCAATGGCAGTGCCGATCATTCTATTATGTTGTTTTCCCATCACTTTGTCTGTCTGGTCCTATTGTTATGGAGAAAACAGAGTTTGTGAACAAAATGAATTAAATATCTATATAATATAAACTACGTAGTGATATGTGAACCCATTTGTATATTATGTTTCACACAGATTTTAATCTCAAATTTTATGATCAGTAAATATAAAATGAAAAAGGGTTGTACCAGGTGGGAGGGACGATACACGCAATCGCCTTCCACCCATCGGACAAACCAATACTTTTTCTTTTTTGTATTATAGTTAAGAAATTACAAAATTTAAAAAAAAAGCTGTCACTAATAGAATTTACATATGCTATAAATTGAATTCTTATATCGTGTCGCCCCAACCCCTATTCTTTAATGCCAAATGCAATCATTAGCAGAAGTTATAAACAGGAGCGAGAATTAATCGTTTTTATTCTACCGCCCCCTCCCTTTTCCAGACGAAAACATGACGTTTTAAAACAGAATAGTCAAATATGGCGACAGAGTTTATGTAATTTCACATGAATTTATCATAATTCTTTTAAAAAATATTTTGCTTTGGAAAAGTTAGAATTGATACGATTTTTTTCAGTATAAGAGTCACGCTTGAGATGGGTTCTGAACCCACATCTCACTTTTTCCTAGTCGTTTTTTCCCAACCTTTACTCGTACTGATATATTTGTAGTTCAATACATTTGGAACTATAACTCACAATTTATACTTGAAATGGTCCACTTAACTTCTTCCACTTCCAAAATTTTTTGTATAGAGCTTTGAATTCTAGTTCTGTCACAAAACAAAGTTTCAAGCATGCCTATTGAACAAAATGTATCACTTACAAATAAGAATTATTTTTTTATATTATTTATCAAATAATTATTTTTTCGGCGTCAATCCTCAAAGCCTTAATCAAAATAAGTAAATATCTTATCTTATCTTTTCAAGGAACAAATCGGTTTTATTTGCATTGTATTAAGGGCCTATAAATTTTATATTAGAATATTTTTCAAGTAAAACATTATTCATAAGGTCCTTTTTAATAGGATGAATATTGAGCTTTAGGTCAGGAGAATGCGTTTCTTCAGTGAAGAATGCAAGAAAGCGCTTTTGGCGTCAGGACATCGCCCCGAACCCTACTAATGAATTTATGACCTGTAGATGTCAGGAGAATGCGTTTGTGCAGTAAAAAATGCAAGAAAAGGCTTTTTTGCGTCGGGGTTTCGCCCCGAATCCCACTGGGGAAACTTATAGCGCTCTCCCAGATCCCCAAGCTTGCAAGAGAAAGGCCTCAACATGGCTGTTTTTTTGTTTTGGTTTGAAAAACACTGCTTTTTTTATTCTCATATATATATATATATATATATATATATGTATATATATATGTATAAATATATTAAATATATATATATTGTTACGATTCTCCCTCCTTTTCTGACCTTCTGTAAACACTGCTAAACACAACACCATACATCAACACATCAAGAACTTGACAACAAGGCTCCAAATAATCTGGTACTTTAATAATGAGTGAATAAGTAGATAACAGCCAATACTAGACAATTGGCGTCAAACACATCAACAACTAAAATGTCACTCTGTACATCACCAACTTAAAGAACTCTACTGTCTCTCTTTCTGGACTTGTACATCAACACATCAGGACTCAACCAGGACCGATCTCATGGCGACTAACTGTGCTGGTCTCGACGCTCTCCGGTCTTGAACTCCCGCTTTTCTATGCACTGTGTCACTCGTACACGCAGGCTTTCGATCACATGACCATAACATTGGTCATATTTGCGTGTAATCATGTAATCGTAATCCCTTGTCCATGGCCCCCGCTGACCTGAGTGATTCTCGTGTGTGTCAACTGAGCCTATAGTTAACCCTTTTGCGCCGCCAATAGGGTCATAACACTATATATATATATATATGTGTATAAATATATTAAATATATATATAAATATATTAAATATATATATGTATAAATATATTAAATATATATATATATATAAATATATATTATATATATATATATATGTATATATATATATATATATATATATATATATATGCTGTACGCACATTTAAGGATAGGGTTAGGGTTAGGGTTTGGAAAAAAATCGCCCCCCCCCCCCCCCACTCCAAAGTTCTGGATCCGCTAGTGGGTCTTAAGCTACAAGTGCTTCGACAGTCACTGACACAGCAGTATCGGTCTTTTCCCCCACCTTTCTTTATTTCACTTAATTTGATCCAGATGGAGGGGGGGGGGGGGCAAGTGGAGCACGATGCCCGGGCGCCACTCTCAGGGAGAGTGCGCCAATAGCACCCTATATTTTTATGTGATATTTATGGACAACGGGGTTGGACGCCAATAATGTACCTTGCCCCGGGCGCATGTTTTGCTCACTACGCCTCTGATTTGACCTGTCTATTATTAACAGCTTTAAACGTCAGAATGGATGAAAGAAAACTTTTGGTGCTGCTGGGTAAGCCTACATCACTCCCCCCCTCCCCGTAGATCCCCTAGCTGTCGATGGGAGAGGCACCAACGTATTTTTTCCCTTGTGTGTGTGTGTTACACATAGGTTAAGGGTTTACATGGAGGTAAGGGTTTTGAAAAAAAAAGTTGTCCCCCCCCCCCAACACACACTCTCGAAAGTTCTGGATTCACTAAGGATTCCAACGCGCGTAACGTACGACCATGCAACCATCCTGGTTCTCTAGAGCAGTCGAAGTATAAGATCGTCATTGTTTGTAGGTTTGTGATCTCTTTTTTTTAACAGAAACTTGTATTGACTCACTTTGTATTGACTCACTTTGTAGTGGCTCACTTTGTATTGACTCACTTTGTAGTGGCTCCCTTTGTATTGACTCACTTTGTATTGACTCACTTTGTAGTGGCTCACTTTGTATTGACTCACTTTGTAGTGGCTCCCTTTGTATTGACTCACTTTGTATTGACTCACTTTGTAGTGGCTCACTTTGTATTGACTCACTTTGTAGTGGCTCACTTTGTATTGACTCACTTTGTAGTGGCTCACTTTGTATTGACTCACTTTGTAGTGGCTCACTTTGTATTGACTCACTTTGTATTGGCTCACTTTGTATTGACTCACTTTGTATTGACTCACTTTGTATTGACTCATTTTTTATTGACTCACTTTGTATTGACTCACTTTGTATTGACTCACTTTGTAGTGGCTCACTTTGTATTGACTCACTTTGTAGTGGCTCACTTTGTATTGACTCACTTTGTAGTGGCTCACTTTGTATTGACTCACTTTGTAGTGGCTCCCTTTGTATTGACTCACTTTGTATTGGCTCACTTTGTATTGACTCACTTTGTATTGACTCACTTTGTATTGACTCAATTTGTATTGACTCACTTTGTAGTGGCTCACTTTGTATTGACTCACTTTGTATTGACTCACTTTGTAGTGGCTCACTTTGTATTGACTCACTTTGTAGTGGCTCACTTTGTATTGACTCACTTTGTAGTGGCTCACTTTGTATTGACTCACTTTGTAGTGGCTCCCTTTGTATTGACTCACTTTGTATTGGCTCACTTTGTATTGACTCACTTTGTATTGACTCACTTTGTATTGATTGACTCACTTTGTATTGACTCACTTTGTATTGACTCACTTTGTATTGGCTCACTTTGTATTGACTCACTTTGTGTTGACTCACTTTGTAGTGGCTCACTTTGTATTGACTCACTTTGTAGCGGCCCAGGGACTTGTACCCCGTGTCGCTTACAACGAACTTTGTCAATTCATGTGACCTACATGATACGACGAAGTATCGTAATTCTGCCCTTTACATGTCCCTTAGGCTATTGGACTGTTGAGGCACTACACATGATCGACTGGCCATCTTTCTCCATACTGCTATATCTTTAGCCAGGAATAGAGTCGCTTTCAATGGTAGTCCTGTCCATTTTTACAAATCTTATATCAGCTCACTCTGTCTGGTAAAAAATGTGTACACACTATTTCTCCCACACCCAATCTCGGATCAAGCTGAAACTTCTCAAAATTATTTATTGACATAGACAAGAATCAGTTAAAAAAAAAAAAAGTAAAAAGTAAAAAATTACACAATTAATTACTGGTTATTTGCTATTTTGTTTAATAGCAACAAGGGAAACTAATACTTCAGTATTCACAGATGTAGATGTCTGCGGGTTTAGTCCCCTTAAATAATTGTTAACGCTGATTCTCCCAAGCGCATTCTCGGATCAAGTTGATACTTTAAATAATCATTTATTATACTTAACATAATATGAATCAATCAATGGCAATAAAACAAACGCAGACGACGAAAAGGAAATCTAAATCGACCACCTGCGGACAATGGTTATGCTTGCCCTGAATGTGGCAAAATATGCAGGTCACAGCTGGGGCTGCGCAGCCACGGGAAATACTGTATTCCTCATTAATCTTCGGACTCGAATACATGCCTTATTGGCAATAAATTATTTTGTTTGATATCGAATAAGGGAAATTACTTGTATATTATTGCTAGATATAGTTTTAAGGACGGAGTTCTTCCCCTTTAGGTAAGCTATTTTTTTTTAAATTTTTGCTTGTTTAATATTGTCTTCCTTCGTTCTTCTCCCTGAAACTGCATTCTCAGTATGCTAGGGTCTAATCACTTCTGTGCAGTAGCGGTGAAGAGGTTAGGCATATCTGGGAGAAGGTTTCAGTGCGGCTGTTAAAAGTGGCTCTAGTCTGAATTGGTCTTGGGCCTCCTTGGTGGAAGGCAGACGTATTAGCCACTGAGCTTTTCAAGTAATTATAAAAACAGAAGATCTTATTGTCTACTGTTGGTTTAAAATTGTTAGCTAACGACCAAAGTCTCTACACAAGGATTACCTTGTAATTAGTACATTTTCAGTGTAAAGCAAAATTTATTAATTAAGATTAATTGATTAATTGGCTTTTTTTTTTATTCGTGTGCTGTCATCGACAATGAATAATTGCGCAAAGTTTCAACTTGATCAAAGAATGTGAATCAGGAGAAATAACGTGTACAAGATACATAGCCCGCGAAAATTTTCCCTTTTATTTTTTGGTGTGTTTGTTTATTTTAAAAATGTGCTCTGACCTCCAGGGAGGAGCCGAGTCCAGTCTGTCCTGGTTTACGATGTGCTATACACACGGTGCTAAAGAAATCGTGCAGGGTCAAGTCAAGACAGTGAAAACATCCACTGAAATTACCAGAAGTAAGCATTCAAACGTTGCCATTTTAAAGAAAAAAGGTAATGGGCTCAAAGCCCAATTCGGGCTGGAGGGTCTAATATCTCCTTCAGATGTCCCGCCTTCGACCAGTAATAACACATTGTAATGTAATAAATAGAACGCACTTAAAAAAATGATTCTTATACAAATAACAATAGAATGTATTACTTAACTGTAATAGGTACAATATAGTCACTTCCTATTTTCAGTTGTACAAAATACTAGAGTCTCTAGCGCTAAAAAAGGAACACAATACTGACTTGTAGTACTGTCATACTCTATTCTTTTGGGCCATTACGTTTACCATTTGTGTTCTGACACTCATTGTCTTTCAGATTCATTGTTAACAGTTTCGTTCAGCGAAATATTGATGAGCTATTATTTCTGTTTTTCCTAAGAAAACAAATATCACATGTCTTTATGTATGTAGATATTGCGTTAACAGTGGGTTGTTGTTGTTTTTTTTTCTGTTTTTTTAACTTTTACCAATCTTGCCCCTCTTCTCTTTAGCCAGCTGCGGTCTGGGGAGAGCTGTAAGTTCCTACAGTGGGGTCCGGTTAGGTTTTAAAGGATAAAAAGAAAGAAATGTCAAGACATAATTATAACTTAAGTTTCCAGTTCTTCTTTGCAAATATATTTACAGTATGCTTGGAAACCAAATTTACGTGATAATAAAAGTAAAAAAGTTCCCCTTTCAGACCTTGATGTAAAGGTCATCTGTTTCTCAGGCCAATGGTTAATGAGCAGGGTGTCATGTGGCCAGCATAATGACCAACCGCCTTTACTTTTCCCCAACTAATGTCAAGAACCCATTAGAACTGTTGGGACTCGGAGGCGCCGAAGTATGCCTACGTTTCCAGAGACAAAGGCATTGCATTAAAAGCTTTTGAGCTTTGAGAATAACGATTCCATACAACGATTGTAAATACCTAACAATCGCCATTCCAGATCCCCTCGCTGGCCCATAAGGGGGTTTATGTTCATTTTGTACAATGGGATTGGGGGGGGGGGGGGGGGGAGGGCTTGAATGTACCAAAACGTAAAATTTTGCGGTCCACGGGAAGCGTCGGAACTAGAGGTTTGAGAACCACTGTTAGAATGTAAAACTCGTTCTAATAAGGTTAGCCAATTAATTTGTAAAGGCTTTTCCCAATCTGTTTAGATGTCCCGTTTAATTGTAAGCGGACCTACTTCAGCTCGACGTTCTCAGATATGTATCCGGACACGACCAAAGTGTGCAACATCACTTGCTGCGTTCACACCACTATGAGCAACTTCTCCAATCTGGACCTACACGACAGCGAGTGTAAACACAAGTTGATTCAAGAATTAAAAGGTCGGTCGTAGCAGTGTTGGTTTAATACTATCTATAGACTGATCGAATCTCGGTGAAAATTGTGATTTTTTAATTTCATAATTTTTAAGGCACCCCTGATTCCACCCAATTATAATGGGTACA
The DNA here is from genome assembly GCA_030265305.1 of Biomphalaria pfeifferi. NCBI lineage: Eukaryota > Metazoa > Mollusca > Gastropoda > Planorbidae > Biomphalaria > Biomphalaria pfeifferi. The sequence continues at coordinate 672,898 of JASAOG010000227.1, read as the reverse complement.
TGTTATTAGTTGCGTTTGGTTGTTGTGCCGGCCATATGACGCTCTCGTTAACCGTCGCCCTTATAGATCACAAGTTCTGAAAAAGGGTACAATACTTTTTTTATTGACAGAAAGCATGTGGCAACATGCCGTACACACTAGACGTAGAATGAAAGGTGAAAATACTGCGGTGTATGGTGCTTAACGGAATATTTCCAACCCGTGGCCTCTTTAGTCACATGAAAAGTTGCACAGGATCATCTCTCAAGCCGTAAAATGCTACAGATTGACTATTGTAGAGCTTCAAGAGTCTCCCTTAAGATTTCTTACACACAATGTTTGTTTGTTGTTGTTTTTTCTGTATAAGGCATCATTTCGGCTATAGCATGATAAGTGAGCTCTGGACCAGTGTGGGCAGGGGGTATCTGGGAGGTTTCCCTGCTGCATTTAGGCGCTCAGCATACAGCTCAGATCAGCATACAGCTCAGCTAGATTCGGGACTCGAACTTGGTAAGCAGTTGAAGGAGCGTTCACATTACACGGTGACTGGATCAAAACAAATGACGTTCTGGTCACTTGGCCTTCATCAGATACATACAAACAAAAAAGACAAATAAATAACTAAAAAAAAGTTTTTATTTGTTTTTGTTGGCTATCGAAGAAAAAGAAAATGGATGCCATCAAAAAAATAACGGGAGGGGCGTTTATCTCCCTTTAAATTGAAAGAAATGTGTGTGTTGTTAATCCCATGCAGGTGAGTCTGTTTAGATGTCTGTTTCCTTACATGTTTGTTCTCGATCTGTAGATTGTCTGTTTCCTTACATGTTTGTTCTCGATCTGTAGATGTCTGTTTCCTTACATGTTTGTTCTCGATCTGTAGATGGCTGTTTCCTTACATGTTTGTTCTCGATCTGTATATGGCTGTTTCCTTACATGTTTGTTCTCGATCTGTAGATGTCTGTTTCCTTACATGTTTGTTCTCGATCTGTAGATGGCTGTTTCCTTACATGTTTGTTCTCGATCTGTATATGGCTGTTTCCTTACATGTTTGTTCTCGATCTGTAGATGTCTGTTTCCTTACATGTTTGTTCTCGATCTGTAGATGTCTGTTTCCTTACATGTTTGTTCTCGATCTGTAGATGGCTGTTTCCTTACTTGTAGGCCTATGTTCTATATATCTTTGTTTCCTTACATGTATGTGAGTTTGTTTTCCATATGTAGATGGCTGTTTTTGTCACTTCTTTAGACATTGTTTTCCACTGTCAGAAATTCGAATTAAATTTATATTTTTCTTTTCGTCCTTGATCTTGTTTTTTTTTTCTATATCGTCTGCAGTAAGCTCCGCCAGACTAGATCTAAGCGGTAAAATGCTTTGGTTCGATGCTTTCTTGGTCTCCATGGTGGTTGGTGCTGCTGTGTTTGGGACTATTACAATTTCAGTGTTGGTCTTAAAGTTTGGTAAGTCTTTAAAGGGACAGTTTCCATTTGACATTGAAATAAAATACTGGCAAGTGGCTGGTAATGTTACCAGACGTCCGGGGAAAGCAGGACATGTCTTTCTTTAAGGGGTCACGGACTCTGTTCAGCACACACTGCCCTAAAATGTGACAATGTCTGGCTTTTACTGTTATATCCAACAGTCGAATTAAGACTTTTATATCTTTTGGTTTAAACACAACTCGATAATTTTGTTTTAATTTTTTTTTGGCTACCTCGCCATGAACAGATGTATTCCTGGGCACTATACATGGCTGTTCATTTCCAGCCATACTCAGATCTCTTCAAGATGTGTTCATTTTTTTTTAAAAGGTTAACATTGATCACAGTCTCTAAAGTGGACTAAAGAATGTAGTAGACTCTCCATTTTAATTAGAATAGAAGTACACTATGAGGAAAATGATTTCAATTAGAAATATGTTACTTTAATTATCTTATAAACAGAGGCGTAGTTGGGGAAGGGGCAACCCTCAGAGGGGCGCCACACACAGAGAGGCGCTAATATATGATCCTGGTAAATGGGAAAGGGGGCACGTTTTGCTCCCAAGGCCTCTGCTTTTAGATTGCAGACGTGACTTCCAAAGAGAAGATACTTACGCCCTATGCAATTCATGTGTCCATCTAGTCATGCATGTTCATCAGTGACTGCAATTCCGCCAAGTTGTTGGTTTTCCGGGCTGATTCAAGCATCCCATTCCATTCTCTAATGGCACTAGAGAAGAAGGAGCGCTTGAACGAATTTTAGTTTTACAGCCTACGATTTACTGTTATGTTTCATCACTAAAACTGTTAGCCTATTTTTTTAAAATCTTGTCCTGTTCCATAAGGCTTTGTACATCTTTGTATTCTCCTTTAAGCGTGCCTGTGTCTGGTAACCATAGAGGCGGACAAGGGGGGAGGGTGTATGCCTATATATATATATATATATATGACAACGTGTGATCTATGGTTCAGGTCAGAACGTTCTGTATTGATGTATGTTCTTGTTGATGGGGAAAGGTATTAGCAGCCGATGTGTATGTAATATATTGGGTTGTGCCCCTTAAGTTTTATTTAAAAGGGAAACAAATAGATCATAATAATAATAATAGGAATATTACTATATCTATTATATACATATAATCTATAAGCCTATTGCGTCTTACGATTGTGCATTACACACAACAAAACATTATAACAATATAGCATGCTCGAATTGCACTTTGGTCCAATCTCTTTTGCACTGACTGTCTTTCGTGCTAAAGCATGCTTATAGTTCTCTGGTCCAATCTTTTTTGTGTACATGTTTTGGATATGAGGTATCTGGGGGAGGGTTTCCGTCTATGACAAGGACAAGGACAAGCACATCTCGAGTCACATCTCGAGTCAAATCCTATTTTATCTTGTTAGGTAGCCAAGCGGTTTCCCTGTGACCATCCGAGTTAGTTTTAACATTTTTTTTTCTGAAATCATGCACGAATTATGTATCGCGCAAACTGCAGATAGCTTGAAGTTGAATCCCCATTCACCAGTAACTCTATATCTTTTCTTAATAATAAGCGAGTTAGTGGCCTTAAGCTCACACGCGAAAAGTGAGTTGTACAGTAGTGACGCTATTTGTTTTTACAAACTCACTCTGTCTATCTGTCTGTCTGTCTAGTAAAAAGCTCATACACGTTATTTCTCCCACTTACCATTCTCGGATTAATTTTAAACTTTGCACAATTATTCATTGACATAGACAAGACATGAATCAATACAAACAAAATAACCAATTAGTCAATTAATCACTAGTTATTAATAATTTAATTGATACCAGTGAGGGAAATCAATCCTTAAGTTTCACAGATACGGCTAAATATGTAGGGTTTCGTCCCCTTAGATAATTGAACATTTTTTTTTGAATTATTTCTGCCACTCATTCTCTGATCAAGCTGAAACTTTAAACAAAAGCTTGCTGTATCTAACAAAACATGAATCAATTTTAAATTAACCAATTGGTCGAGGCATCATGCGCCCCCACCCCCATTGCCTCCCTCTCACTACGCCTCTGAGTCTGATTCTAACCAATTAAACATTATCCTCTACAAAATGTAGTTTGAACCAAGATCAAACAAGAAAAAACAAATTCACTTAACTTACCCACCAATAGTGGATAGATGACAATGGTTATAAACAACAAATTAACATCTGACATTAGGCTAACAATATAATAACAACGTCGCCTCCTGTTACAAGTTACGGGCTTTCTTGCCCTCTGTTTATAAACTACAAACTGGTCATTCTCACCAATCAAATACATTGAGGAGTCATTCACAAAGGAGGTCACTTGGAGTCATCCAGACAAAAGGTCACCAGTAATAAATAGAATTAAAAAAATAAGTATTGAGATAGTGACAAACACTACCTTTCGTTTTGGTCACAATCATACAGTAAACTCTTCCTTTCACTTCGATCAAAATCAGACCTTGAACACTTACTTTCACTTCGATCAAAATCAGACCTTGAACACTTACTTTCACTTTGATCAAGAATCAGACCTTGAACACTTCCTTTTGCTTTGATCAAGAATCAGACCTTGAACACTTCCTTTTGCTTGATCAAGAATCAGACCTTGAACACGTCCTTTCGCTTTGATCAAGAATCAGACCTTGAACACTTCCTTTCACTTTGATCAAGAATCAGACCTTGAACACTTCCTTTCTCTTTGATCATAAATCAGACCTTGAACACTTCCTGGTGATTAAACCACTCACATGCTAAGAAAACTTTCTGTTATTGACCATATCCTAATTGTTCATTCGTTAAGTTTGATGCTGTGAATCCACATAAAGTGACATAGCTACTTAAAACAATTCATGCTGATTAAACCACATAATGCTTATGTTCTGGCAGGTGATCCAGAAAGAAAAACTCGATTTAAGAATTGGAAAGATGAATTGTTGGCTCAGCAGAGATTAAAACAGAAGAAGAGTATACAGAAATGGTTGGCGAAAAACAGGCGCCACAGAAATATCGTTAGAGTTGCCCAGCATTTAGAATAGTAGCGAATAGATTTCAGCTATAGCCTATATTAATATAATCTAATATACTTTCGTTGTAGGCCTATAAGTAAAAAGGCGAAAGAATAATGTATATATCATTATAATAGTATTATCAGGGCGTCTACTCTGAATTTTCTAAGTCTACGATAGAATAAAAAAAAGAAAAGAAGTCAAAAAATTATTAATAACTGAAATGTATGAGTACACTGCCAGAGCTATCACGCAATAGGTGTTCAAAATGAGTCACTTACATTTAATAATATATGTTTATTATTTAAAATTTAATCAGGTTTTTTTTATGTCAAGTCACCCCTTCGTGATTTTGGTAGCCATTGGCGATTTAGTTAGGCCCGGGAGGGAGGCGATTTTTTTTTGTAATACTACCCCTCCCACCTCCCGACCGACTCTACCCTCCCATAGTGGGGGGGGGGGGGGGAGTGAGCAGGCCATTTTTTGTGTGAAGATATCACACACTTTGTGAAAATATTAGTTATTATCTACTTAAACTATTTATTGATATTTAACTCATTCGTGTATTATGTAACCACTCAAACTAATTCAATCATAATATATAATGAAAGAGGGTGGACTGTACCCAGGGGTAGGGGTATGGATTGACCCCCCCCCCCCCCCCCCACCCCGGCAGACAGCGAAGGACGTATTTTAGTGGATCAATGACACAACTGGGGGGGTTCTAGAACATTTGCAAATATCAATTATATGCTACATATATGCTACACATGCTACCTATTGCATACTTATGTAAGCTCTCCTCAACTGGCTTTTACAATAGCATTGTCAAATATGGCGACAATGGTTATGTAATTCCAAATGTTCTAAAAATTTTATACTCTGACAAGAATTTGTTTTGGAAAATTTAGAAGTCAGAAGAAACATTTAATCATAAGTGGAATAAACGAGATAGGATTTGAACCCAAATAATTTTTTCTTAGTTGCCTTTTTTCCAACCTTTATTCAATCTCAGATTTTGTCTATTGTATAAGTAACTTTGAACATATAAGTCCTATTAATTGCATGTAGGAATTAATTAATACTTAATCCCCATCGCCCGTTTTTTTTTAATCCCTAATTGTTTTTTTAAGAACTTTCCAGACTAATTATAGTTAAATAACAAAACGAGATTTCAAAGTCATGAAACACGAATTGAACGAAATTAATTAATTAATATGAACTTTATTTTGAATTACTTTTCTGATACATTTTTTTTTTTCGGTTCGACGCCCAAATCCTCCTAAAATTAAATCAGCTTTTCTCAGTCTGTGGGGCGTCACTTGTTGTCAAGGCAGGATCGTGGGTTGGGGGGTGGGGGAGATATTAAAAAGTAATTTTTTTTTTAGAAATAAAAAATCATTTGCATTATCATTGTAGTTATACAATCATATCTAAAAATTTGTCAAGTAAAATTCAATGTATTCTAAGGTTGCTTTTAATAGCAAACATTTTAATATGTATCTGCCAAACTATTCTGTCCGATGTACACTCGTTAAAACGATCAGATTTTTAAAAAATATTACTTTTGGATAGCGCAACTTTGATGCTTTAAGCATAGGCTACTCAATGCACTCGTATCCAATCTCTTTTGTGCACTCGTATCCATGTGCAAGTAATTGAATTGAGTGCTAATTGAGTGGCTGGAACGTACTTTTTTTTTTTCGGTCGGAGGTCGAGAATTGTCGTTCGAAATTGTCATTTAACCTTTAACCCCTTTTGATGTTTTCTGTATGTTATGTTGCTTACACTCAGAGTCAGAGGTTTAATGGGAATGGGATTAGGGTTGAGAAAAAAAAATGAAGCTCTGGGTCCGCCAGTAAAACTGCGCAGCCGCATAGAGCCTCTCCATAAAAAGAGGCCGCCAAATTTTAAAATATTTGATTTTGACAAGGTTTGCAAGAATGCAAATGCAAGTGCAAGAATGCAAGTGCAAGAATGCATATTAAATGAGAGAAAATGACGGAAATAAGATTTAATTTGCAAGGAATCCAATTCTTCCCTCACAGTATAGAGGCTTTTATCAATAATGTTCATGGCCTTTATATTGAAGCTTTAGGCGAGTAGGTGCCTCCACAAAAGTCCTGCCCAGGATCTCCCCTTTCGAAAATCGGGCAACGTGCGTGTGGGTCGTGGAATCAGGGCCAAATTGAGACTTGATAAAGTCCTAAGCTATTAAGGATACCTGGGGGGGGGGGGGGGGGGGGGAGCCTATTGTAAGTAAATGAGTTACGTTTGCTCTTTCTACAAAACCATTGTAAATGTCCCTGGAACCATTTTTGTGGGGCCATCAGGCAGGTGGAAAATGAAGAAACCCACTTAAATAAAAGAGAACGAAGATGATACTACAAGAAGCTTTTTCTACTAAGCTGGCAGAATTTTAGTCATTGGATGGATTAACATGCATGACTAGATGTATGACCCGTTGGACGTAATCATCTTCTTTTTTGAAGTAATATCTGTTTTATAAGATAAGATGAATTATACAAATTTCTATCCAACTAAATTAAGTAGATTTAAAAGATAAATCTCACATCGATTAAGTGAGGTTCTTTGTAAATAGTTGTACCCCCCCCCCCCCCCCCCCAAATTGGACTGTAGAAACAATATTTTCCTCTCCTCTCCCCTCCCCCCTTTACCTGTCCGTGGAGAAACCAGGCTGAGATAATCGGAGGAACTCTTTCCTGAAAAAGGAAACATTTTTGTTCGCCTTTAATGTGTGTGTAGTTTCTTGTTAGTTTTTTTGTTTGTTTGTTTCTTTTATTTTAATTTTATACTTTTATCTTTTTTTTCATTAGCAAAAGAAAAAGGAATGGCATATTTAAATATTGTCTATCTTGTCGGTGTGAATGTTCCCTTAATAAAAATGTATACCCACCTTTCAGTTTGAATACCCCTTACTGAATCGAATATACTCCTGCTATTGTGTCCAGTACTAAATTTAATGCTCCACTGTCAATACCGGACTAAAAAAATAGTAAACTTTATTGTAAAGACGATACTAGTGTAGCGTCGTCTGTTTTAAGATACATTGATTACACCATTACCTTTTATCACACTATTACATTCATCACACTATTTCATTGTTATATTATTAAATTCATCACACTATTACATTGTTATATTATTAAATTCATCACACCATTACATTCAATACACTATTACATTGTTACATAATTAAATTGATCACCCATTTTATTCATCTCACCATTGAAAAAGAATACAGTAAACACACACTTTCTTTGTTATATATGAATGTATTGTTATTATCTCTGCTCCTACGCTTGTGCGCACCAGTGCATTGTTCAAGAGACATGATGAACACAAGTAGAAACAAGATGGTGGACTGTGACTCCATCTAAGTAGATGGAGAAGCAGAACTTGAGATATGTTAAAACTGCCTGTGCTGTGGAAGGGATCTTTGCTAGTGTGGTCAGCAGGAGAGAAGCAGTTTAAGTTGTCGCATTTACAGATATTAATGAAGATTGGAATTTGTGTCGCACTGTATGTCATATGATGGCAGGCCACATCTGCAGAATGGAAGACCCTTGCATTCCTAAACGACTCCTGTAGGGCCAATTTAGGGAAGGAAAGCGCTCATAAGGTGGACAAAGAAAACGCCTCAGGGACACCCTCAAAGTTTCCCTGAAAGCCTTCAACATTGACTCAGCCACCTGGTAGACAGAAGCACAAGGCGCACAATTAGCTGAGGAAAAGAGAACAACACTGGCAGAAGAAAAACGCCATAGAAGAAAAGCAGGGCCAATGATGCTAGCTCCAGCTGGAATAACCTGCCCAGTGTGCGGCCAAACATTCCGGGCTCACATAGGTCTCACCAGCCACATGAGGAGACAAATCTCAATGCAAAGCCCTCAGCGCCCCCTGGATGTCAAAAGTGGTCATCATCGAACCACGATGGACGAACTATACATTACACTCCTTAAAGTATAATGTTATTTGGATGGAGCAGAGTTGTTAAGCTCTTGATGCGGTTGTGTTGAGTTGAGCTGTGTTTGTAGAGAGCCTAATAGAGTCGTAGCATTTGTGACTCCTGTGGCTTCTGAGAAAGTGCTTGAACAGACGTAGACTTCGATAAAGGAACAACTGGCCTGGTGTCTACCCTCAGCAGGAAATTTCCATTTAGTCTCAAATGTGTAAACCTTTGTCTTTGTAATAAATCTCCCAGCTGTCTCTTACGGAAGCCGCATGCTGCCAGGTGACATTTAAAGCAAGCTGGCGTCTAAGCAGAGGCGTAGCTAGGGTGGGGGAAGGGAGGGGAGAATTTGAAAATCCCCCCGGGCCCCCACTTGTTTGTGTGTGTTTATATGGTGACGGTGGGAAGAGGTAAGCGATTGGTTGTGAATGATGCAACATAGGTGGTATTAGCGTCACTTGGTTTGGAGAGATGACTCCAGAACGTGAGACTGAAAGGTTGTGTTATTGTAGTGAGTTAGATTTGTTAAAATATATTATTACTAAAGTCTACTGTATTTATTTCTTTATCATAAGTTCATTTTGTCTATATTATAAATAAAGTTATATTTAGTATTATTCACAAGGTAGTTATTCAAGTTTTATTAATTAAGATATATTACGCCCACGATGGTTTATTAGTCTACCAGCTGTCTGGCGCTAGATCTACAAGTAGCCTACCACCTGTAACAGCTTGAGGGTAGTTTAGAGCAGGCAATATTTGGCATAGATCTACAGCTTTCTGGAAAAACATCTGCAGCAGTATGAACTTTTGAAGAAAAATTGCAAAACGCCTCCGCTGAGGCAATTCTTCTCGACTTTTACAATGGTCAAATTTCTCTCGCCTGTCGTACATTATTATGTAGACGACTTTTCCATAATTAATGAAGGCTTATCTCAGGAGAAGAGCTCCACACTCACTGCAATATATTTCAATACTGTAAAATTAATTTCCCTTTGCACTATATAAAAATAATTACCAATATGTTATTGAATAATTTTTTTTTCATTGTTTCATGTTTGTTGTGCAAAGTTTTAACTTGATCCAAGAATGGGAAGTGGGAGAAATAACGCGTTTAAAATCTGTATCAGACAGACAAACATAGTGAGTAATAAAACCAAAACCTTCGCAACAAGAATGTTTAATTAGTACGAAAATGATTTTACGACGATGTAACATATTGGTATTATATGTACATGTGTACACTAGTGCGTCAGTGCCATGGATTGTAGCAGATGTGCTGAACATAGAATCAAAATGTGTCAGAACCGCTAATACCTACCAAGGCAGCAGACCTCCCATACAGAATGGTTGAATGTGATCTGTTTAACTTTGAGGGGAAAAAAGTATGTGCTTCTAGTTGACTACTTCTTAAATTTTATTTATGTCAAAGAACTGCCACAGGAAACTACATCAGATATCATCGAAGCAATATTCGCATGCCATGAAATACCTAGGTCAGATAGTGGGCCACAGCTTGCTTCAAGAAAGTTCCTGAATTTCTGTAGATCATATGGAAAATCTCAGACTCATAAACTCGACTTACTGTTACTTAATCTAAAAAAAAAAGAAAGCATAAAAAATTTACTAGAGCAGGGGTGACAAATTACGTAACGCGGGCCACATGAGGCCCGCCAGAGTGTTTTATGCAGACCGCGGACACCTACAGAAATCAGGTGTGCTCACTGACTATATACCTAAATATATTATAAACAAATTTGTATATAAATTATTGAACCTTTTGACTCTTATCTCATATGATTAAGAGCCTAAAGAAACATTGTCTCTAACTGTCATTCTAAAAAGTTTAAAGTAAACGAAGATTATTTTTATTTCAAAACATTCAGTCAAAGACACAAACTCATGCCAGTATTTATTCAGTACTATAAATAACTGTGTTGAAAGTGTTGAATTGGCTTTAAACAAGATGGCAATTGTAACAACAGATGGAGTCTGTGCATTGACTGAGAAAAATAAATTAAATTAAAGAACAATATCCCAATTATAAACTCTAAACTGCATTGAATATCAAACATAGTATTGACTCAATTATCTATTGATCAAACTTATTAGAGCAAGAGGTTTTAACCACAGACAGTTCAGGTAAGTACTTAGAGATTTGGAAACAAAACATTCCAACTACCATAGTAGTATTTGCTGGTTTAGCATGTGCAAGGTATTGAGAAGAATATGGGATCTCAAGGAAGAAATTTGTATGTTCTTTGGAGGACATATACTGTGACTTTGTTACTATTTTTTCTATGAGAGTGGAAGACATATTTCTGGTTTCACAGAAAAAGATGTTGCAATTGTCGGTTTGGACATAAAATGTATGTACATGTTAATTTTTTTCAAACAAAGCTTTCCCATTTCTCCAGATACGCAAGTGAAAACATTTTTTATCATTTTCCATTGCTGAAAGGTGAAACTATTTATAATGAAATGGTTGAAATGTAAAAAACTTATTTTAATTCATTGGAATTTGAAAGCGTATTTAAGAACTTGGAAAATGTTTCAGTACCTCTGAGGGTATTAGTTTAGAAGCTGATTCAGCTCCAGAAGGCATAACTCCAAGCAAATTATGACATGTAAGAGAAATTAGGGTCAGTCAGTTCTTCCGCGGGAGCTTTATGGGTGCCAGAAGCTGTATTTACACACCTTAACAAAAATTTGCTGCAAAACTTTATTTGGGTCCACGTGATCTGTGAAAAAGCATTTTCATTACAAATAAACAAGTATAGAACATGTAGATGTTGACTGGCTGTCACTTGAAAGCAGCCACAAAGATAACAGCTAGTTCCGTAGTTTCGGAACATTATGCACGAGTGTAAAAAGTTAAATACTTCACATTAAGTACAACTGTTAATCTGTGGCGAAATGTAATATAAAGAGATTATTTTCTGGTAAAATGTTTTAAAAAGTCACAAATGAGCTTCAGATCTTGCTATTTCTTCTTTAAATTCCTCCATTGGGAGTGTTAAAAAATACAATGTAAATGCATAATACAGCATAAATGCAAATTCAAAGATATTATACACAGTTAGCTAGAGTATTTTTCTAAGTTGTAAGTACATATATATATATATATATGGGCGTATCATGATTTTTTTTCGGGGGGTTTTGGGGGCGTAATTAATCTTTATTACTTTCTGACCCTTTCGGAAGACGTTTATTGTGCCATAGAATAGGTTCTTCCTGGAATTAGTGGAAATCTTGTAGACTTTGCGCCCTTGTTAGCAAGAGGGTCTGGGGGAGCTCGCAGTGCGGGGCGAAGCCCATCCGCCGAGCACTATTTTTGGTACTGGAAGCCAACAAAATGCATATTCTGAGGTATCTACAGTGCATTATCTTGCTATTAAAAAGTTTTATTTCAAAAACCTAATGTGGTATTCTTACTGACTTAGACCCTCTCGCGCCGTTCGGCGCATTTTCCGGCAAGCTGTTTCCACAACTCTTATTATGCGTAATTCATTTTGTCGGAGAACATGTCCCGCAAATCCTAATGGGACGCTCAGTCACAACCTTGCTACGGGTTCGACTCCCAGTTCGGCATATGATTTCTTTGAATTAGACCCGATCTCTATAACTGACTCCTAAAATCTGTCTTAGCCATCTTTGTTGAGCCACATTTAGTGTTTTTCAATTTCGGCAGATGACTATTCACACTTTATTAATGGAGCCCAGCCACTGGTAGATATTCGTCCCCACCTCAAAGTTGGTTCCATAGTGTAGAAACTCTATTTCAATATTGCGAATGTTATTTCTATATTGTGAATGTTATTCACAACTCATGTTGCCTTAAGGTGAACACTTTTGACCTTAAGTGAACCAAGGTTAAGAGCAGTCAGTCAATATAGGGAGTTGGTAGCAAGCACTTGATAGAGTCACTTAATATAGTCAGTTGAGTTAGTTGTTTAAAGAAGTTGGTTATAGATTAGTTACTAAGTTGTCATTATATTCGCCATATTTCTATAGAGGATTAATGCTGACCATTCCTGAATTGAATTGTGTATCATATTCAATATGTGGTGTTATTACTTAAATTAAACTTATTTGTGTCTGCTACATCAAGTGTCGCTTCCTTATTCTGTGCATTATAATATGAACCCAATGTCACCACCACGCCTACATAGATAAACCGACAATAATATCACAGCATCAAAACATAACCACAGTGACATTTATGATGTCAAAAATACAGCGTTGACATTTATGGTGTCAGAAGTGGTGTTAGAAAATGACATTTATGGTGTCAGAAGTGGTGTTAGAAAATGACATTTATGGTGTCAGAAGTGGCAGCAAACAACATTTATTGTGACAGAATTGGCAGAAAACGATATTTTATGGTGTCAGAAGTGTCAGCAAACAACATTTATAGTGTCAGAATTGTCAGCAAACAGCATTTATAGTGTCAGAAGTGCCAGCAAACGACATTTATAGTGTCCGAAGTACCAGTCATTTATGATGTCAAAAAATGTTTAAATGAACTCTACTGTGAGAAGTGTCAGAACTGCTAACTTAACCAGAGGAACAAGTCAAGATTTTTTTTCCTATTGCTGTCAGAAGTATTTTAATACTACAGTAACATTTATACGGATATTTTTTTTAAGTTGGCAAGTAAACTATTTAGTAAACACAGGAAAAAGTCACTCTTATATATTTTTACACAAATCATGGCGCCACTCAACTATCAAGAAAACTAAGACCTGATTATTGACTACTATTTCTCATTTGGTGTCGTTCAGCGACACATTCAACATTTTAGAGATGACCTAGATCTACATTTATTTAGAACAACACACAATTTTTCAAGTGAGATTCACGTGATCCAAGAGTGACATTATTATTATCTTCAGCTTGTCTAACAGAAAACAGAGCTGAAACTAAAAGTTAACTGTACAGTGTACCTAGTGTTACCTACTATTTTAACTTCTACTTCAAGATTGAACTTTACATGAATTGCAACTAATCTAGAATTTATTACATTTTTTTGACTACACACTTGGTATCTAGATCTACTACTACATGTCATATTGACCTGCCATGACACAATTGACATTAGCAGCAAGCTATTTTTTTCATCTGTGATGAAATGAACAATTTGAACTGTTCCTGTTTAAGCAGTATTTCAACTTCGACATATTTTCCAGTTGACTACTGTCCTAAGTGTCATTTATCTGAAAGCCTGATTTATGTGGTTGTACTTTTACACCAGTTGAGATAGCTTTAGGAGCACAGCATTGTTCAAAGTCACTTTAACATCCTAAGCAAAAGAGATCAAACATATGCTGAGACAACCTTGATACTACAGCCTGTGTGGGTGAAACTAGACAACTGTGATACTACAACCGGTGTGGGTGAAAATGTAGAACAAGTCATTCAAGTCATCGTTTGAAGACAGCTGATGTATGGTCAGTCGAAGTAGCTGACATAAAGATCATCTACGTTGAGTGCTCGTCATAATTCTAATGACACACTCATATTGTCGCTGTCTAACAGCACATTTAATAAGAGAGCGCTCTTACTCTTAGACCTCTCTTGCCGTCACTACCTTAAGGGTCATTTTTAGTTATTTATATTTGTTTTAGCAACTGTACGAAACAGTGGATTACCTATCAAGCAAATGAATCATTTATTGGATTACCTGTCAACTATATGAATTGTTTAATGGATTATCTGTCAAACATATGAAGTATTTATTGGATTTCTATTGTTCAAGGACTTGAGTACTGTATCATTTAACATTGTACTGTGGATTTAACAAGTGGATTTTTTTTTTCAAACGTATATGAACTGTATTTGTGACATACTTTACATGGAGCATCACCGGAACTTTCTGGACAAGTCAAGCATCAAGTGAATATTTAAGGGAAGTAACTTTAATTACCCTTTAGTATTAATGAGTATTGATTAGTTCTCTTTGAACTACACCACAATTTTTTTTCATTGTTTACATCTGTATTTATATATATACATCTGACCTTTAGGGACTACATTTAATTAACTAACGAGTCTGAGCATTTATATTTTTTTTCAAAGTAAGCATCCAGGTATTGGTAGGGACTCTTTAGATAAAGTAAATACTTGATCGTATAGCTGTACTAGTCAAGTTTGTATTTCGTCATGTATCTATGTTAAACTCTTGTATTGTCTTGTTTACATTTGTTTAATTTTCTTTTTGCGTCATAGTTATTTCTCATTGTAATTCTTTTGTCTACTATTTCTACTATCTTGTAATGTCTCTTTAAAGCAGACTGTTTAGTATCTATAGTGTATTTATGTTTGTCTAATTACTTATTAATATACATATTTATTTTTACTTCTTATTTCAACCTATTTTTTATTATTATCAACACTACACTACACACTTGATACACAATGGGATATACTTTTATTTGAGATTGTGACAAGATTGATTGTATATAATATATACTTTGAGCACATTCAACTATTTTGATACTATTTGTATGGACACTGATTAGTGAAAAGCAGAAACTTAACATATTACATTGATCACTATTTATCAGCCTAATAAGGCTCACATAATTGTGAATTATTTGTTGCAATAAATTTTTACATTGCAAGTGGAGATACTAAAAATACATGTGAACACATAATTGACCAGTAAAGTATTACATATGCATATTTATGAACTAGACAAAGTACCAAGAATAATTTAAGAGATCTCATAAACTCAATTGCTGAAAACAAAATATATATCTACTATTATCTGTAATTGATATTTGAGCAATAATAATTATTTATTGTACAATATTTCATTAACAACTACCTAGTACACACATATCTATTAATAAACTATATTACTAATTTGAATCTTTGAAAATGGCTGAGTATGAAAAACTAATAGAGATAGTAGATAAACTAAAGTTAAAAGAAGATGATAGAGCAGCATTCATCAAAATTGAAATAGACAGAATTAGATTAGAAAAAGACAAACAACGTGAAGAAAGGCTACAAAAAAGAAGTCTCAGAGAGAAAGAACAAGAAAACTTAGAGAAAGAAAAAGAACGCCAGCATGAAATAAAAGTAAAGGAACATGAGGAAAAAATGGCAAAACTAGCAAAGGAAAATAAAGGTAAATCAGCAAGTCAAACTTCATCTGCCTACAATCATCAGTACCACAGCAAATTTAGGAACTTTGACCTAAAAGAAGACACATTGGAGAATTTCATTATCCAATTTGAATACATCTGTCAAACAGCAAATATGACTAGTGCACAAATGGCTCAACAACTGCTAGCTAACCTAAGAGGTGAACCATTAAACATCATCGACTCACTAACTATGGAACATTGAAAAGACTACAACACAGTAAAGCAAAGACTTTTTGAACATTTTGGCAAGACAGAGGAGCACTATCGAAAACTTTTTAGGGAAATAAAACTAGCCAAGAATACAGATTTAAAAAGAACAATACATGACATGCGCCAAAATATTATAAGAAGACCCCAAGCAGATCTTAGATTTCTTTCTCATTGAGAATGTGTTAATAAACGTTACAGATGCAGCATTCTCATTCTTGAAGGAAAGAAAAATGAAGCTGAATTAATATCTAACAACTTACAAGGACTCCAACCCAAACATCACCATAGACAAAAGGGAATTGTGCAATGTAGCTGCAACAGTGACAGAAAACCATCCAAGATCTACAAATAAATTTAAATATGCCAAGAGCCTACAATGTTTTTTCTGTGGCATATTGTGTCACACCAAAGCAGAATGCAGAAAGAGAATAGCATCAGAACAACAGAAATATTCAAATAGAAACCATAAATATAGAAGAAATAACAAAAATTATCAGAGCTTCAGTCCAAACTATAATAGATCCTATCAACAACAATATAACAGAAGAACATGGCAAAGCTACAGCCCAACTAACACTAGACCATATCAAACAAACAGAAGATGGCAAAACAACAGAATGTTAAGAAGAGATCAATTTGAAGATAGACAACATACTTACCACAATAACAATCATACCAGACAAAATATAGCAGCAGTAGCAACTGAAAGATCAATGCAATATGAAACAGCAGCATATATACAAACAAAAGTAGCCAAATTAAAAGTTTATCCTGCCTATGTCAATGGCATAAAAGTATATGCATTACGTGACAGCGGCTGTACCTCAATCATTGTAAAAAAGTAACTTTTAAAACCTGAACAGATACTAGAAGACAAGGTCACATTGACTTTTACGAATAAAGATCTATGGGAAGTATGTGAAACAGCATTAGTTTTCATTGAATCACCGTGGTTCACTGGTCAATACAAAGCCATAGTAATGAACAACCCAGCTGAAGAACTAATTATAGGGAACATACAAAACATAGTTGAACTGTCAGAAGAAGCCTTAGTAAAATGGGCCAATAGTGTGAATCAAGAAAACATTGAGTTAGCATCAACTACTAATTCACAAGAGTACAACAATGTCTGTATAAATGAAGCAACTAAACATAGTCAGTCAATTACAAATCCAAATAAAATAGATGTAGAATGTCAAACTCATTTGCTAACTAAATAAAGATTGCCAAACAATTAACACACAAACAAATGATAGTGAAATACAAATAGATGATAAAGATAAAGCTGAAAAACAAGAAATACAAAATGACATTAACACTAGCGCAGCTATAAAAAAAACACCTAAAGTAAGAAGTAAGAAGAAATATTAGCCTTGACATTTAAAAACAGCAAACAGATAGAAGTATATAATCTAGAAGTCAATTATCAGGATGTTGTATGCATAGTTGATGAAGAATCCACAATCACTTTTGTAGAGCCCAATTTAGTAGAAAAAGATTATTTGAATGACATAGCCATCGTAACCTTACCAAACTCTAGAAAGATAGAATGTAAAACTGCCATTGCTGAAATCAAATCACCATTTATAAAAGGGAAAAAAAGTTGTAGTACTTGAAAATACTATCAGTCCAGTAATTATTGGATCTTATCCAAAAGTTAAAGTGCATCAAAAGCCAGTAATACATAAAACATGGTTTTATGACCTGTCTGATTGTGATTTCCAGAAAGAAATTTTTCAAATATTACAAGATATAACTTGTGATTTTGGATATAAAAAAGTTTGGAAACATCCAGAACTTGGAGAGTCAATGTGGGTACAAATAAAAAACTTTGGCCATTACAAAGAGTTACTAAATAAAATATACGGAACACCAATTAAGGGACACACAATTAATATCAGTGTTGTTGACTTAATACATTGCATCTGGTAAACATTGAGCATTATTTTGTAAACATTGAGTACTATTTGTAAACATTGAACTAGAAACCATTTAAAAAAAAAAAAAAAATTATTTGTAAACAAATTTTGGAATTTGATTACTTCATTGTAACCAACATTTTTTCACATTCTTTTGTCAACAAGAATAACATTTTTGTACTCAACAATGTAAACAAACATTGAATTTTTTTCCCAACTTATTCAGTACCTAGCTTAATTTTTTTTCCATACAATGTAAACATTATTTTTTCCCATTGTATTGAGAACAACTTTGAATTTTTTTTTCTACAGCTATTGTAAACAAGATTGGAATTTTTTTACTATGTCATTGTCACAATTATGTAACTTAATCTCTCAATAGTATCGAGATTGATTCATGATGTAACTTATTTATTTAATGTCAATTAGTGTATTTAAATATTGACATACACTTGTATTTTTTTAAACATTGTTATCAAACTATTCTTATGAACTATATTTCTTGTAATAATCATTGATGTAAACAAGAAGATTCTTTAACGCACTTTTTGATATTTCAAGTACTGGAAGAGAAACTTGATATTATTCTCTTAAATTGGACTTACACATTTTTTCACAACAGATTAAAATGAATAACAACTAAACTAGTAGGATGTTATGCTTGTATAGATAGGCTTGAACAAAGTAATGTAACCTCAAAGATTGTATCACAACTGGCACATTTTCTCAGTTGAAGTTTTTTGACAAAGATTATTTTTTTTAACTTTGTACTCAATAATTATTTGATAAACAATGTAACATTAAACTGTTGCCATTACTAGCTACAAATTATTTGAACTGTCATATGGAGAAATATTTAATTTGTAACATCAGGTGCATGCAACAAGCACTATGAAGGATAGTTATTTTGATTTGATGTTGATACTTTTGAGCAAATATTTGATACCTAAAGTATACATATTTACTTGTGTAATATTAATGCATAACAATTTTTTTTATGGAGATGTCAAACCTCATATTAAAGTAAATAGATACATCGAATTTGTAACAATGATCATTAATCAATTGATCTTGAATTTTGACACATATATTTTGAATTAATTATTCCATACTCATCACTTACATATTGAGACTTACTTGTAACATTTTCTACATGATTTGTACTATTGGTGTCAAAAACCAGACTTCTAACATTTCTATAGTGTCAAAGATTTTTTTATAAATAGATATTGTGAATAAAAACTTGTATTTATTTTTCACATTGTGACATAGGAGATTGTCATTGAAAGGAGAGTGTCATTGAAATATTTGTCACACTTTGCACATATTATTATGATAAAGACTTGTAAATATTGAACACATTTGAACGTTGATGTATATATTAGAACTACATGTAAAGTATTTGAATCGCCTTACATGAATATGATGGATCTGAAAATTTGCCCTTGTATGAAATTTTTTAGTACAAATATTTTGTGTAACACTGTCATGTTATGTATTTATTTGAAGTTTGTAGTTCTATTTGAGCTCTGCAATTGTACATTTCATAGACTCCATGAATTCCAATGACCCTACTTATGACAATTATGTCGTCAAGCTAAAAAAAAAAAAATAATAATTTCTTCAAAATTTTTTTTTAAAGGGGGGTGATAGGTAATGTCACCACCTCAAAGTTGCTGCCATAGTGTAGAAACCCTATTTCAATATTGTGAATGTTATTCACAACTCATGTTGCCCTAAGGTGAACACTTTTGACCTTCAGTGAACCAAGGTTAAGAGTCTAGCAAGCACTTGATAGTCACTTAATATAGTCAGTTGAGTTAGTTGTTTAAAGAAGTTGGTTATAGATTAGTTACTAAGTTGTCATTATATTCGCCATATTTCTATAGAGGATTAATGCTGACCATTCCTGAATTGAATCGTGTATCATATTCAATATGTGGTGTTATTACTTAAATTAAACTTATTTGTGTCTGTTACATTAAGTGTCGCTTCCTTATTCTGTGCATTATAATATGAACCCAATGTCACCACCACACCTACATAGATAAACCGACAATAATATCACAGCATCAAAACATAACCACAGTGACATTTATGATGTCAAAAATACAGCGGTGACAAGCCACATTTAGTGTTTTCCAATTTCGGCAGATGACTATTCACACTTTTTTAATGGAGTCCAGCCAGTTGTAGAAATTTGTAACCTCTCTTGGAATTACATGCCTGTATTTCGCTTTAGATTTTATATCGAAAAGGATGATTTTATCGTCAAAATCATCTGTTGAGGGGTTTTAAAATAAAAAATCTTGAGTTTTTTTGTGTTTTTTTTTAATTCAAAATCCCATTTAGCTACGTTCATAGAATTTGGTGACTGTAGTTTGCTTTAAAATAATATTGAAGAGAGAGGTTTTCAACTCAAAACGCTCTGTAGGGGAATTTTAAACTCAAAACCATCTGATAGGGTTTTAAATTTTTAAAAAAGCCATCTGGAGGAGGGGGGATTTAAACTCAAAACCTCTAATTAACTTAGCTACACTCAAAGAATTTTAGTGTGTAATTTGTTTCTTTTATGTTGAAGAGGTATTTTTCAGCATCAAAACACTCTGAAGGGGGATTTCAACTCAAACCCCCCCTTTGGCTACGCTCATAGCATTTTGAGTGCGTAATTTGCTATTTTAAATTTTTTTTTTAAATATTGAAGAGGTATTTTTCAGCTTCAAACCCCGCTGGCAGAGGGTTTTAAACTCAAAACCCCTTTGGCTACGCTCATAGATTTTATAGTGTGTAATTTGCTTTATTTTTTATATTGAAGAGGTACTTTTTAGCTTCATACCCCAACTGGAGGGGGTGGGGGTTAAACTCAAAACCCCTTTGGCTACGCTCATAGAATTTTGAGTGTGTAATTTGCTTTTTCTATATTGAGAGGGGGTTTATCGTAATTTTTGGAGGCGGTTTTAAAGTCAAGATCTTCCTTAGCTGTTTTCTTGGAATTTGGGGATTGTCGTTTGCATTTTAAAAATAGTTTTGTTAATAGAAAAGGGGGATTTAACTGCAAAACCCCTGGTATGGGGTTTTAAACTCAAAACCCCCTGGTAGAGGGATTTTTATCTCAAAACCCCCTGAAAGGTTTTTTTTTTTACTCAAAACCCTCTGGTAGGGTGTTTTAAACTCAAAACCCCCTGGTAGAGGGTTTTTAACTCATAACCCATTTGGCTGTGCTGTGGTAAGTTATGATTTAGTATTAAAATCTCACCTAAAATAAACAAAATGAAAGCAAAAAATCAGTCACTGATTTCCGCCCCCCCCCCCCCCCGATTTCATTTGGGGGGGGGGGGGGGTGAACCCCAGGCTAGGCCCATGTATATATATATATATATGCGCCCCCCCCCCCCCATTCTTCAATTTTTTTTTAAAATGCGGCCCTCGAAAGAAAAAGGTTGCCCACCCCTGTAGTAGAGCATATCAAACATAATAAAACTTAGAATGAATAGTGTGTAATGTAAAACATTCGACAATACATACACGAGTGAAAAAATAATCGGCATCAAAAACATGTTTGTCACAGTTAGACAAGGGGTACAACTCCTACAAATAGAAACACAAACTCAAATGAGCATTTTTCTCCCTTGCATAACAGCACTTGCTTCATTCTTCTATGACTTAAAGAAAATGGACAAAGAAGACTATATAAAATTATGAATACCGGCAAAATCTATAGCTTCTCCTTCGTGATCGAGGATGAGCACATTTCTAATATCCTATGAATTCAAAGATGACTGTAAAGTCCAATCCTCACTTTAAAAAGCCGGCCGCATACGTGGAATGGTTAGATTTACCCACTTGCAGATAGGCCTGCTTCTTTTCTCAGCTTTTTGTTGGTTCGACGCTCTTTCACGCTGGCCACTCTCCTTGCTTCATATGTCTTGACTCCGACACGCACAGCTTCACGCCATGAGGAGTAATCGAGAGCTAGTGCTTCCCAGCCGTGAATGTGCTTCTATTGACCTCCCTGGGAGCGCTTTCCTGCACACAACTCCCCCGAACAGAAGTCGTTTGTCAGGCATACGGACTACATGTCCCTCTCATAGAAACTGGAACCTTTTTACTGTCACATTAATACTGTTTTTGTTAGACAACTGTAAGTTTTCACTTTCTGGTATGTGGTCAGACCAATGAACCGTATGAATTTACCTTTTAAACAGCGTAGGTGGAAGGAGTTTGGCTTTTTTTTTTATGTGGCGGGTAAATAAGGTCCAGGACTCTGTTGCATATAAAGGAGCACTACAGCACTATAGTGTTTCAATTGTGTGGATATGCTGATTCCTCTCCGTTGCCACACTTGTCCTTGAAGTCTGCCAAAAGCAGCACTGGCACGAGTAATACGGAAGTCAACCTCATCATCTAGGTTGGCGTTTGCTGATATGGTGCTTCCCAGATAGACACACTTTTTAACATTTGCTACTTTCTGTTGCATGCTGATTAAAAACAAAAGAAATTGAAACTGATTTTTTTAATATCTTTTTTTTTAGTGAATGGCTCATGACTTTTTACCCGTCCCTCAGCATTCTATTTCATCTCGTATGTGTGACGTGGCAACGAGCTATTGGTCTAAAGTCTGAACTGCATACAGGTTGTAATGTTGCAGGTCAGTGTAAAGGCCTTCTGTAACGATTGGTTTCGACTGGACTGCCGTTCGGCTGTCTCGATTTCATACCCTGCATGCTGCCATCCCCTGTCGTCCTGCTGGAGGTTTGGACTACGAAATAGATTATCTATTCTGAAGGAACATCCGAAACTTGTAAACATATGGGACGTGTTTGATTGTATAAGTAGTGGATCAGTTTACATAGGCCTACCATTATTTTATGCATGTGTTTGTGTGTGTTCATTCATTCATTAATCCTGTGCACTCCCAGGGGAGCATAAGGCCGCAACCACACCTCTCCACCATACTCGGTTCTAAGCAGCTTTCTTCATCTGCTCCCATGTCATTCCAGTACCCTCAGCTTCACTGATGACTGACCTCTTCCAGGTTTGCTTGGGTCTGCCCACTTTCCTCTTGGGTTCAAGTCAAGTGCCTGCCTTGCAACATTGGTAGCTGGTTTTCGCAGGGTGTGTCCTATCCAGCTCGATTTTCGTTTTGTGATATCTTGGGCTATGGGCTTTTGTCTAGTTCTCTCCCACAAATCGATAGTAGTTATCTTTTCTGGCCACCTAATTCCTAATATCCGGCGTAGGCATCTGTTAACAAAGGTCTGGAGCTTTTCCATATCTGTTTTAGTGACTCTCCAAGTTTCTGAACCGTACAGAAGGACAGACTTAACGTTTGTATTATAGATTCGTATCTTGTATAGAGATAATGCCTTAGAGCGCCAGATAGTTTGAAGAGTTGAAGAGTGTGTGTTAGTGTTATGGAAAGGTTACAATTTAATTTGTCAACCAAAATGCCAAAACGAAATATAAGGATAACTCAGCTGATAGAACCAGACCATTCGTTATAGAGAGCCTTAACACTGACCTGCAACGTCACAACATGTGGGCAGTTTAGACCAATAGCTCGATGCCACATCACACGTACGAAATGAAATAGAAATAATAGACATCGTTACAATCTTCCATGTTCATAGACTATTCGCAAGTAGAGTGGTTACCGCGTTGGCTTGAAAAGGCTGAGAATGCTTTAAGCCCATAAGTTCGAATTCAAGTCGTTTCCTTTTTTTTAAATACATTTAAAAAGTGACCCCCCTTACCCCTTTCCAACTGGTCCAGACAAGTGATATGGGATCATAGCGTATTAAAAAAGCTAAAAGCATGAAATTGCGCTAAACAAAAACAATTAGTAAAAAAATATTTCTATTCACAGAAATTTATTATTGTTAGTCCAGAATAGTCTAGATCTATAACAAAATTTAATTACATTACTGATCCGAACTAATTGATACACTTAATAAAAACTTATTATTTTTACTGCTACTACACGAAGTGCCTTCACTGGTAATGGTGTTCTATTGTATCTGCAAATTGTTTTTTTTTTACATAACCTATATAAAAAAAATGTAAATGGTAAATGTATGCAAGATATAAACTGTGTTTAAAACGTTAATCCCGCTATATTTGTAGATAGATTTATTTTTATTTTTTTTAACTTTAATTTTTAATCTAGCAAAGTCAAGAAAGTTAAGGCTTCTATCGAGAAGTCTTTTTACTAACCACATAATGAAGTGTCTCAATGTTTAATTAAAAATAAAAATTTTAATCATAACAAACTTGCAATACTAAGACTAGTCAATAAAGTCATTCAGTATTCATGTTTGCACATTTGATCACCATGCTATTCCGTTCTCAGTTTTGAAACCATGTATAGGCTATAAATGTATATTTCATCATTAAAAAAAAAAAATCCTTCATTTAATAAATAACTCGTGTCACTCAAAAATAGGCACCCAATGCCATTAATGTTATGTAAAGTCGTGTGCATGCAACTTATACATTTTAGAACATATTCTATTACTAGTAGGCCTAATTTAAAAAAAAAATAATGTAATTTGTATGCAATAACAAAATAAATGCTTATACATACAATAATGCAAATAAACAAATTTAAACTTGATCGTTATCTAGGGTTACCAGACACCAGCTAACCCTGAGGAGGACAAATCCTTACAAAGAAGGGCACACAAAAAAAGACAACAAAAGTAAAGTTTAAATTCTAGATCTAGGATTACACAATCTTATCTTATATAATACAGACGTTATTTCAAATAAGAAGATGATTACGTCCTACGTGTCATGCATTTAGTCATGCATATTAACAAATGACTTAAATTCTGCCAAGTCACTGGTTTTCCTGGCTAGCTCAGGCAACCCATTCCATGCTCTAATAGCACTAGTGAAGAAGGAGCACTTGTACAATATTTGATGAATAATCTCAGCAAATCAAATGCTGTAGAATTTAACGGGCTTATTTAGTATTAGTGAATTTCGTAGACGCATCTTTTAACAGAAGAAGTGCATCATTAGCGCAAACGTACTTCTGGAATCCTTGCTCGACATTTTTTTTTCAGATAGTAAATTGTGGAAAATTGTATCTAACTGGATGGTGTATTTCCTTCTTATGCCACTGCAAGCCGATAAAAAAAAAAGTGGTATCGTAAGAAAGATCATAGCCTAGATCTCAACGATAATGTAGACCTATAGATCTATATCTATTATAAGCAACCTAGAGTGGTTTTAAATTCATGTAGTCGTTATAGCCTATTTCCTCTTGTAGATTTTTAAACTCCGTGTCGCCCACTACCTTCACATATTAACTAGTCTATCAGATAGCCAGACGACAGGCGTCGATTTACAATACGCTTCACTTTTTTGGGTAGGCGTAAAATTAGCAGTGATGTTAGGTCACGCGGTATCTATTTATGACAATGACACAACATTTAAAAACACATTTTTTCCCCTGATACGTTAATTAAGAAATATATAGACATTAAAAAATATTTCAACGATTTATTACATTTTCTAAATAGTAGGTTTGTTTCTATTAGAATTTTTTCCTCCAAAATCAATGTGGTCTTTAAAATTTAGCCGTACAAAGAATGCAAACTGGGTGGATACGTCTGCAGGATGGCCCTGGATCGAGCACTACTACGAACCATAGTAAAGCTGCATAGTAACTGCATACGCACACAGTGAAAATCCATCACAGAACGTGTGGCGGTGTGTGTGACCTATATTTGTGGAGAACTCATTGGCTAGAAAACACGCGTAATAATATTATTTGCATATCGTGTGTATCAACAATCACTTATCGCTATTCTACAAATGCACAAATAAGGTTTAATTTAGCAAGTTTGGTTTATTATTTTATAAGAAAATATTAAGAAATATCAATTGCATGGTATCCAATTATTGCAAAGTAGTGTACAAAAGAATTAAAAACCCTAGTAATGTGAAGATATTTTCTATCGCGTAATATCATTTTATGGCCAATCAAAATGCATACAAGTGGCCGCAAGGTAGGTCCTTTACCAATGAGAACGGCTCAATACTCTTCTTAGTTCTTGTTCCCATTCACCTTTTTTAGCTGCATCGGATTCCAGCTAGGACTATGGTGTAACGAACGAAGGGTCCAGGAAAATGGACTAACGACTAAAAGGAATGTACATTTACACAGGTAAACTGTTTTTGCTTTTTACTTAGATCTAGTCGTTCTTACATGTGGATTCAAATATGAATCTAGTATTCAGCGTATTGTATATGATTTTAAAAAGGCTTGAATTGTATCACAGATCTACGTCAATGGCTTTGCTAGGACCAAGTAGTTTCGCAGGTCGTGACGTATACACGGTTAAGTGTAAAAATCTATAATTAGTATCACGGCATAGATCTAATACATCTATATCCTTCACTTTCACGTTACTCAATGGCGATGTTTGTAGACAGATTAGAATTAGATCGAGATCTCGACTAATAGCTCTTCTAAGCTTCTAGAATCTAGATGTAATCTAGATCTAATTCTAAAATAATAAAATAAACTCATTCTCTAATTTAAGTTGTTGGATTTTTTTAGACTTGACTCATATTCACATATAATCATATTCGACATGATATTCTGAGTGATATTTTTGGTTATTCTATTCTAACTCTACTCTACTCGACTGAATAGAGTCTAGACTCTAGATCTAGAATCTATCCTCTACTGAAGTTTTGGAGACTTGGCTCAGACTAGACTAGATTCCTAGATATATTAGACTAGTATTTAGACTAATTAGAGAGTCTAGGGCCTAGGGATATCTTATTATCTAGAATAGAATCTAGATCTAGTCAAATCTAGTCTAGATGTAGTTGTAAATACTAGACTAGATCTGGTTATAGAGTATAATATTAATAGTTAACTATAGTAGATCTAGAATAGATCTAATCATCTATTGACTAATACTAGAATTACTAGATCTAGTATTAGATCTAATTATTTAAGTTATTAAAAAGTTATTATTAGATCTAGACTAGGTAGGTATTCTAGATAGATCTAGACCTATAGACTATAGTCATTTTATGTGCAATTATGACTAGATTCTAGATCTATGTACACTGTACAGTAATGGTTTAGTTTTAAAGTTTACTTTAGTCTCAGACTTTACTAAAATCTAGATCTGTCTTTAGACTTTGACTTAGGACTTTGAATATGTAGATCTATTCTATATTTATATAGATATGATATAGACTAGACTAACCAACTAATCTTTGATTGCATTAAACCATCAATGAGTTAATCTTAATTTTAAGATTAAGCTGGTATACCTCTAGACTCTGGGGGGATGGGGGGGGATCTTGCTTTTGTTAAAATAGATGTAGATCTAAATTCTAAATCTAACAATATCATAAAATAAAATTATACTATTAAACCTTGGTTAGCTTAATAATAAATCTAGAATATTGATCTCTGCATTATAAATCTATTTGTGATGCCTCATACAATAAAAAATATTTTTGAAAAAATGTTAAGAAGCCCTAAATCTAAAATGAGATTTATAATAAATAAATATATATAATTTGGCTTGAGCATTGAAAACCCCTAGTCCAGAAGACTTGAGAAAAGTAGAGAAAATACATAAATATAACACTGAACTGTAACTTAGAAATACTGGTACTTAAACATAACCTAATTAAAAACAGTGGAATCCAGATAATTCAGATTACATACTCAATGTTCCACAGAAATCAATTTTTACTCTTATAAAAGGGATTTAATTTGAAGTCATTTATACCTGTTACAATTTAAAAAACAATAATTCTCGTGCAATATTCCTTTTCATCAACCATAACAACCCAGCAACTAATCCTTCAACACCCTGCCATCAATTATTTCTAGCATTGCCGCTTGGTGTTCGCTATTATATATATATGTTGTCTGTGCATACTGAGAGACAAAGAGCAGAACACTCCCACCCCCTTCTCTCACTTAAACACTGTCAAGCATCCACTAGACAATATGCAGTGTCATGAAGATCACTTGCTTTATCTGTATTGTCTAAGATAGAATTGGAACTACGTTATCAATATCTTCGTTGAAAAGGTATATGGAATTTCTGCAGGGGCGTTGACCAAAAAAATTGCCAGAGAAAGACTGTTTCCTGTGAACACTTTGTCTATATATATATATTTATAATATATATAATATTGAACTGAGAGCAATCATAAAATACAAAATATCCACACATTTCAGGAAGTTTAAAGCATTTTTAATTACCAGTACATAAAAAGTTGTATTAGCATTTAAAAAAATGTTTCCTAACTTTTTTATTTTATATAACATGCTATCTGGTGGACAGTATGCCTTAGTTCAATAAACTCACAACCATTATCCCAGATGCATTAAAAGGAAATTTGGAGGGGGGTGGGACACAAATGACATTTTCAGAAACATTTTTCCCTTTGACATTGATTTTTTTCATTACTGCGGATATTTAATGCACCATCCAATTGTCTAAGATAGATATTTTGAAATTGAAATATGCTTGTGTGACTAAATGGACATTCTAGATTTGCAATACCATATCTGAATATTGTACTAGAATCTCTGGGGCATGGTGTACAAACCCTTCTACTGTATGTTTTCTGTTGTACTTGGATCTTATTCATTAACATTGTTCATATCTTGGTGCGTCTTTCATAGTTTCATTGCCTGTCTCTCTTTATTTTAAACAAATGGCATATATGTCAATGTAGCATGAAACATTTTTGATCTATTTGAAAAAATATGAAACTGAATTTTAATGATTTTTTTCCCTGTTTGCAGGTGAAAATGAAGCCACGGGAAAATAAGAAAAAGGGAAATGGTTCAAATGGATCTAATGTTGTTGCTCAGTCAGCTAGAAACTCCAAAGCAAGACGTAGAAATGCTAACACAGTTTCTGAAGATTCTGCTGAGAATTCTCCTAGCAACAAAGGGAACTCTGCTAAGTTTTCAGGGGAAGAAACTCAAAGCAACCTAAACCAGAATTATTCCCATGATAAAAAACTTTCCCCTGAAAGCGACAGATCGTCTAATTCTAAAAGCTCACTTGATGAAGATGAAAAGACTAATTCTGATACCCAAGAGTCTTTGGATGCAAGTAATGTCAGAAGGCTCCAAAAAAGCCAAAACAAGTCTGGGACTCAGCCACTTGCTGTTCCAACTGTTGCCACCACAAGAGGTGGGAGAACTATTCGTCTGTCCCGTAAGGATGCCACTTTAAAATCTCAAACTAAATCTAAAGGGAAATCAAACAATGACTCACCCCAAACCTCAAACACACACTCTCCTTCAGAGATAAAACTAGAATCAGACTCTATAATGAATGTTAATTCATCAGCATCTCCCAGCAGGACTGGTAATCAGATGCTGATTAAACAGGAATCATCAACAGACTTCAACCGCTCTGGCTCCAGAGTTTTGACCTCTACACCAACTTCAGTGATGGGGAAAATTTTTACTCAGCCTCTTTTACCTCAGACTTCAACTCCCATTTCTGATTCAATGGCAGTCATGAACAGCATGTACTTGAAAACATCTGTTAGCTTAGCTCCCACAAACTTGGTGACTAACAGCAGCTATGGGGGCAATGAAGTGAATGTCAACCCATATATGACTTCTATGGCAATGTCTGCAGATGGCACTAACTTGGTGCCTTTTACAGATTATGCTCAAAAATTGTCTCTTGTGGGTAATGTTTCCCAGGCTGGATATGTAAAACTTTCTAATTATCAAGTAGACATGCCAGTGAGCTCTACATATTCTTCTATTCCAACTAGGATTAACTTGCAGACCGTGTCAGGTATAAATACACAAAATCAGACACCTTTATCCTCCATTCTTCATGTGGCAGGAGGTGATTCAGTGGCAACTGTGTCTATTCTTGGTCAACAGCTTAGTGGGGGTATGATATTAAAATCTGGCACCCCATCATCATCAGGAGCGGCAATGACCCTAGCTAATATGTCACTCTCCACACCATCACCTCTTTCATCTTACTCGTCTGTGCACCCAGACAGTCAAGGTAGATTATCTATTGGGGATCAAGCTGTTTTTCAGCATGAGATGGCCTCTAATCAAAAACAGACCCACCATGATATTGAGAAAAAGCACATAGCCATTCCACCCAAGAAAAGAAAAGCTGCAGAAATAGATGAGTTTCCTACTTCTCCTGCTTTGAATGTCTCTGCATTAGCAACAAGTTCATTGATAGGGCCAGCAGCCAAAAAACCCTTGCTTGATTTGAGAGACTGGAAGAACCTTAGAGTGTTGGCCAAGAGAAAGGGTGTATTTGAAGTGGCTGTAATCAAGAGGATCCACCAAAACAATCAGGACATAAATGTTGAATTTGATTCAGACCATGAAGCCATGATCTTCTCAAATGTGTTTGACCCTCATAACTGTTTACTGGTTGGTGACAACTATCCACAGCCAAATGCACTTACTGTTGGTCGTGTTGTGTGTGTTAGAGTCAACCAAGAAACAAACATATTTCACGAAGGAGTCATCGTTGAAAAACGTCTGAACCCAGTGACATTTCGGATCAAGCTGAAAAAGAATAATGAACAATATCACTACCGAGATAACATGCCAGAAGAAATAAGTTCCTCTCGGGTTAATATTAGACTTCTTCAGCCGCCATGGCATGATGACCTGGAAGATGTTACTGCAGCAAGTGTGAGCAATGCAGGTGACAGCAGTGAACTTTGTTTTTCCCCTGTTGCACAGCTTCATAGCTCAGCAAATCAGGTTGGAGTAATGTACCGCCAAGAGAGGCCTGTCTCCTCCAGTGCTGGCTCTATTGAGCATGCAGACACATCCGATGATGACATGATGAATGACTCTATAAGCTTTGATTCCTCTGGCATGAGCACACCCAGATCTGGAAGTGCTACCCCTGGATCTGGTTCTAGGTCACAAAATGGGCGAAGAAACCCACCCAAGAAGCGTGACCCCGATCGGAGTAGAAGTGCACAGTCGACAGAGAGCTCTCGGTCTAGTACTCCTCGGTCACCTTTGAATGGCAAATACAAGAAAGGGGACGTGGTTAGTGCTCCCAATGGAGTTAGAAAAAAGTTTAATGGAAAGCAGTGGAGAAGGTTATGCTCTCGAGAAGGGTAATTAGCTTTATTTTAAGCAATTAATAATTAAGTTATTTCAATTTTTTTTTCTTCACAAATTTTATATTTTCATATAACATGATCAAGCAAGAGTTATAACTCAAAAAACTTTTCTATAGATTATTCAAAAACTAAAATGTTTTTTTTCACCCCTAAGGATTGTAAATAAATATAAACACACATATTTTTTTTTCATATGGAAAGTACATTTCAGCAAAACTTGTTATAAACATACTTATTTTACATTAAGGCAAGCAAAACAAACCTTTTGTGATGTTTTTAAAATACTAAACAATAAATAGTAGAAATTTGATTCAACCTAGTAAAACATACATGTTTTTGACAGTTCTATACAACTTTTTTGCTCTGATGTGTGCTCTTGATATTTGTCAATTATTTCTTTCAAAAACAAAAACATGGCTCTTTTGGTATGGAATATTAATTATAATATATCAGTATAGGCTGTGGTCTGATATCTTTTGGCAATATAACATACAAATCTTTTCAAAAGAAAGCAACAACTTTAACTATATTTTTAAAGTTTATTTCACCATCATGTTTTGTTACGTTATAAACAGTTTGTGCTGCATAACTAATAAAATGTTTTCATTTTGTTTTGTATAGGTGTACTAAAGAATCTCAGCGACGGGGATATTGTTCCCGGCACCTCTCGCTTAAAGGCAAAAATCTGAGGCCAGCCCCTCCTTTCTCTGGGTGCAGACAGATTCCACTAAAAGAAGGACAGATGGAGTGGTCAGGTGAAGGTCAGCAAGAGCAAGACAGAGAAAGGCACATATCACACAGGTAGATAACTTTTATCAGTTTTAGAGCTGCCAAAGCTGGTCATTGCACATCTTTGATATTTGCTACTTGCAAAGTTCAGACAACTATCATGATCAGCGACATAACAAATGTCACAAAAGCTTTTGTCTGATGCTTTTAAAAGAAAACTATCTAGATATACTCATGGTTGCAATTAGACAAAATGAGCACAAGTTTGAATACAGCAGCGTTTTTTGTTTTTTTGGTACATTTTGATAAAATGTTTTGCATTTTAATCTACTCTAGCATATTTTTAAGCTTGTGTATTGTAGTATCTGCTTCATTGAATTGAATGACCCTTTCTTTATCTCCTTCTCTCTCTGGACTACCTCCCCTTTTTACATTGTAATGCTCTCCCAATAAGGCTTTAACCCAATATCTCCTTATGCAGTTGGTTACGTTTTCCCATTTTTGTCCTTAACTGTTGTAGAACGTTTCTAAAATCCCCTATACTATATACTTGCTTTAAACTTTGTAAAAAGAAGATTTCTTCTAGTCTCGTTGCAAGCGTGATTACAAATCATTTTGGAGATTACCGATTCTATTTTTAATAAAATCCGAAAGATTTTTATTGTTTAAATAATTTTTCAAACAAACAGACCCATAGCCCCAGTGTATAAGCCCCCAGGTGGGAAAATAGGTATTTTAGAAGCTTTTTTATATTCTGATGGTATTAAAAGTATAGATTTTTTAAAACTATACATATCATTTTATTTTTTTTTAAAGTTGTTTGTTTTGTTAGATCTTAAATTTGATTTTTTCAGAAAAAAGAATATTTTTTAGGATTTTTTAAAATTATGAGTTATCCCTCTTTGCAATTGGGTTAAATTGGCATTGGAATGTTCCACTATTCCTCTCTTTGTCTTTCTCTCCATATCTCTCTTTTTTCCTCTCTTCTCTGGATCCCTCTCTTTTTTTTTGCACTCTGCGCATCATAATGATTTCCTATTTTGGTTAAAAAAAAAAAAAGGAAAGAAAATATATGTTTAAAAATAAATTTTAAAAAACATACCATACCGAAGTCTATTTTGAGTTCATTTATGCTCTATAAATAGACTGCAACCTTTTTAGAAATAAAAGAAATACAAAGGATTAATAGCAAGCTTTCAAACCCATGCCTTAGTGAGCATCCAAGAGGTAAAAGGAACCTGCATACAAAATTTGTGCAAATCCATTTGCTAGCTTGAGAGCTCTTGATACATATGTACATAAATCAGTGAGTCCTATTTTAGAAATATATATGATATATATATTTATATATAATGGATTGCCAAGCTAATAGAACATTACTTATGCTTCCTATCTTGAACTAATGTAATGTTTTCTTTTCTACCTAGATTTGATATGGATGTAACAGAAGCGGCCAACATGCTTGTATCTTTAGGGAATTCCCGCTCTACAAGTCCTTCCTTTTCCCCTAGCCCTGCCCAAAGTGGCCTAACTTCCATGCAGTCTCCTACTGGACCTTACAGATCCACCTCTTTTACCCCCATTTCACCACACACCAACCCTCAGGGGCCTCCTGGCTTTGTAACATCCCCTGCAAAGAGCTGGAGCTCCAAGTCAGGCAGCTCTTCGTCGGACCATGTCTCCCCCATAACACCAAGATTTCCACCAACTGTGAATGTTTTTCAGCCTCAGGTACATGTGCAATTATTACATTCATTATCAAGTACTCCTAACACTAATTAGAAGCTAACAAAGTTAAGCACTAATTCTGTTGAAGCTTTAAAAATAAATACTATCAAGTCAATATCACTACATCTATTTAATCCATTCAAATTTTGAACATTTCCTTTTTAGTTATAATTTTTTAAATAGATATCAGTAGCTTTATTTTCTTTTTTAAAAATAAAAACAATAATTAGGGAATGAATGAATGCTGATGCCATCACCTATCCCTTGGTCTATTGGGGCTACACACAAGATTTATTAACCATCTTTCTCAATTCCTCTGTCTTTTGCCTTGGATAGAACCTCTTTCTATGGAAGGCTTCCCATTTTATAAATATGGATATTGAAAGCTTCTTTTTTAAATAAAAAAACAACAATAATTTTTGGGTGTAATGAATGCCTTTTCACTCAAATGTTCCATATTTAAATGATCACGTTTGACAAATTTTATGTACCGTTATGACTTTACTACCTGTAGTGTCATTTTTACTTCATAAGTCACCTGTATTTTAATGTAAAATCTCTTTAATTGTACTATTCAAATTTTGCCTGACTTTACTTGTACCTGGTATATATACCAGTATATTTCATACATTTTCTATTACAAGACCAACAAGTTAGATTTTTCTTTTCTAGTTAAAACAATTTTGGTGAAAACAAATAGCTTTAATGATTTGATAACATAGTTCAGTAAAGGCAAACTTACCTTAGTTGATGGTATTTCATTCTTTATTCCATAGTATAATTCTTTGTCATTTAAATAGTGTTTACTTTTTTTTAAAAATTTTTTTTACCAGTACTGTGTTTTATGTCCAATTTTCAAACATGGTATTTCTGCCTAACCTTTTAAATCTCTGGCAGTGGTTCATAGCTTGGACTGAAGTTTTCTAGACCTGTCATTTTTATGATGTAGGAAGTGCATTGTATTAGATATGAAAACAGTTGGTTGTTGTTCTGGCTTGACTACATTTTGCTTTACATAGATGCATTCAAAAAGTAACTTGAATTTTTTTAATTGTGTTATTTAAACAAAAATGTTATAAACCAAGTGTTTCAATTGATATATTTCTAGGCTGTTGATCCACGCCTGTTGTCCAAATCCAGAACCTCAATAGCCCTAGTTAAGCAAGATTCTGGACATAGCGAGGACTCTGGGGTAGATCTGCATACACCCAAATCTGCTGGGCCTGTGTCGAAGCCCCCCTCCTCTGGTGCCTTGTTTGGAGCTGTTAATTTAAGTAGTACAAGACTTGCTGTGGAACATCAGGTATGATAATAAAAAAAACAACGGCACCTGTTAAGTTGGACTCCAAATAGTGCATGGATGCAAGCTTGCCGGCAAACGCCAGTCTGACTGATTGCCGGATCGGTATCGGACTTTTTTTTTTTTCACATTCAATAACGTGTTGATCTTTAATTAAAACTAAAACTTAACAAGTCAAATTCAAAGAAAGACAGGAAGTTACAATTCTTAAGCTACAGCGCATGGGCTAATTTCCGTACTTTCGCTTTATATCAAAAACGTAAACAAAAGTTTTAAACAAATCCGTTAGGCCAAGGCCTAAGACGCCTAAGTTAGTAGATCTAAGTAGATCTAATTCTAATAAGTTTGATCTGCCGGCATAAGAACTTATCTTCTTAAAAGAAATTTGAAAACCAGACCTAGAGGCGAGATCTAGATCTATTTCTACATCTTAAAATGATTTTAGAAGTTTAACGTATTTAGATCTACTCTAGACTAGTACCTGAAAATGCAAAATTACTGTATCATCGTCGTATGGCCGTAATGCCCGTATCATGAATGAAATAAAGTATAAAGATAGATCTAGCCTAGAGTAGCTATCTAGATCTAGACTTAGATGATAGATCAATATCAATGAGTAGATCTATTAACTATTAGATCTAGATAATTAAAATAATTAGTTAGAATCTTAAAGTTACATCTACCACTAGATCTAGTTAAGTCTAGTCTAGTACCCGGGCAGAAGCAGCGTAGATCTAGATGGTAGATCTATCTATAGTAAACTAGTAAAGTCTAGATCTAATTAAATCTAATAAAAAAAAAACTATTTAAAAAAAAGTCTAGATCTAGATTACCAGCATTCCATTAATATCATCTAGCATTATTACTAGATTAGTATCTAGACTAGATCTAGATCTAACTTCAAGATCTAGAAGTAAATCTAGACTTAGAGTATGGATCTATGTCTAAGTCTAGGCTAGACTTAAATCTAGTTAACTATATAGTAGCTCTAGTGACACTCTATTCCTAGTAAAGTTGAAAGTAAAGTCTAGACTATTGTAAGTATGTATAGATCTGTAATACTTAATACTATACTTAATAGTTTCTTTATTAGACCTAGATATATGTGTAAATTGATGGATCTACTCTGTTACTATTATCATAGAATGACATATTTGACATAGAATATGAACATCTTGACTAGATCTAGATAATCTAGTAAATCAGTCTAAGCTACTATTAGTTTGAAATCCAGTTAACTAATGCTAGATTTGATAAGATCAACTTACTACTCTGTCAGCCAATAAATATTATTAGTTCTATTAGGTCTTTTATTTGAAATATGCTTACTTTTAACATAGGTGCTATGTATACGAATATAGTAGTTGTAGGCCTATCAATGTGCATATTATATAAAAAAATGAAATTTTCAAACATGCATTCATGTAGATTATAGAAATTTAAGTAAAGGAATAGAATTTGTAGTTTGTATTGAAATATATATATATATATATCCATCCATCCATCCCAGTGGCGCTACAGCCCATGGAGGGCTCTGGCCTGCTTTAACACATCCTTCCATTCAGATCTCTCCTGGGCCTTTCGTCTCCACGCCCTAACCCCAAGCTGCTTCAGATCTGCTTCCACATCATCTATCCATCGCATTCGGGGTCTGCCTTTGGGTCGCCT
This sequence comes from Biomphalaria pfeifferi, assembly GCA_030265305.1. Classification (NCBI taxonomy): domain Eukaryota; kingdom Metazoa; phylum Mollusca; class Gastropoda; family Planorbidae; genus Biomphalaria; species Biomphalaria pfeifferi. Next base: position 636,611 of record JASAOG010000227.1, on the reverse strand, counting down.
GCCTTTTGGTTTTTGCCTGTATACGATTTTCGCCCCTCTGTTGTCTGACATTCTTTCAAGGTGACCTGCCCAACGGAGTCTGTTCTTTTTTATTTCGTTCATTATTGGTGGGTCTTCATACAATTGATATATCTCATGGTTAGTGCGCGTCCTCCACCCTGTTTCATCCTGTATGGCACCATAGATTTTCCTAAGAATTTTTCTTTCCCAAGTGTTAAGTAAATTTTCAGATGTCTTTGTCAGTGTCCAGGTCTCACTTCCATACATTGCTGCTGGTCTTATTATAGTTTTGTATATTATTTTCTTGGTTTTCCTTGAAATTGTTTTGCTCTTAAGTAAATGGTGGGTGCTATAAAATGCCCTGTTGCCTCCTGCTATTCTTTCCTTTATTTCTGTTAGTAGGTCATTTTTGAAATTAATAGTACTTCCTAGATATTTGAAAGTTTGGACGTTTTCAAATTCGTGGTCTTTGATTTTGATATTTTGTCCCTCTGTTTGATTGTCTCTTGTCATTGTAATGTACTTGGTTTTACTGTCATTGACTTCAAGTCCTGCTGGTCGAGATGCTTCTTCTAGTTGTATGAAGGCTCTAGCGATGTCAGAGATTTCTTTACCCAATAAGGCAATGTCATCGGCATAAGCAAGGTATTGTAGAGGTTGGCTGTATATCGTCCCTGTTGGTTGTGGACCCGTGTTTTCTCTCCTGAAGTAGTTAGTAATAGTTCCCTTTGTGTTTATGTGTATATTTCTTATAACTCTCTCCAGTGTTAAATTGAAAAGCATGCAGGAAAGTGTGTCTCCTTGTCTTAATCCTCGTTTAATCCTAAATTCCTGTGAGTGTTCTCCTTGTATTATGACTTTGCTTTTTGAGTTGTTTAATGTCATATGTATAAGTCTTGTCAGCTTGTTGGGTATTCCAAAATCCTGTAGAGTGTCATATAGGTATTTCCTTCTGATACTGTCATAAGCCATTTTATAGTCTATAAAGAGTTGGTGGATTGGTATGTTGTATTCATGGCATTTTTCTAGTATACATCTTAGTGTGAAGATGTGGTCGGTTGTGGATTTGTTGGGTCTGAAACCACATTGGTAGTCACCTAAGATTTCTTCTGAATATTTTCCAAGTCTCTTAGTTATAAACCTAGACAGTATCTTATAAGTCACATTTAGTAGAGAGATTCCTCTGTAATTACAGCACTTTAACTTGGATCCTTTTTTGTGTATTGGGGTTATAAGAGCCATTTCCCATTCTGTTGGTATTACTTCTTCTTCCCAAATTCTTGATAGTAGTCTGTGTATTTGGGAATGTAAGTCTTTCCCTCCATATTTAATCAGTTCTGCTGTGATTTGGTCCTCTCCTTGTGCTTTGTGATTCTTCATGGTCCTAATTATTTCTGATGTTTCAATGAGTGTTGGAGGGTTCACTAAGGGATCTGGTCCCCCATGTGGCAGTTTATATTCTCCATCTTCAGTGGTATTTAGGATCTCCTCAAAGTATTCAGCCCATCTCTCAATGCCCCTGCTGTTTTCTGTAATGAGCTGACCATCTTTGTTCTCACACATGTGTGATCTAGCTTGAAATCTGTTCTTTTCATCTTTAATTTTTATATACATTCCTCTCATGTCTCCCTCCTTTGCTAGTTCCTCAATTTGAGTAATCTTGGACTTTTCCCATTCCCGTTTTTTCTTTCTTACAACTTTTGTGGCCCTTCTTCTTGCTTCATTGTATTGCTGTCTAGTGTTCCTGGTTTCTCTTCTTGCTTCATTGTATTGCTGTCTAGTGTTCCTGGTTTCTCTTCTTGCTTCATTGTATTGCTGTCTAGTGTTTCTGGTTTCTCTTCTTGCTTCCAATGGCATTACCTACCATTTCCTTTTTAACAGCAAAACCTGTACCTAAGTTGTTAGTGCTTCCACCACTATAAAATATAGTATACTCCTTGGTTCTGAGAATGTCCGAGTCTTTCCACCTGATTTCCTGTAGGGCTACAAGTGGTATCCTATATTTCTTTAACACTTCAGTAAGTTGGGCTAGCGCACCTGCTCTTTAAAGGCTTAGCACGTTCCAATTGCAAAACAAAAATCATATCCTTTTCCAGGCCTAGGTCGTTTTCCGTTGAGATCTGTCCGGGTTTTCTTGTGTGTATTAGCTTTCGTAACAGCAGTTTTTATATGACAGAGTTGTTAGCCCTGTGCATAACCATCTAGGGGGCTGCCCCTTTCAGCTCTCTGGATAGCTGCCTTTATTTTCGGGTAAGGTGCCCTAGCCTTTGTGGATCCCTCCACTTCCTGCAAGGCAGCAGGTTTGATTTTGGTCCACCCCAGGTATTTTATTTCCCCGGTACACACCATATCTGGAGGGCATTCCCCTATCCGCCACCTGGGGAGGCGCTCGATGGGAGATCAAAAACTCCACACGAGATATATATATATATATATATATATATATAGCGGTAAATGTTTTATTTATGTTGTGAAGATATAAGAGGCATCATGCTTGCAGGTTTTTTGGGGTTGCCGACCCCCCTTTGCAGGCAAAACGGGGCTCCGTTGCTTGCATCCATGAAATAGTACTTTTAGTTGTTTAAGTTCACTTAGATTGCTTGTGAATTATCACATTTTAGAGACCCACTTCTAACAAGTATATATATATCTTAACCAAGTACGGGGACTCTGCATTTATAATGGCTGTGTGTGGACTCTCTACCTGTCCTAAATGCTTAATGTCTTGAAAGTGAAATACTATTTATACATAAACCTTTATATGGTCATTCTTTTCACTCTTCAACTTCTATTTAATGTAGAGAGAAAATAAATGGTGTGATACCGGTAACATTTTTTTAAACGTAACTGGCTCTTTTTATGACAGCTTCTTAGGCTAGAAAATGAAAACCCAAATAGCTTTGCTTCATATAAAAATAACAGTATGTAATTAAATACCATAAATTGGAAAGTTTATTTTGATTTTGATTCATTGTAACCTCTCTAGTTCGATGGATTTTAAATACATGGTCTATAAGCGTATTAACAAATTTTTTTGTTGTTGTTATAAATAGATTAGTTGGTTTAAAGGTAAGCTAAAATAATTGGAATGTTTTTGTGTTGCAGCAGTCACCAATTGTTAGGCAGCTAAGCTCCATGCCAGGACAATTAGAAAGGCAAAGATTTGTCTCTGAGCCTGGAAGACTTGCATCTCCTAGTGCTGGTGCCACCACTGTAATCCGAACAAGACAACTTGAACAGCCATTTGCAGACAATATTTACAACAGTGTCCAGCAAGACAGGTTCCAGCAGCCAAAGGGGACTCCTCTTGACCTCCATAATCAGACTATAGTGCGAAGAGAGACCATAGATTTATCCCCTGGGCAATCCAGGGGGCAGCCAATGAGTAGTGACCAGTCAATGTTGATAATGCAGCAGTCATCTCAGAGACATTATACTAATCATTCCAGTTCTGGGGGAACTCAGCTGACCATCGGGGCTGTTAAGTCCTTGCCCAGCAGTCACAAACCTGTGTCCACCCCTACTGCACTATTACCGGTGATGACCCCCAACAGTAACGTCTCCATGGAAGAGAACAACAGATACCCACATGGTAATAAAGTCTACTCTGAACGCAGAAGTTCCATAGAGGAAGAGGAACTATCCAGAGAAGTTGAAGGTAATATAAAACTTGACTATTCTTTTAGCTTAATGATACTGTTTTAAAATCTAGGCTGGGGGGATCTGATAATTTCAATTTATATTAACTTATTATTGCCATAAACTGGTTTTACGACAAAGAGGATGGCAGGATTGAATACAAACAAATTATTAATCATTTATTTATGTATGTCCTCTCTCTCTTTGATCCTTCACATTACCCCTGGTTGAAGGGTTCTCCTCCATCCAGTTTCTTTTTATTTTCTAAGAATTCCTATATATCGTTAAATTTCAGATTGAAAAACAGTACCATGTACTGGTATACAATATTGTTTAAATTAGTAACTTATCATTTAGTACACAAGTTGTGATTTCCTTACAAAAGTATGGATTGTTTGTATTGATGTAGGCACATGTATAAACATTTTATTCATACAAGATTTGCAGGCACTTTCTGCTAATCACTGTGTATGAGATTTGTGATATTATGTATAGTGTGACAAAATATAACTGACTAATAGGGGTCACCTCTAAGATTATGCATACATTTTTTTTTATTAGTATTGGATGATTGAAATATGGTTTAAGTTTGGGTAAATAAACACTGAGAGTTTCATAAGTATTATTTGACTCTATTTTAGCACATATTATTGCATTTGCCCCATTACCTGCTGTATGATACTAATGATATGACATGCTCTCATGTCCAACTCCTTGCCTAACAGAAGAGGCTAAGATTAGTAACTTCCACCTAATTCAGTAGGATGGGGGAGGGTTCACTACAGTCCTCTGAATCCAACCCTCCCCTTCCTTGCAGCTATATCCTAACATGTGAAAGGCTTAGGGAGTCAACCCTGAGAAACAAATCAGGAGCTGGTGCTACACTAGGCATAACTTCTGATGTTACTGGTCGCAAACTGTTTATAGGGTATTAGCTGTTCCTTTCTACATATATCTCCAATGTGGAGAGGGGAACTGCTGTTATGTGAGTGACATCGTTTCAACCATAGCTACTGCCCGGGTTTTCATCTCATTTCATCTAGTAATATACATGTTGAAATTTACAGGCTATTCAGTTAACATCACAGTTTTGAGTTATTTTTTTCTAGCCCATCATTTAATTTTATTGAGACTAAATACAAAATTTCAGTATAGTGTCATTAGGGATGTTTATTCAAATTAATATTTTTTGTGAAAAGGAAAATATGAATATTTAAAAACTGCATAATGAAAGGTTTTTTTTTTTTTTTTTTTTTGCTTTTTTTTTTTGCATTGACAACATACTGGTTTTTTAAAAATGCATGTAATTTCTCAGAGAATTATGTTTAATCAACAGTTCTGTGTTACAATTTTTCTTTTTCTATAATGAAGTCAATATTTTAAAACTAGCCAAAAAAAAAGCACTGGAAAATTAACAATGGTTAAAGCATTTTCTTGTTTTGTGTGTGTGTGTAAATATTCTACACACAGTTCTATTGTTTTAATTTAATTATTAATTTTGAACTCTTAATTTTGAAATTTACTGAAAATATTAGAATATAATATATTACTCATTGGCCACTGAATATTGCTGTTACCAAATTAATAATACATGATAATTTACACTGGAAAATTACCAATAGTTAAAAAGTGTGTGGAAATGAACAAAAGCCTCCCTGCTCTAATTTGTACCTACTGAAATGTTACCAATCTGACTCATTATTAGAACAAATTATTTTTATTTTTTATGACTAACATTTTACTGCGATATATTAATGAATTAAGATCTATGTCTACTAAAATATATCTAGCATTTTCACCTTAAACAAAGGTAGGACATAATATTTGCTGTTCCCCTATACATGGTGCAGCTCAGACTGACTAAAATAAATTTTAGTTAAAACAATTGTTTTAGGTGTTATTCCTTTAGATTTGAAGATTATTACATCCTAGCCCAAACCTCCAGTAGGACTACGAGGATTGCAGCCGGCATGGTTCGTACCTTCGGAGACGACAGTTCAAACCCCATACCGTACCACAGTCTACGCACGACCAGGCAGACACCCAATTGTTATGCTATTAGATCATTTATTTATTGTAGTTTTGTAGTTCTGCGAGTTTGTCAACGATGGCACATACATTGTCTTGGTTGTAGTTGTCATATTAGTAAGTTGCAGACATTTTCAATCATCTTAGAGTCAGTCAGTTAGTACATCTAGTCTAGAAATGAAATAATATTCAGAACTAGTAATCAAGTTAAAATGGCTCTCCAGAGTCTAGACCTGTATTTTTTTTCTCTATCAGAATTCTTGTCCTTTCAATAGCACAAGTAACAAAATGGAAATAGCAATATTATTGGTATAGGCCTTCTTATAGATCTACTAATCTGGCTCTGCATTCACAACTGAAACACGCTATCTGTTGTTGGCTCGCCACCAAACTTGTCAGATTTCTTCCAACTACAACTAGATATACGAGCAGGTTCTCTGCGCGACCCTGCCCACTCAGCAACACAACAAAAACACGTCGAATTTTCCATGGCCTCGTGAGGGGGAGATTCATTGGTTACAGTCCAAATGCTCGTTTCTGGGCCTTCTGTTTAGATTGTTTTCATTGGACAATAATGAATGTGTGCTATTTTTCTTTTGTTCTCTGTAGTTTTTCGTTTAAAGGGATAAGATACAATTCTACTTTAGGGATACGAATCGAAATAGAAATATTTGTTATATATCAATAAAGAATTTTATTTTGTGGGTCTTAAGACGAAAGTTTTAAAAAAATGTCAATTTTTTTTAGTTGGCTTACCTATAGATCTAGATCCAGTAGCACAGTAACGTATTCTCATTAGGCTAGGCCTTTTATTTTTTGAAGCGATTCCAGCCCTAAAATCTTGATTTCCTTAAGTGTGTCACATGGACTCACACTGATAAAGAACGAGTAAATATTTGTGTTCAGCTGCAAAAGACGGACACCTTAAAAAAAAAAAACAGCCTTTCTTACCCTCATTAAACTTTTAGATTGGATTGTTAGTGGATCTAGATCACTATTAATATTTTCTTTGCTTACTTAGACTACTGAAATAAATGTTATTTCATTCACTCTTCTTTTTTTATTGCTCAAACGACGACTAGAATTAAAACCTTATATCTTAGAAACTTCCGACTAGATTTAGATATTTTATATATATGGAATATCTTACTCATAGTGATATGCTTCCCGAGCAAGGTGATTCGTGATTTAAATTTTAGTTAAACAATCGTTTTACGCTAATCCATGAGATATGTAGTCGTGCATGTTAATTCTTAAATTCTAATTCCTTTAAGATCTAGAAATTTATTATCCTCATATTCTAATCTTCTCTCAAATTTGGAAAATCGCCCGAGGAATACCAACACTTTTTATAAAGTGGCCACTTGAGTCGTCTGATTCATATTGGTATGCACACTTACAACACACAAATACATACAGATTGCGCATGCGCACCAGTTTACCACAGTTTACTGATTACTGCAGACGAAGTCAGAAACTGACAAATCAACTCAAATTTTATGAGATACCTTTATTATAAATTGTCTTTTTAAAATTTTTTGTATGTTGAACAAAAGATTGAACTTTTAGAACATGACAACCATTTTGTTTCTCCCTTGTATCTCTGGGTATTTTCAGTTTTTATCAAAATATAATAATAACCTTGAGAAATAGAAAGATATATGTAGAAACAAAAGTAATTATTTAATCTGCAGACTTTAAAAAATCTGAAGCTAGACATAGGTCTATATTATTGGTATTATTTTAAAAAGATCTGCGTAATAAGCTTTGTACCACTCAACGTAAGAAACCTAGCAGGTCTTGTGCATATTGTGATATGGGAACAATTAAACTCAAACAACGCATTATCTCCTGCCTCCTGATTTTTTTTTCAAGCTCTCTCACGTGATATAGGTCTACACAAACTTCCCAGGCTTAGAGTGACTGAATTAGATCTAGCCATTCTACACCCAATTTGAATGCAAGAATTAATGTCAAAATTAAAATGGCGAATAGTAGTTTTGGAACACATTTAGGCTACTTTTAAATGTGAACTGGTCTATGGATGACACGGGGACCTCGTATGCTTAGAGTATCAAAGCATTTAGATCTATTTTAAAGTATGTTGTCTATTCATGACTCTATTGTGTTGAAGGTAATGGTCTGTGTGATTGGCATATCAGTATGGAATATCTATTCACAGCTTAAGACACTAGAGTCTAATGGACTAATGACCTGATAAAAAGTATTGGGAAGCGCTTTTCTGATCACATGCACATAGAGAAGAGACTAACATAAGTTTTACCCCTGTTTGCATAACCCACTTGTGTATCAATTTATGTTGGACTACCATAGTTTGTTCCCCTTGAGTCCATTGGCCAGTAAGAGGCTTTACACCTTCAGTGTGATTGACTCTAGATCTTCAGATTTTTTTTTAGTCCTGCTGTGCAGTTCAGTGTAGGTCAATGGACACTGCAGACGTATTCCCCTGAAGCTCTCTATGCTGCAGACCCTCGTACAGATATAATCCATGATCTCATCTGACTCCTTGTGAACCAGGCCAAAGTATTGCCACTTATGGAGCAGTGTTCCTTTCTTCACTGCACTGTTCTGGCTAGTTCAGCTGTCACATTGGGTTGTCTTGGGTCTGAGCTGTGCTTATGCTGACAGATGAAATATGAAAAGGTTCACTACTTGAATACCACTGCTCCAAAAAAAAAACCAGAGGATGTTACCTGCTGTGTTGTATGACTCTTTTTACCAAACATGACTTCACCTTCTACCTTCTTCCTCATCTGGGTGAATGAAAATGGAGTCCTTGCTCCAGTACTTAGACTACATAACCTTTAGGAAAAGATATACTGCTACAAGAGCTGTTTTTTTTTCCTATTAAAGATGGTTAGAACTTAGTGAATTTAAAGTGTTATAGCTGTTAATTTCACTGGCTTTCTTTACTTCAATATAAAGTTATTACGTTTTAAATGTACATTTATTTAACACTATCCTCAATTTGATATTAATATTAGTGGTCTGAATCTTATCCTATACTCTGCTGGAGCATTAGGTGCTAACCAAGTGTCCTCATCTCTTGTTTTTTTGTTCTGTTTAAAATCAAATTCACACTCAGGACTCATTCATGTTTACTCAAGAGTCACATACACATTTTTTATAACACAAAGTAAATAAATCAAGTTATGAAATATCCACTGTTCTGTTTGGCAGCTCCTAAAGAAGTCAGGGTGTATCCATGGCAGTGCCTTGTCCCTTACCTTAACATTTCCAATATCACTGCCCTACCTCGTGCTGAGACGCCTCCACCGCCCAGCAGCCATGGCCAGCCACCTCCTCAGCCAACCACTAGTGTCCAGCCAGCATCCAATGCCCAGTCTGTGCCTCCAACTAGTGAAAGTGATAAATTGATTGCACAGGCCACATCAGAGAGTGGTAAGTGTGTGTGTGTATATATATATATATATATATATATATATATATATATATATATATATATATACAAACTTAACTTTTTTTTTCTTCTTCATCTTTTTAAATTATGATGTGATGCACAGTCTAAAAGGGGGATTTATTTATGTTTTTATTTAAAAAAATTATTATTTTTTTATTAAATTTAAAAAAAAAATTTTTAACCCAAAAATTTACTATGTTTTAGTACTGAACTGTCTGTTATAATTAAAATTAATACTATTTTCATGAGATTTAATACCATATAATTATACATCTTAACACAAATGCATTTTTTTATTAATAAAATAATGTATTCAAAAGTAAGTGAATAGCTTAATGTTTAGAAAACAATAATATATTGATTAATGTTCTTGTCTCTCTTTTTTTCCCTCTACAAAGGGTTCAAGCCAGATGAGGATCTTGATGATGATGTTGATGATGATGATGATGTATTTGAGCCAGAGGTGGAGTCCTCTAAGAAAATTTCACCGAAATCTCAGGCCAAACGTAGGTCACAGTCTCTTAGTGCTCTCAAGGATGAGAAAACAAAAAAGGTATTTAATTTAAATAAGGAGATTTTCTAGATAAAATACACACATTATAAATACTCAAGAGAGCTTGGTCAATTTAACTACCTCATCATAAAGTATAAAGGAAAAAAAAAAGAAGAAATAATCAGCTATTTCCACAATTGAGACTTAAGTAGACTTTGTTGATTAATTTTTTTAGGTGACCATCACATCAATTTCCCTCCTTTGCTTTCTCTAGCTTTTGTCAGGTTTTACAGGCTTATGTTAACTCAGATGGTGCTCGATTCCCAGGACAAAACTTTTTTCATAACTAGATTTGCTACTCTTTTACTACTCTTTAATTCCCTATAATAGTTGCTTTGATATTAATATTTATCACTTGGCCTGAATATTTCCCGTACACTATAAATATTTTAAGCATTGGAACAACTGAATAACAAAAGAATAGTACAATACTTTTTTTTAAATTCCAGACTAAAGATCACATCCGTCGTCCTATGAATGCATTCATGATCTTCAGTAAGCGTCACCGTGCCATGGTGCATGAGCGTCACCCAAATCAGGACAACCGAACTGTTAGTAAGATTCTTGGAGAGTGGTGGTATGCCTTGGGTCCAGATGAGAAACAGCGATATCATGATTTAGCAGCCAAGGTTAGCTCCCCGTGTGTGTTGCTCATGCATATAATACATTAATAATATAAATTCAAGCATAGTAGATGAAATTTTAATAAATATATGGTATAAAGCAATGAATTTCCTTTTTATAGTTAAACACTAACAAAATTTGCTAATTCTAAAAAGCATGAAATTTTCAATGTTTGTTTCCTAGTCAACAGTTTAATTACCTACCCAGATTCACACGAACATGGTAACATATTCATCAACAATTCAAACAAAGCTGTTTGGATAGTGGGTGGCATAGTGTAGGCTGATAAAACACCTCCAATCATAAGGATGTGGGGGGGGGGGGGATATGGCATGTTTGATGGTACTGTGTTGCTGTGGAGTAGATGAATCAGGTGGTCCATGGTTTGTGCCCTAGTCAGGGGTGTTCTTTATTTCACTATATTTAAAATAAATAAACTAGTAACTAAATTGTAGACCTACTGATGATTACAATAAGGTTTAAATAAAGGTTTCAGCAGATTATATAAATTTGAAATCAAACAAATTAATAGAAACAAAGTTCTATTCAAGTTAGTTACAGGAAATCAACATAAATTGTAACTTAATGTCAAAGTTGTATTTACTTTTAAAGTTTTATATTAAATATATACTTTTTGATCATATCTTTCATTGTAAAAATTATGTAATAAAAAAAATGTAAGATTTGAGACATTGACGTGAGTTGGTCTGGAAAATTTCTGAATTGGCGATGTTACTTACAAATACTAATAATCTAATATTTATAAAGGCAAAGATATAAACACTTTTCTTTTCTTTTCTTATTTCATATGCAAGAACTATCACGCATAAGGACTCTTTGTTGCATAGTTTATCTGATTAACACATTAATGTGCAAAGTGCTTAATAATCTATTTTGAAGTTATGTTTGTAGAATATAAGAAAATGCTCTAAATTGTTTGTTAATGTACTTAGGTAAAGGAAGCCCATTTTAAAGCCCATCCAGACTGGAAGTGGTGCAGTAAAGACCGAAAACGTTCCAGCACCATAGCAGCCACCCTAAGCAAACATCAAGATGGAAGGCTAAGTTCAACTGATGACAGCACTGACCTCTTGGGGTGAGAAAACAGTCTTAACATATTTGTCATTGTTAAGTAGTTGTTTTTATTTTTTAATGACCAACTAAATAATCTGTTGGCACTGAAAGATGATGAATAAATAAAAAAAATATCTCATGCCCAGGGGAGGAGAACCAACAACAAAACATTTGATTCAAATTATGTTATTTCCTAAGTATTTAAATAGTTGGCAAAAATTCACTTTTGTAACTATATTTAATGGAAAGAGTTCATCATTATTCAACAGAGTACCAAGTGAGCCAGCAACCCCAACGGAACGCCAATCTGGGTCACAGGACTTGCTGTCTTCTAGACAGTTTTTGAAGCAGACCAGCCTGGAAGATCACATTTTCGATGAGCCCATTTTGTTGTCACGACAACGACCCCACAGTCTTTCAGCTGTGCCTAGAGATGAGGATGCCAGTAGTGCCTTTGTGCCATTTGTGCCAGCAGTAAGTTTTAATGTCACTGTATTTCATCATTGATCTTGTAACATAACAATTTTTGAAAATTTGTTCTTGTAACTTACCATTTCAAAAAAATAGTAGTTTTATGTTTAGTAATATTATAATAATGATGTCTTCAATTTCAAGGTATAAGAAGTTCAGTATTTCACATGACTTTGCAGACTAATTACATTACCTTGATCTATATATTTTGCCACATCGAAAGCACAGCAGACAAAGCTGATTTTTAAATAATATGTAACCTATATAAATATAATAGTGGCCTTATTATGGTATAATAAAACACATTTCTAAGTAATATTTTGCATACTAAATTCTCAGCCCAGCCCCAACTTTAAGAAAAAGGATCAGCCAGTAGTATCTAGACCTCCACAGCAACCACCCCTACAGCAGCAAGTGAGCACACCCAAGCATAGAACACCTCCATTGCCTCGTAGGACCTCCATCAAAAATGAGGAGGATGACAGTGATGAGGACTCCAAGATGGTCATTTGTGAAGAAGGTAAAGGACAAGAGAGGTTTTTTTTTTAATGAGGCTTACTGAATAAAAGAGACTTGCTGCTTTAAGGGAAAGACTTATTTTCCTCTGGTTTACCAAACATGTTTACTTGAGACTCTTCTCCTATGTCATTCTGCTCCAATGGGTACCTTAAATCATTTTCAAAATTAAAATAAAATCAAAATTTTCATGGGCAAAGTGCACAATATTCAACTATTTGTAGTGTGTCTTAAAAAAAAATAATATGGGTCCTATTATCATTGTTCAATCAAGTTTTGATCTTTCTCAATGTGCCAAAGGATAAACCAAGTTAATTGCTAAGTTCCAACCAGATAGAAGCCAAAGCTTGATGATCTCACCCTTATTTTCTTGTTTATTCTAACAGTGCCTTTTTGTCCTACATTTTTAAATGGATATTAGAAACATACAAAAAAATGTAAAGTTGCATGAATGTAAATTTTAGGGGACGACCATCCCAGTATTGATCTGAACTGCCAGGAACAAGTGTCTGACTCTGCCACAGAGAGTGATAATGATGATGAGATGCTCATTGAAAATAAAGCTTTCCCACAGCAGAGGTTCTCACCTGTCATGAAGCAGGTCAGTTAGTCTAAATAGTATCACTACCTGTTCACGCCTCACTTTTTAATTACTGAAGCTTGCTAATTATCTGTAACTGGCAAATGTAAAAAAAAAAAAAATGTTTTCCCAAGTAATTATTTAGTGGATTTATAAAAAAAAAAGAAATTATTGTTGTTGATTGGCCATCTCCACTTTTATCTGGGAACAGTCGAACAGCATTTACTAAATTACTTGATAAGCATTTTCAGAGAGAATTTAATTAAAGTAGGTAGCAAGAAGTGCTATTGCGTTAAAATTGTTTCAAAAATTGCACAAAGAGTTTTAATGAATGTAAAATTGCCATTGAACCCCCTGTTGACCTAACTAATCTTCAAAAATCGCAAACTAAAACTTTATGGCCATATTACAAAGTCCTTGGTGCTTGCAAAGATCTTCCTTCAGGAAACAGTACCAGGAAAAAGAAGAGACAGATAGAGAAAGCAATGGGAAGACAACATCAAAGAATGGATGAGAGTTTCATTGAAAGAGGTTCTATCCAGGCAAAAGACTGAGGAATGGAGATATTCAACAGATCACAATGTTGCCCCAAAAGCTCAACAGATTAAGGGATATGTGAAACTGAAGGGTGCATTTGATAGCAGTTTTATTTAAAAGACATTTCCCTCTTAATTCATAATTAATAAGAGTCCATTGTAATCATTTTGTCACACTGAGTTACATTAGTTTAAGTTGTTCATGTGATAAGGGTTCCCATGACATGCTGTGTGGACCCTTTGATTGCAAGAAAAAAAAAGCCCACAGAGTATATTTTCTTTGGGGTTAAGGGAAGAACTATTGTTCACTTAGTTTTTTAATTTGAAGTCTTATCCTTTTTATTAGGTAACCCAGTCAGAAGTTCACCATCCCAAACCTATCAAGCCTGTATCTGGTAGCGGAGGAAACAGCTTCAGTGTCATGCCTTCGTCTGTCAGTGTCACCAGTGGCAGCTACAACAATGGGGCTGCTAGTGATTTGGGCAAGCACCACCCCAAGGATCTTCACTCCAGTCTGCCTTCACTTCAGATGGCCACCAAGGAATCTCTGAGCCTTCCAAGACCATCCAGCACTGGCTCAGGTTTTCAGCCTCGGGGAGAGAACTTCCAGGTGAGCTTTATAGATTATAAGGTAAATATATTTGTTTGGAATGTTGATGATGTTGTAAATGAACCAATTGAGACTTGAGTAATTAATCATGTTTCAGGCCAACCAAAAGTCTAAAAATCAGAGAATGATGTCTGTTGGCAGTGCAGAGAATCTGGTCCAGAGTGCGGCCTCTGGTAGTCACCGACCTGAACTCCAGTCCTCTCGTAGTGAAGATATTCCTGATTCCCCCAAGACTAGCAACATAGGTTACACAAGTCATCAAACTGTAAGTAGAATATTTTATTCTGAGCAACTAACATCAGAAAATATTTAACATATTCTGATCTGTTATCTGAAAAATTAATTGATGACTATGATCCATAGAACTAGAAGAGTTTCTGTCCCAATCCACAACAGCACACTTCTTCAGCACACAAATAAGTTAATTTGCTGCTGTTTTTTTTTTAAATGTACTAAATAAATTACTGAAACATCCGGGCCTGTTTTAAAATAATTGTGTGATAATTTTCAGGTCGAAAATTTAGGTGGTATGAAAATCCACAATATCACTGTAACCCAAGATGAAAGACAGCAGATAGTCATGTCCAGTAACATGCAGACCACGCTAGGGCGCCAGGATGGTCCTATGCTTGGCAAAATGTCTAGAACCAGGGGATTGAGAGGACAAGTTAATGTAAGTTATTTTAAACAAATAGAGAATAATGTAAAACACTTGTAATGCATTTAGAGCTTTAGATTTTTTTCTAATTTTTTAGTGAACAGTGTTTGATTTTGTCCTTGGACTGCTATTTCCGAGGTCTTATATGGAGGAAGAGTTAAGGGTGTGACTTTTATTTTTGGTGTTGTTTAATTCTATGGATACTTGATTTTGGGGGGGGGGGGGGAGAGTTGTTGTTTTTAAAACCTGAATCCAGAGCAGTTAGTATTTGTTTCATTAAGTGCTTTGAGCTCTTGACAAATTTTTTTTTTCAACTTGGTATTTATTTTAACTATTTTCTTGATGTGAACATTCATTAGGATGCCAGTCCTTTTTGTTTTATGCTTAACAATTTTAACAGGTTTAGATGAGGAAAAAATGTTTTAAATATAGACATTTTTACATTTTTTAAGGTATTTCTTTTGCTTGCAATGCCTCTGACCCCAAACTGTGTTGGCACTTACCATTCCTTTTCATGCATCAACTGTGTGGAGAGGGGGGAACTGATGTGTGGGGACATCTTTCTGACCACAGCAAAGGCCCAGGCATTCGTCTCATTTTCATCAGATGATCCATAATCGCTTCGTGACTGAAAGAGGCCATTGCTGTTGTTGTTGCTTTGTGTATTGTATTATAATTATAACATGTTTGAAAAACAAATGACCTGCAACAGAATCAACAAGTTCAAAGTGAAATCTTGTTTTCACAGCCACAGCAGACTCCAGCTAATAGTCAGAGCAACAACCTGCCAACATCCCAGCATCAAGTCCCCCAAGGTTCCTACATCCAGATCACAGCTACTACAGGAACAATGCATCTAATGTCAGGATCCCAAGTACGTTCATGTCTTGAAATGCTAAAGCTACAGTTAGACTTAATCGGTTGTTATTTTGTAATGTATAATTTCAAATGATTGCCTGTAATTTTATGATAATTTGAAGCTAACTGGACAAAAGATTTTTCCTAAATTATCCTTTGTTGTATTAAAGCCCAGCATTAAAGATATACATTTATACCTGATGTGCAAATAGAGGTTCCCTTGAGACTCGCTGACTAAGAAAGACTAATTATGATCTGGTTGCAAAACTATTTCATACTATTTGCATTTTGTATTCTTTGACATTTGCTTCATGGATCATGACAGACAAATCTTGAACTTCTAGTAGTCTCCTTCTTCTTCTTCTTAAACTGTCATGTTGAGTTGAGCCTTCGGCTCTTGGAACTCTAGGCCAGCAAAAGTGAACAAGAACTCCATCTCACAGGCCTGAATGAGAACAGTGTACACTGTTCTGTCTGACGGATGGCTCAGACTCGTGGCAAGAGACCGCGTACACTCAGACTCCCGCCATTTTCCTTTTCTATATCAGTCTAACCATGTGGGACACGCCCTTTATGTAACGGCCCCTTGAGGAACAGCGCCTGGATTTTGACAAGGTTGTGGGAGCTTTTTTACAACCCCGCACAGTACAATGAGGATGCTCTCGCACCGCCTTATGCACCCCCACGGGAGTCTTGTTTTGCTTCCCTTTAGCCTAATCGTTTCCTCTAATGATCGTTTCCACCCGGGAGCCACTATGAGGCAGGGTAGCATGCCCGGTATAGTTTCCTAAAGAAAACACTAATAGCGACTTAGAATGAGACATATTTTAGCAAGTTAATACAAATGTTAGTAACTTTTTAATTTTACCTTCCATTTTTTTACATCATGTTTTGTTTATTCATTTGTGTGTGTGTGTTATATATGCTAACATCGGTGTGTTTAATGTTTGATTTTGTTGTATGATCAGATTATATTGAGCAACTCCAGTGCTTCTGAATCATCTGTTAGCCCCACATTTGCCACTACTGTAAAACCCATTTCTACGCCAGTACCTATTGCTTCCAAGCCACCCCCTGCCTCACCATCGCCGGGTGCAGCCAGCAACATGAAACCGACCATCACCAGCATCCAGCCAGCTCCCAGCCTCCAGCCACTACCACAGCAGGGCTTGAAAGGCAACATTGGGACCATAGTGCTGCAGAGCAATCCCTTTGTCACAGTCAACAGGCTACAGGCTCCAGCTAGTCTTGCATCTCAAGGTTAGTTTTGGCCATAATGGTCTCATTTGAATGGTTAATCATAAAATACAAACACTCTTACTCTGAACCCCATTGAATGGCATTAAATATTGAGCTGTAATGATGTCTCAAGCAAGGCTTTTCATTTTCTAAGGCACTAAACATTTGAAGAAGCAGGCTTATCTAAGCATGCTCCATCCAGTTTATTTTTATTTTTCATCATAAAATTACTATCTTTTAGAGCATTTTTTCTAGAGCTCTATTCTGGAGAAGCATTCACCTGCCTGCTTGTTGGAGCCTTTTTTTTTGTTAGGCTCATTTTTCTTGGTTACTTGAAATCATTGTGCTCACTGCTCTCCATATAGTGTGGTCTAGGGCTATTTCTAATATAGGGGTGCACCGGATAGTACTTTTTGATATCCCGCCGGGGCCAGATATGACCGGATAGTAAAATTTGATATTTGGCCGGGACTGGAGCTGAATACCTAAGTGTCATGTAAATAGCTTGTATTGCTGAACATTTTACAAAACTGTTAAATAACATGCCTATATTAGTTGGTATTTTTTTTTTCCTTTTATGTACCTTATTGTTTTAAACTCTGTTACTGATTGATTTATTAAAGATTAACAATATTTATAAACAAAAATTAATCTGTGTAGCATGAGCGTGTCTGTGTGTATGTACGAGGCCACCAACTATAAGGGCTGTGTGTTGGAGGGTCAATGTAAAATATGTTAATATATATTTAACTAGTTACTAATGTAAATCTCTCATCTGGCTTGTAATGTGGTTGGATGTATGTGTTAAAGAATTTCTGACCAACAACTGGTCATCAGACTTGTATTTTAAGTCCAAAGACTGCTTCTGGCTTCCAGGGCTTAATACTGATAGCTGTTAGTTAATAGTTGGAATCTGAAGCGTAGTAGGTCATATATTTATTAATCCATTTGCGGCAAACGATATTTTATTAACAGCAGGAACATCTGTTATACCTACTCATAGCCTGAGCCTTAAATGTTGCGAAGCATAGATTTAATTGTAGTCTGTAGGCCTATTATTGATATCTATGTTTACATCTACTGTTATATAGATCTAAGAGAATCAGGAAAACCAACTATAGAAAAAAAAATCACCCACACCCTCCTTACCAAAAAAAAAACCAACATAAATAGACTTTGTGGTTCGACTGATTGTAACAACCTGGTCAGATAGACATAGTGAGCATGCACATCTAGTCCTAGTGTAGTGTGTATAGATGATGGTGTTGACCTTCAAGCGTTTTTTTTCCTTGGGCATACGCAATAGTGTTGAGTGTGCAGGCAAAAAAAGATAACATATTGGCATGGTCAGTCAAGCATATAGATAAATTATATCTTAACCTTAGTTACAGAGGTCAAGTGTTTCTTAACATTCCAGCATATTTTTTCTTTGTTTGCTAGATCTAATTGTGGCGCTTTAGATAAATGTATTTTCTGTGATGTTAAATTTTACTGTAAGGTTTTCCTTTATATATTAAGTCAATAGAATTAAACAATGAAATTAGTTTTCTTTCTAAAGGTTTTAATAAAAGGGGGAAAAATACATACACGCACACATGCACATATTTGTTTTATTTTATTGTGCAACGAACGTGTGTTCAGCGCCCAAATGACATTTCTCTCCAAGTAAACAAACTTAGTCTCATCATCTAGTCACCTCTAGACAGTGTCAATATTTCTCAACAATCTGCGTTAATCCATTCTGGCTTAAGAATGGTCAATGTCTATCAATACATTGTCATGGATTAAACAAATAAGAGTTGGGGTTGTTGAGTCTCTTGAGCCCTCCCTTTAATGATACCCCTGGTCAGTGTCTGTTTGGCTCGTAGTAGAGTCTCCTAATTGAGACATAAAGTAAACAAACTTATTGTCCCGGCCAATAGTATAAAAGGTGTGGCTTGTGGTTCAGACCCTTGATTGACAACCTATCTCATAATAAACAAACTAATACCAGTTAACCTTATAGAGATTTAGCTTGTAGTCCCGCCCCTAATAAAAATTCTTCTCCAAGTAAACAAACTCCGTTCCCTCATAAAATGTGACCTCTAGACATTGTCAATACGTTGACATCTGGCTTAATGTGGTCAGCTGCCTATCTGTGAACTCAATGTTATGGACTAAACAAACAAAAAGAGGTGGGGGTTGCTCATCTCTACCTCTGGAGATATACCCGCACATCTAGACAGATTATCAGCGTGACGCTAAGGAATATTACATGTTTACTAGACCACTCAAAGGTCAAGACAAGCTATTAAATGTGCCAGACATCGCTGCTACGTATGTAGCGAATTTATAATGTAAAGTCGTATTGCTATTTAGATAAACACGCCTTGTCTTTGTACTAAAAAAATCATAGTTTATAGTTTTAAAAACAAATTCTTTTATTTGAAACAAAAATGTTAATGTATTTCAGAACTGACATTAGTGAATCAAGTCCATTTTATGAGTATTGGTATATTTTTATTAACATGGAGATTTAGTTTAAACTTCTTGTTGGACATCGTTTATCAGCGTCGACTACCTTTATATTGTTTGCCTTTCGCCTGTGTTGTTTCGATATTTAAGCGTTACCTCCTTTTTGGCGTATCTGGAAAAGACTTAGCGCGGAGGTGCATAATAATATTAATAGAAATACAGGTGTAGCTTTTAATATCCGGTTTACTATCCGATAGTGATATCCGACCGGATAGTGAAATCCGACCGGATAGTGAAAAAGTGCCGAATATTCAGCAGAAGCCGGAGCGACAATCCGGTGCACCCCTAGTCTAATATCCACATAACAGATCTTATTATGCCTATTGCCCATAGAGGTTGTAAACAAAATTAGAAGTCTAAAGCAACATATGATTCATTATGATGTTGATCTTGGGCTGGGGAACATACTTGTTATTTTATTGATTAAAGATAAATGTGTCTGAAGTAATCATATTCCATCTACAAGAGCTGTGTATATGATATAGGTACTTTCAACTCTTTACTAACATAATGTCCTTACATCATTTTGCTTACAAGTGTTGGTCAGTTCAGGTTTTGAGGATCTAATGTTCAATGAATGAAAGTAACTTATTTTAATTCTGTTCTTAACTTAGTTTGGAAGAGTTAAAAAAAACAGCTTGTTACCCCCTATGTGACCCTCATCCTTTCTTAGTGTTTTCTAATCAGTGTCTTTTGCTGGTTCAATGAAACATTGAAGGATATAGCTGTTCATTATGTTGTTTATAAAGACTTATTAGAATTTTAAAGTATGTCCTCTTCAATACCTTACCATTCTTGAAGCAGGTGATGTACTGTCTTTAGGCTAATGATGAATCAGGCTGACATTATGTGGCCATCACAGTCCTTATCGGATGCTCAATACTTAGATGGTCAGCTCAAGGACCTAGTCCAGTTTTAAATGAAATGTCTTATTTTATTGACAATCAGCAACCAGAATTATACAATTTAGTTTTCTGCCATGACAGTGACCAAAAAAGCTATGGACAGTGAAAGTACATGGGTCTCAGCTCAGGAAGAAAAACGTACAATCCGAAAAACGGCCAGCTCCTCTACCACCGAAGCAAAAGCCACCTTAACCTGCGCTATCTTTGGACGGGAGTGTCTCTCCAAAATAGGGCTCCACAGCCACATGAGGAAGTGTGCTCTGAGATGAACCATAGTCGTTCTACGACTGAAGGAGGCCAATGAATACTTAAGTGCTTTATACATAAAACATCTAATTTTAATTGCATTATGTTTTAGTGTTTGTTGTATTAATATTAAATACATGATTTCTTTTCAGGTTTTATGACGGCAACACTAAGGAACGTTGGGCCTAACCAGGCAGCTCCACAAGTTCAGCAGCCTGCTCAAGTTCAGGTAAAAATAATGAATGTTTTGTTAGAAATATTTTGCTTGAAATCTTGTGTTTAATGTGAAAAGTGAAAATTAACTTTCTTGAAGGAAATATCTATATTTGGACTAACCCTGGAGTAGTTGTAGCTATAGAAAGTTAAAGAAGTTAGTTGCATCAATTTAGGTAATATTAAAAAGTCACCAAACAAATTGAAGTGTCGTCATGATATTCATTATTAATGGTCTTAGACGTTGTTAAGCTCTTCCGCTGTGTTTAGTACTTGAAAAATCATCAATGTAACTAGATCTAGATCTAAGTTTAACTGGAGGTAACACTGAACTCAATACTGGAACAGATAACACTGACGAAAGGCCAACAATCGATAAATAGTTGACGCTGGTGTTGAAACAACAAGCACTTTTATTACTGAATACAGGAACCATCCGATGTCCTCTATTACTAGCCGTCTATATAATTCTTCTTATTCTTACTGTAAATAAGAAAACGTCTTGATTCTGAAGCGTCGCCTAAAGAGTTATTGTTTTTTAAAGATCTGTCACGTCACTTGTCACTAAGTAAAACTTTCCCCTTATTCCCGAAACAAATACTAAATTTTAATCATGTCATAACAACTACTAGTACTAATTGTAATTGTGCAATACTTTATAACATTTGTCATTCGTTTGTTGACATCTGAGGGGATAATGTTTATTTTCCTCCCTTTGTCCTAGCCTCAGGCCATGTTTACAACAGGACTTGTTCTTAAAGCCAACCCCAGCCCCTTGAATCAGCAGCCAGGCAGCATACAGACTCTAAGCTTTACACCTGGACAAGCTAGCCAGCAGCCCACACATGTTAGGTAAGTATAGCCCTTCAGAACTAGCATGCATTCAAAAGCTTCTTGAAAAACATAAAACAATACAATGGTTAAATAGTATAATCTTTGCCTATAAGTAGCTTCAGCTTTGATACATTCTAATAATTGTACATTAGCAACAAAGCTGGTCTAAGCAGTCTTAATTTGATACATCTAAAGTAACACTTCTAAATAAAGGTGACTTAATACTAATGCTTACCTTAGTTTTGTTTAAAATTGTGTAGAATGATCTATTCTGTATTATCGTCCTCAACATTCTAAATATCATAAAAGCATTAATTAGTTATATAGCTTTTTTTTATAGTTAATTTTTTATTTCCTTTTTACAGATTATTCCTATTTGTTCACCATATTACAAATGTTTCTTTTTTTTTTTTTTTTTTAAGGTATATACTGCCATCCCTTCAGGTCCAGGGTGCAGCACAAGGGAGCAAGGCCTTGCAGATGGCCCTCTCTGGTGCATCCATTCAGCCAGCCAACATTCTAGCTGTAGCCAGCCCTGCATCCCCTGGTCAGGCCAGCCCTATACCCCAAGGAAAAATTCAGATACACAAAGTTGTGACATCACAGCCACCAAGTTCTCAGCAGCAGCAGGTAGAGTAGTAATATGTTCAGCAGATTTTCCACTCAATATCCTGACCTTCATATCACATTCTTTTTTCAAGGTTATCATTAAACTTTATGGCTCTCTAACCTGCATCCATCTTACTTAAGTAAGACATGTATTCCTTAAAGAGTTACTTCTATTTCAAAGTCACTTTTGTTTTATTATATAAACTTACAAAATGTACAAAATTTTTTTTTTTTTTTCCTTGGTTTGTTGAATAAAAATAGTTTTTTTTATATATCTGAGAGTTGTTTTTGTGTTGATATTATGAAGGTCACTGGCTTTTGGGTTGATTTTCAAATAGAGGTTATAATTAACATTTAAAATATGTATACTTTTTTTTTTATTAGTTGTTATTTTCTTTAATAGCTAATTTCTTTTTCAGGTAGCAATGTTAGTCCAGTCACCTGGGACTATTACATCAGGTGGCACTCAGAAGATGCAAATTTCAACTGGAACATTCGCCCAGCCCATTGTTTGCTTGTCGGTAGCACCGTCCTCTAACATTCCAGGTCTTCAGTCAGGGGGCAGCACAGTAGTGACCCAGGCAGCAACCTTGGTTCGCCAAGGTCAACAGAGGGTCCTGTTGCCACAGAAGTGAGTTGATGTATGCTTTAACATTGGGAGGTCATGTTCATGGAGAATTTTGCTAATTATTATATAATGAATGATATGCAGACAGCTGGGATTGAGGAAGGTATGAGGAAAAAAAGTTGGTGTGCAATGGATGATGTAGAAGGCTTGAAATGAGCTCATAAGAAGTCCATGTATTAGCTGAAAGAAAAGGGATGCTTTTATGTCTACTCCTATTTGTGAGATTTTAAAAATGTATATATTGACAATGTTTTTTCCTTGTAATGTGGCTTCAAGGTCTGAAAGTAGACTTTACTTAATGTAATAATATAAATTCATACTTTCAGATTGAGTTACTTGCCACAAGCCATGACCTTGGCCCCTGGTAAAGGGGAGACTATTCAGGGTGTTCATTACGTTCCTGCCTATGTTAGCTCAGGTATAGTCTTGTTATATTTCAATAGTCACAAGTTGTAAATGCTGTACATAAAATCGAATACTTAACAATTTCATAAATTAAAATAAAATGTTAAATAGATTTGATTCTGATTAATCCTGCCATACTAGAGCCATGATCATTCTAGTCTTACTAATTGATGGTCATATTACGCAAATTTTATCAAGCAGGCAAGATTGTTTCAGTAGTTAATTTAGATTTACTCCTGATATGTGGCTTGTCTTATTAAATAAATTTACAATTTAAATTTCTAAACAACATTAATGTTTTATCTTGTAATATTAAGATGAGTTGCCTTTGAATGTAGGTCAGCACTTGATTGTACAACCCTCACATAATCCTGCCCTAAGTCAAACAGCAAACATGCAGCACAATTCTGGGGGTCCGCCCCAGCCAGTGACATCACTGGGCAATGTCACATCGTCCACAGCATCTCAGCCACAACTGACACTGAGGCCTGTGCAGGCTCTGATGACAGCCCAGCAGCCCCCTCAGACCACTAGTGCTGTGTTATACCAAGGTAAGGCTAAAATAATAAATGCCCCATGTCTAGATTTTTTGATGAGGATTAAAATGTTTTTATTTTAACTCTGCAAATACTAACATTATTTGTTTATACTTAGTCCCAACACCTCAATTTTCCTTTAGCCTGAGGGCCATGCTCACCTTTTCTTATTATCTTTCTAACTCTAGAGCTAATCCAGTTTAACATTTTTTGTATCAATAGAGCTCTCCGTCTCTGAATGGAAGTAACAACATAATTTTTGATAAAATTAAAACTTTTTAGTCTAAATCAACTAAAACATTCAAACATGTTATTTCAAATTTTCAGACATTTTTCACATAAATCCAGTTATTTAAACACCTGGTGTAATGGAGGCAGTCATATGCATTGGTTAATATAAAAGTTTTCACTACATTTCGTTAGCTTATTTTAAATTCTGAGCGGATTGTTCTTCATATATAGTACAAATTTTCCTTTTTTAGCAAAATCAAGGATGTAGGCATTTTAAGCAATTCCAGGAAAAGCAGGCTCACAGTATGGTAAAAAAAAACAAAAAACAGTAGAACTATGGAATTGAAAGTTCCTGTCAATCTTAATTAAATGGAATATGATTAAGTTAATGAAGTCTCTGACTAGCTCTTTAATATTTTAATGAATTTATTTTCATTCAATCTTGGGTGATCAAGTAATGGTATAAATCAGTGTAACAGTAATTAAGCAGAACTGAATTAAATGGGAAATTGAGACAATTTATATCATCAATGGGTTTGCCAGGCTGTTCTTTATCTGCACATGTAAATGGTGACATATGTCAGAAATTCTGACTACTAAACTGGGCATGTTGATCCATGTATTGAAAGGCATTTTTTTCTATAGGTGTGTGGTGTAGTACAATAAATTTGCTGTGCTTCTTATTCTTATTCTGATGAAAGAAATACATTCAGTGAACTTTAAACCTAAATCTTACAGGTAACATGAGCATCAAGGCCAATGTGATGAGCTTGCCAACAGAAGGCAAGGCAGCAGACATAGGCTTCATCAGCAGCCCCAACTTTCACACAAAGTCCAACAGGGTGAAGGCCACCACAGCTCATGTCCCTGTGGCCACTGAGTCTCTCAAGCCTCCCCCAGCTCAGTGTAATAATTGTAACTATAACCTTTCTTTCGTAATTGTTATAGTCAAGCTTTGCTGGAGCGTAATGTAACATGTCTCTAGCTTCTGTTAAGATACCACAGACTATTTACTGCAGTGATATTTGATTAAGTTTAAAGTGAAAGAAGAGTGTTATGTATGCACCCTTATAGTGTAGCCCTGATGTATTTGGATCCTGTGATTTGAATATATATATATATATATATATATATATATATATATATATATATATATATATATATATATGGCTTCTTCTGTCTCTGAATAAAAGAATACCCCCAGATGAATCACTGGTTTTGGTTTTTTTTGAGTCCGGGCAGACTAAAGCTGATTCATGAGCTGCAAAGTTTGCTACAGTTCGTACATGTGAATGCACCTGTTTTAGTACTATCTGATAGGGCAGCTTTCTTTTTCATTCTTTTGTCTTATGGCACTGCATTTCTTTTGCTCTCTGTGAGTTTTGTATCATTGTGCAGAGTCTGCCCCTGTGCTTATTTCCTCCCACATACTTTCATTGTGACTTGGATAGATTGGTTGGTATTGGGCCAGGTTTCAGTATGTGAATTTATATTTTGTAAGTCTTTTATTAATTTAGTCTAATGGATAATTGTAAGCACTTATTCTTTCTTTTTAAACTTAGCAAGATCATTGTTCATTTTGAAATAACAATCCAATAAATGTAATTCTTAACATTGATCATTCTTTTAATCAAACCCAAGCATGTACTTGTAGATTTTTTTATTTTTGAAAATGTAAATAATGACATAAACAAAAAGTTCATAAGCATTTTGAGTTTAAATTTTGTCTCTTATCTATTTAAGACTTGTGCATTTATGAAACTTCTTATTTGGCTACCTACTTAGGCAATTCTTAATGCATTAAACATAAACAAGCACCGATTTCAAATCTTATTAGGCCAGTTATGACCTATGTATTTATGACCACTAGCAATTGATTTCATGGCCTTTTAAGTAACTGAATATTTTATAATGTAAGAATCAATTGTATGGTATGGCTCATTATAGACTATTGCATTTTTCACAGCACCCAGAGGTCAAGTGGCTGTTAACTCACCAATGGCCAGTCCAGCCTCCACACCATCTCCATCGCCTGGACTTACCCACCAGTCTCAGAGTCCTGGACTGGGTCATTACAGTAAGTCATTGACTATCACTTTTATGAATGTTTGATCACATTCTTGGAAGTAGGGAGTTTGTGAGTAGTACTTGGGTTTGAGTAAGGGTTAGCCCTAAGTCAAGTTAGATTGATTGTTATTTATTCTAGTTTAGTTGGCCATATATTTACCATTCTGCCTTGTTAAGAGAAATGATTCACCTCCAATAGATTTACAAAAATCTTTATCAACTTAACTATGCTGTTGATTGGTAAATATTAATGCAAATGTATCATGAGCAGGTCAGCAGTTTACACCAAGTCCTGGCCATCCTAGAAGTACACTGGTCACTTCTGAGAGTCAGCAACAAGGGTTGACAGAGGACAATAAAGGCTCACCTGCCAAAGGGAAGAAGTCAACTAAAAAAGTAAGACTTCTAGATTTTTTTCTTTTAGTCATTATAACAAAGATTCCTTCATGTGTTCCTCTATTTGCTATCTTTGATACTGATATGATAACCTAATGGCTTTCAACAAATATATTTTTTAATGTATTTGCTTTGTATTTTTCTACCACAGTGTTTCTTGCTGTCAGTTAGTGTATCTATTTACTTTTCTCTGTACAAGGTTCGAATGATGACCCCTGAGTCAGGAAATTCTCCTATAACATCAGCTGCATCAGATTATCCATCGCAGTTTGGTCACAGCAACACTCCACCAAACCCACTTCCCCCACTGGCACAAGCACATCCAATTAGCAACTCATCCTCAATTACAGCAGACCAAGAAGTGATTTCACCACCAGGACAGGTGAGAATTTAATGAAGTTAATGTGATTTAGTTCAATATATAATTCTAAACACATATTCTTCGTAGTAAACTTATCCAAGAAGTCTTAAATTAATGCAGAATATATTTATATATTGGTATTAGTGTAGAAATATATCTATATGTTGATAAGTTTTACCTTGTCAAATTGAAGCATTGAGTGTTTAAATTCATGGCATGTTTTGCAGATAGCAATAGAGTTTTATTATGAATTAAGCAAGCAATGATTGCTTCGTGACTTTTGTTAGGAAACACAAGCCATGTTGTTACAGTGGTATTGATCTAGTCAAGACTTCTACATGGTCTTTAATTTTAATGAACAAGAAAGATAAACCTTGCTAAAGTGTCTGCTAAGTTAGCTTGCAAATGCTTGTTAGCTCATTGCTTTACAAAATTCAATGTCTTTTTTTTTTTTTTTTAAATTATGTTGACTATTAAGGAAAAGTAAAAGTTTCCTTTTGTCATTTATGGGGCCATGGTTAACGATGGTGTCATGTGTCCAGAACACTGATCTGATTAACTGCCTTTACTTTTCCACAACTAATGTCAGGTACCCATTAGAGTTGGTTGGACTCAGGGGTTGCCTAAAAGTCCCAAAATTAAAAACTCCCAGTCTTTACCCGAGATTCAAACCTGAGACTCCTCTATTCAGAAGCCAAGTCAGCCATCACTCCCCTTAAGTTTAATAATTAACTGCAATATAAGTTCAATAATTAACTGCAATATAAGTTCAATGTTCAGCTTTCTGGAAACCTCATTTCAGGGATGGAAATGGATAAAGAAACAACTTGTAAAAGTATCATATTGGCCTCTCTTATCTGTATCTCCGTATTTGTATAAGCTTATATTGTTAGATATTCCCAAGCTGAGGTTTAACTTACCTTGGAGTTGGCATTATTGTCATATGTGAAGTGAATAATACTAGACAGTTTGATAGATATTTAAATGACACTCTCTACTGTATAGAACTTTCTTTATTTACTGCTAATTAATGCTTAAGATAAATTAGAACTTATTGAAATTGGATAATTTGTCGCAGGTAAAACCCAAGCACAAACCCCCACCTCTGAATGTCCCCTCCCATGTCCAGCAGTCACTTAGTTCCACCAATTCACCTACTGTGGCTAGTAGTCCTCGGAAGAACTTTCCTAAGAAGAACAAGGATGATGGTATGGACAGGTCAGTTCATTTTTACTTTGCATTAGTCAGACAAACATTTGTGCTGGATCTTCAATGACTTATTAAACAAATCTATTAAGTACAACTTAAGATGACTGAAATGGCTTTGTGAAGTCTAGTTTGATGGGAATTTGGTTACAATAATGTAAATGTTGTTTTTTTTTAACTGTACTAAGTTGAATTAAATTAAACATAACATCAACATTTGTAAGGCCTCTTTGTCTTTATCTGTTGTGAATTTGCTAGTTTTATCCAAGTAAAATATATGACCTAATTGTTTTAACAAGTAATTGATAGATCAAGTTTTAATGTTTTGTTAAGAAATCTCACTTGTATTCTTTTGAAAGTAAACAATTAATACAAGTATTTAATCTTTTAGATTCAATTGTTGATTATAATTTCCATTTGCTGATGAATGTCACAAATTTCTTAGTTGAAACTGGTGTCCCCCAGTCCTTTATTTTCTTTTGTTTTATCTTGAGGTGATATGACCACTAGTTATTCTTGTGTCTTCCTGTGTAGGGTACTGGAGCAAGTTGAGTTTGAAAAGCACTTCCAGTCCCTGCCTAAATATGTTCCTGAGGAGTCTGTCTCCACAACACCTTTACCACAGTCTCCTAGAGGGTTTATCAATGTTTACAAACAGAAGAACAAAATCTCAAATCTGGGTTAGTAGCTCTCTTACTAATTCAAACAGCTTCTATATATAAAGTGTCCAATCTTGAAGTTAGGAAATAAAAAGATTATGTCAAAGTAAACAGCAGTAGATGACATTAAAGTGTAAAATAAGACAATTGTTTCCTAAGAATCTTGTTTTACCATACTAGTAGTAGATCCAGTAGAACAGAAAATATTCCAGTAAATCCTTTATTCTAAATTAAAGGGATTAATTGACAGGTGTTATGTAGTGGTAGTGGAGGTCATTAAAAATAACTTGAGTTTAGGCCTTAGTTGAATTTTAGGACAAAATGGTTTTCTCATTCTAAGTTTTTTTGGCTTGATGAAAACCAGCTGAATATCAAGGATGTCTCACATAGATTATGGTTTTCTACTGGGTAAAGTAATTAAGACAGAGAATAGATCTGGTTACTAAGGACCCTAAGCATTTGACCTGTTATTTAAGGCTATACAACATCAACATCTGTAAACTTTCATTAGCCATACAATTCAAAGAAATGTACTTGCCATACTTGATTCAATGTCTCTCTCAATAAGTAATTTAAACTAACTTAGTTTTAATAATAAGTAAGAACTTGCTTACTAAATAACTATTTTCCCCCTCTCATTGGCAGCTAAAGGTGAAGGACAAGACAATGACCCCAACAAACACTCTAGTGAGTCAGAGACAGCTACCCCTACACCAAAGACACCCAAAAGTACTCGGCCAGACGACCGGAAATTTTTCCCAGAAAACTTCAGCATTGAGCATGTTACAGGAATGTCAAGCACCAAACTGTTTGGTAAGATTTTCTCTCTTTATTCAGTTCTTAAGCAAAGATGTGATATAGCTTACAAGCTCATTGCTGGGTGATGAACATCATCAATATTTTCTTTGTCTAAACTTTGATTAGTTTACCTTTGAAGCTCTAGTTTTTGTCTGTTCTTGTAGCTCCTTGTTTTGTTACATTCTTGTAGCACTTTGGTCTGTTATATTCTTTTAGCTCCTTCAGCCTACAGTATGTTTGTTAATAGAGCTATATAAATTAAATCATTGATACTTTTATTTAGATTGCTTTGTACAATGTTCTACCTGTATATATTGCAGAGTTTGATAATGATCCTAATTCTCCACGTACACCAAAGACTCCAAGTTCACCTGGTGCTTTTTCCAACAGAAGAATTTTGGACCAGAGACGTCATCTGGTCATGCAACTGTTTGAAGAATATGGACTGTACCCAACAAGTAAGTTTGGAGTGAAAGGTTTGATCTAGAACACATTGATCTTGATCTAGAATACATTGAGCTTAATTTAAAACAAATGGAACGCTTAGTTTGACCTAGAAATATTTTTCATTATACTAGTTGATGGTGAACATTTGTATTATTATAATAACATGAGACTGCAATGTTGAATGGATGAAGAGACACTACCGTAGAGCTATAACTTGTATTGACATGATTTTTATTTTGCCATCTTAACAAGAAAATGTCAGCCAAGTAAGAGTTAGGGTACTATCATGTACTAACCTGCAGACTGACATAGTCCAACATTTTGATAATAATTGGACAAGGAAAAATAAGATGTAGCATATTTTAATATTTATATAGAGACAATCGTTTGTTGACAATTGACTCACTCATAGTCAGAACTTGTCACAACTCAGTGCAGACATCATTACTGTGACAAATAAATAGTGTAACAATGTTGCAATTGTGACTGTGTACCAGAGTACATTGACATTGTGTTTTTGTAGGTCAAGCTACAGTAGCCTTTCAAACCAAACATGCTGACATATTCCCAAACAAAAGCTGCTTGCAACTCAAAATAAGAGAGGTCAGACAAAAAATGATGCTGTCAGTACAGGTGAGACTTTGTGTGTGAACATCACTTAGTGTTAACTACTTATAATAGTTGGTCATCATTTTATAGTCATAGTTTTCTTCTCGCTACTATCATGAAAGGTAAAGTACTAACATACAGACTGGTGTAGTCCAATATATTGATTGTATATTGGATTCTACTTACAAGGAAGGCCCTGGCCTGCTTCAGCACATCTCTCCATTCTGGTCTATCCTGTGCTTTATGTCACTACTACTGATGTGCAAATAAAAACAAAAATTCTATTGGAGGGATATCTCAAGTTTTTAGCTCCTTCGCTTGTTCTTTTCTTATGTTTCTCAATCAGTTTTATCTAGCAGAAAATTTCCCTTTATTTTTCATCTAATGTAGTACTGTATTATTGCCTATAACCAAAAGAAAATCTGCTGCGAGGACAGACGCAGATGGTGAAAAGAAAATCTGGGGGTGGTTATGCTTGCCCTGGATGTGGTAAAATATGTAGGTCACAGCTGGGGCTGTGAACCACAGGAAATGCTGCATTCCTCATTAATCTTCGGACTCAAGCCTTATTATTATTATTATTGCTTATAAAGAGACAGTTATGAAAGAGATTTTCCAAGGGGAGTGATACTGTCCTGTGGTGTGTACAAGTGTACTCTTTTACACAGCCTCTTCATAGCATCCACAGTGAAATATTCGTAAGATGAAATGAACAGGCTAAAAAGAACCATGACTTACATTGGGCCTCCACAGTACAGAATACTTAGCCATGTGGAGAGGAAGAAAGAAAGCCATGCCCCATCCCACATGTAGTTGCACCATGTGACGGCAGTCCTCTCAAGGTTCTTTACTGATACATTGTAGAAATATGATGGAATCCCTCCTGGGGAAATATCACTGGCCTTGCCAAGCATTCTGTAAAAGTTATAAAAAAAAAAAGTAAAGTTACCCTTTCAGACCTTGTGATCTATGTGGCAGACGTAAAGGTTATCTATTTGTGTGGCCCACAGTTAATGAGGGTGTCATGTGATCAAAACAACGACCAACTGCCTTTACTTTTCCCCAACTATGTCAAGTACGCATTAGAACAGGGTGAACTCAGAGGTGCCCTAAAGATCCAGAAAGTAAAAAAATCCCATTCTTCAACAGAATTTGAACCTGGGACCCTCAATATGGAAGCCAAGCCTGTACCTTTCAGCCACTGTGCCTCCCAGCATTCTGTACCGCACAATGTAAAAAATGTGATTAAGGATCATCTAGTTGACCCAGGTTACCTTCAGACAGCGGAGCCAATGGTACAATTCTTTGCTACTAAGAGAAATCTTTCCTTTCATCAAGCGTTGTAAGGACTTTTAAACAATCTCTTTATCTGACACTCATAAAGGGGAGATGCTGGACTGAGATGTAATAATTTTAATTTTTTGGTTACTCTGTTCTTTCCTAGAAACTTTTTAAAAATTCTATTTTCAATTATCAACATATAATTTAATAGTTTACTGTCATTCAATTAACTACTTGTGGCTTTGTTTTAACTTTGTAGAACACGCCAAAGACACCCACCACTCCATCAGCTGCTGGCTTATCATCACAAGATGATAACAGTCGGACATCAAGACCATTATCCATGCCATCCAATCCTCCATTGACACCTTCATCCTCTTCAGGCTCACTCTCAGTTGGATCATCACTAAGCACACCGAATCTGACAACAACTAGCCGAAGGGCCTCTCCTTTGGCTAAGTCACCACTTCCCTTTAACAAGACTCAGTAGTTTAGTCCTAGCAAGACTATAAGATTAAGATTAAAAGTTTGAATATGTGATATTATTTTTATTAATCCTTAAAACCATGAAAAAAACATTTTTATTCCACTTTGGGCATTAATGGTTGCTGTAGAATCAATACAGAGGCAGCCATTGGTTTGAGTTGTTATAGTTGAGAATTGGGAGCTTACATTATTTGTGTTGCATTGTTTTTACACTTGGTAGTGATTCTTAGCTTATGATTAAATATTAAACTTTCTAGAGATATTAATTCAAACTTTCAATGTTGAATTTTAAATGATGTCCTAAGACCCTGATTATTACATTACCAGCAAAATGTTTCTTTATAGCCGCACGTTGTTAGGGAATGTGCACATTTTCTACAGTGGTTCAAGTTGAATGGAACTTTTTTTTTATCAATTCCCTAGCCCTGTAGTCCAAGATGATCTTGGACTATTTCTTGCTCTCCTTTGTGTCCTTGTTACTGCCTCTAAAATTCTAAACTTTTTGAGAACATTTTCATTTTTTTGACATGGCATTAGAACTGGGTGCAGTTTCTATTAATATTGTCCAAGAATTTGCTAATCTCAGGCCTATTCAGTGTTGGCCAAGACTCTGCTAATCTTTAAAATTGCACAACATAGCCTGATTACATGGACTGCTCTTTATAATAGGTATTTCCTCAAGTAAAAGAGCTATGCCTACTATGCTGTTAACTAGTGTTTTAGTTGTTTGTGCTTGACTTCATCCTGCTTGTCTTATTGTACATTATTTGTTTGAGCATTTTGTGTGTGTGTAATCTTTATAGTCATGTGTGAAATGACCTTGTTTATTAAAAATTATTGTTAAGTTCCATAATGGCATTTACATCAGAGCCTAATTTTGAAATCTAATTATGTTATTTCTTGGGTTTTAATTAAAACATTTTCTTAGCGTTTCTGGGCAAATTGTATAAAGTAATAAATTTGAACATGCACTCTACATTTTACACTTGTAAAAATATGTAATGCATGTTTGGTTATCAGTTTAAACAAATTTTTAAATAAAAAAATGTATTCAATGTACAAGATGATATACATCTTAGCCAAACAACACACAAGCTCAATGTCTCTTAGTAGTTTATATGCTTTAAATATGTCAAAGAAGTGTTTGGACTGGAAATGTATGAATCAATTCAGCTCTAAACTCTTGTTTAATGAAAAGTTTTTTTTCCCTGTAATGTATTTTGTTTTGCCCATAGTTCTAATGTTATATTAAAATAATTATATAATGTTATCAAATTGAGGAAATTAGTGGTAAGCACAAAAGTTACTGTGACTAATATTGACAGGAAGATCTTATTATTGTTGTACTGGGGATAAAGTGTACTTTCAATTATTATCAAATACTTTAGGTAGTTGCTTTATTTTTCATAGGCAGATGGATTCATGATGATAAAATATTTTGGTCAGTTCTGTCACTGCTAATGTCCTCATCCTTTGAATGTCACTCTCAATGCCTATCACTTTCATTTGTAAGAATTGAGTTGGTTATCACGCCCAATGGACTGGCTATGTTGTAGACAATGCTATTCTGTACTGGCCCAAACTCCTCTAGCAACTCTTTCCCTTCCCCCCCTAAAGTACTTGTTGTTCCCTCAGCACTTGTTGTTCCATCAGCACCCTGTATATATCTATAAACACATCATTAATTTGTGCCATTGTACATTTGAACTTTTATATTATAAACAAAAAAAATATTTTTTTTTGTTGTTGAAGCAAAAATCTATATCAAGTTTAAAACAAATGTTGATCTGTATATTATTTTACTTCTAAAAAAAATATCCATAGTCTTTCCTGTCATATGTCAATTAATTCTTCAATGTATGTTATAGCATTGCACTAACTCTGGAGTACTATCTTGTTTGGATGTGTCATGTGCTGTGTGATGGTGACAATGTGTGGTGAAGATTACCTGACATTTTTATCTCCACATAATGTGTCTTGTTAGAACAAATATCATTCACCCCATCTACTTCTTTTCCACATCATTTGTCTTTTACTGGTTTTGTTTTGTAAGCTGTCAACCAGATTTAGTACATGTTTGTTTTACAGTGTGCAAGGGTTAAAAGTAGATCTATCCATGATAATTTCTTAACAGTTGTACAAGCTCTTACTGGCCAATAAAATTTATCAGGTTTTTCATAGACGGCTATGTATCAAAATTGTTTTTAACTAAAAATATGGTTATCATCAAAGTTGGCAGTATCTATACTCCAGGTCAAATGCAAATATTATTTTTTTTTTGTTAAGCACAGGCACAACTCCTTGAGTCTTATTTATGAAAAGTCAGGATACATTTGTCTTAATCTTATGATAAACTGTATAAATGTTATTTGTACTTAGGCTTTAAGGGGATGTAGAGTGCAAATGAACTAGATAAGCTGGGTAAATTATTTGTCATTGTTTGAATAGTAGTTCCAACTACTTAAAAGAGACTTGTTAATTCAAGTAGTCTAGTATGTAGACCTAGAGTGAAAAAATATTGAATTATCTTTTTGTTCCTTTTTTTTTCTCTTCCAAATATGAGAAAGTAAAGCTAGTATCATCATGTAGACTCTTAACTAATAAACCAGCTTTCAGTGTCCATTGATCGATCAACAAAATGTTTGCACCTTAGAGCAAGTGAAAAGAGTCAACGTCTTAACACTCTAAAAGATGTTTAATGATTTTCTTAACTTCTGACTTGTGATGATCAAGAGTTTGTTTTGTGTCTATAATCTTTTGAGATGTCTAAGCGATAACTCTTCATCCCTATCAAATTCCCACAATCCCCTGTCTCATTTGATGTCTCTCCTTGTGTATGACTCCTTCCTAATGGCCTTCTTAATGTATTTTTTTTTTCATTATAGTTTTAGCTTATTGTAAATCAAATATTGTGATACTAATGCCCTCCTCCATAAATCTGTTCTATTTAAAATAAACAAGAATTAGGGTGATCACTAAGGCATCTTTTTATAAGCCATTCAATCCATTCTAGCATCAATTTGAAAGACTTTAACAAAGATTTAGTCCAGTGCGCTAATACAGTAAACATTAATTTTGAGTGTTCACATTAAAAAATCAATTAACCTTCACTGAGTAATACATCCTTATTTTAATTGAACTTGATTAGTAGGAAGTAGTACAATTGGACCAAAAGCTTATTTTTTTCTGATATGTATGATACAAATCAACCTTAACTCATGGAATGCTGGAATCAAGATATTTTTTTATTCTTTAACCCTTTAGACGCGTGTGGTACTTTAGCCTCTCTAAACAAAAGCATTGTAAATCCATGTTGTTTTATAATCATTGTAAAAAAGCTCAGCACTTTAAGGGTTAAGTTCCCCTTTCAGATCATGCGGTATATTTTTTTTTCATCTAGGGACAATATAAATTTCCAACTGGCATGTCACTGACTACAATAAAAGAAATGTTGAGTGCATTGGAACTGAACACCAGTGGCTTTATTGTGCATTATTTGGAATTGGATATTATTTGTCTTCAAATCTGAAGGAGCATCTGAAACATGTAAAAGAAAACAATAAAACATTTTGCCTGATATCACTTGTAAACTATTGCCTGAATGCCTTTTGCAGAAGTCATAAATAATGTTGAAGTAAAACAACTATGTCCCTGAACTTAATCAACTGTGGTTGATCTATTAGATGTTAGTGATCACCTTAATTGAGATTGACCTAGATATTCCTTGTGTACATTATTGTGGTACTAATGATGTCCTTCCAGCCCTTTGCACTTTCATTGTGTCACTCTAATAAGAGGTGCTTGGCTTAAAGAGTCATTGAATTAATGAATCTGTATGTGTGAATGGACATTTTTCTTCTTTTTTTAAAAAATTATTCACCCACTGATACATTATTTTAAGGGGAACAAAAAAATGTTTAAACTTCAAATGACAAAATGCTTGCCACAATTGCTTTCAAACAAACAAAAAAGAATACTTTGATGTCATTCATGGGGACCAGTTCAATAATAAAGGTAAACTTTTAGACAAAACCAAACACGCAAAAAAAGAATGTATATGCATTGTGTGCCATGTTATGTATACTTACATATAGGTTAGTGAAACATTTCATTGCAGCTATATAAAACAAAATTCACACTATATATATAATTTTCCTGTAAAATGCTTCCTTTATGATGTATACATGCATTTCTAATATTTCAAAACTAATTTCATTAAGTCCAAGCCTTGCTTTGTAACCAAAAGAGAACTTTATATTTGTATTGATGCCTTTTGGTTGAATTAGCCAATGTTGTTGTTTTCAATGATCATGCTACTCACACAAAAAACTGTTAACATATTAATGCAGGTC